>VYYT01000002.1:105146-238717 GCA_032988895.1 Colletotrichum kahawae | reverse complement strand
AAATGATGATAATTGAAGGATAATTGGTGAAGTTGTAGAAGTTTGAAGTTGGCGGTTATCATGGCGGTGAGGCATTTCTGGGGTGGCGAAATGTGGGGGGTGGCGAAAAGTGGGTGACGGACGTTATTCAGCAGTGGGAGTACGTTCCGCTTGGTCCATTCAATGCGAAGAATTTCGCCACCTCAATCAGCCCGTGGGTGGTTCTTGCTGATGCGCTGGAGCCTTTCCGAACGAAGGGACTACGAAATGATGTTCAGCTGCAGTCGTATTTGCGAGAAGACCGGGCTGAAAGTGTTTTGGACATCAACTTGGAGATTTCCCTGTCTGGTATGTTCGCAATCCTGAGCTCACCTAAGATAAAGACTAATCGAGTGCGTTTGTGATCTAGCTTCAGGAAATGACGAAACCATCGTCACGCGAACTTCTTCAAAGAACCTGCTTTGGTCTTGGCCTCAGATGGTAGCACACCATTCAATTTCGGGCTGCAACCTTCGTCCAGGGGACTTGTTTGGATCAGGAACCGTTTCTGGGTCTGAGCCTGGCACTCAAGGGAGCCTTTTAGAACAGTCGCAAGGCGGCAAGACGCCCATTAAGCTTAATGGTGGACAGGAACGGAAGTTTCTCCAAGACGGAGATACGGTTGTGATCAGGGGCTGGGCTGGTGGCATAGATGGCGAGCTAGTCGGATTTGGAGAGTGCTCAGGTCAAATTCTATCGCCGATAGCATTGTAGAAGACTGCACCAGGACTTTCATGATTTCTGCTCAACTTCCCAAATAATAAGCTTCGGGGCTTATGGACGATAGAAAACCTGAATACAACCTATCAACTAACTGAAGTACTTCACGCAATAAATTTTCAGACGCTTGACGAGACAGACGGCTCATAGGATGTCTGTTTTGAGAGGGAATTAAAATGATCCGGTCAATGTGAGGAGGTGCGTGCTCCCAATAATTTTACAGTTTGGAAACTAGAAAGTTGTAATATCTCAGACAGTTGTAGTTTTCGTCGATGCTTCCCCCAGCTTCTGCTACCCATTGTTTGCCTACAATCTGTGAACACTTTGAAATCAAGAAAACACCAGGGGACTAACCGTATTTCCAAAGTTTACTAATACTGATGGAATCTTTCTCTCCCCCATACGTGATACTGGAGAAGTGGTGCTACATCAGTACAAGAGCAAACATACGCTGAGTGAAGTTGTTGACTTTGGGTCCACTAACCGTTGATCTACGACAGGGCCATCCCAGTCATGCCGAGTTTGAGTCCACCGGTCCGGGTTCTTGTCCAGAATTCTCACATGTAGATATTCAGCTTCAAATTTCTTGAAGAACCTTGACGTTTTTCCAACAACCAAGCCGACATGAACGCATCCGGTCTGGTCCACGACGTACTTGAGGTAAGCCTCCTGTGTGAAGTAATGATTACGATACGCCCGGTTGCAGGACATAAAGTAGTAGTATTTGTTGTGTTCAAGTTCGTGTCCAACAAATGCCTGAGCCTCTATCCAAGCCTGACTTTGGTCTCGCGAAAATATCCCACTTGAGCTGAAGGAATCGTCGCGCGTTGCCGTGATGTTATTCGGTTGGCGCACTGAGACTTCGGCCTCAGTCTGGAGACGCGGAACGGCGAGACCGTACACGGCTGCGCAAAAAGCAAGGAGACGTAGGGGTGTCATTGTCCCTTAAAGCTGGCTTCTTCAGAGAAAGAATGGATCTAAAGATTGTATCACAAAAGCGTTGAGATGCAGAAGCCCAAAGAATCAAAGCCCCAGGTGGATAGATGTTCGGCGCAGAAGAAGTCGTGTGAGACATAAAACCTATATATTCCAGAAGGCTTCCGGGCACATTTATGATACATGCCCACTTGGCCAGATGTTAGTCAATTGCTAGCTCAATCTCTGCACATTCAAGAAAAACACTAAGGTTGATCGGCGCATGTTTTCGGATAGGAATAGGAGATTAATTTGAGTTCTATTTTTGTGACCTTCGCGAAACTTTTCGAGGACATCAATATATTATTCAGTTATCTGTGGGACTTGTACTTGGGTTTCCTGGATTGAATTTGCTAAAATCGAGTATGATGGCAGGAATCGCCGGTTAAGATGGCCCTTGACAGCCCTGCTACAATCCAGCCACACCAAATTGTGGGGGCGCATCCTGAATGCAACCGCTCATCTCCGTCCGAGGAGATCGCATTCGGGTTCCAAATGCTAGAAAAACAAACAGTTCCTAGAATTCCCGTAGAAAAATAAACTTTCTAAGCAGCTTTAGCTCATACATGCGTAGAAAGTGCTGCCCCTTTCTCGTACGGGGTTGTCCGAGCTGCTGTCCCTTTCCCGAACGGGGTTGTTCGAATCTGCTCGTTCGTGGAGCTTTCTTTTTGTCAAGTATTTGTGGTGGGTGGAAATTCTTAGATAAATGGCCAGCTGTTTAACATTTCACCCGGACTTGGAGCATTTTCACAGTCCCTGCCTGGTGATGATTTCATCGTCCGCAGAAATCACAATGGCGCCTCATGCATCTCTGCTTCTCTTCTTGATCCCCACGCTCGGCTTCGCCACCGCAACGCCCTTCCAAATACCGCCAAGTCATTGGAAGCGTGGTGGCGATGTGGCTGTTGGCAATAAATGGTTGGACCATGACAAGATAGCCGCCTTTCCAGAAACTCCTAGCTAAGACATTGATGGCGAGGTTCAAATGGCTTTCAAGCCACTGCTTCACTCATGGCATGGATGCGTCCCATACCCCGCGGTTGATGCCAACGGCAATGCTGGGTAAGTAAACGTAGTCGTTGGAAATAATCCGGATTCCCCCCTTTGTTAGTTCTTTGCTAACAACATGTCTGTTTAAGGGCTGGATTACGTCCAAAAGGCGACGCGGGCGGCGACTGTCGTGACCTGTCACAGAGCGGTCAGACATATACGCGGATGGGAGAGTCAAATGGGAGAACAGGTGTCATATACAGCTATTATCTGCCCAAAGTTCAGGGCGGTGATCAGCAGCATTAGCACCACTGGCTCACTGCCGTCGTGTGGCTACGCGTCGACGGATGCCCTGACATGATTACCAACTTCAAGCCTGCCGGTGTCTCTTACTCAAGGCAACCTCAAGGGACTTTCGACACATCTCACACAGATACCATCTTCGTCAAACTGGACGAAGGAGGTGCAGTAACGAATCCTATCCTCTCGTACGATGCTGGAGTGCCCCTTGTGCCCTCTGTCAACGGCGTCGATGGGGCCTTGACTCCCCCCATCATCTCCTGGACACGCCTCCCACAGCTTGCACAGGAACAGCTGAACGGAATTCAATACGAGCATACGATGGTGCCCTTTAATGACGCCAATTTTCAGGGGACTCTTGATGCCGCTTTCAACGATGCATTTTTCCACGATGTGCCGCTAGAGGTCGATGGGCGTGGACAGCAGGACCCAACAGAAGCTGACATCGACCCGGACGTCGGAGTGCCAATTCCATCGTCCACCCCGGCGCCGGACCCCTCAGCCTGAGCTTGATACATTATTTATCGGTCAATATTGAAGTTGAATGATGAAAGAATAGCAGCCAAGACATTTGATGTGATACATGCGACGAGTAAGGGGTTAGAATGCTCAAGATTTAACGATACCTCAGGATATTGGACGTGGCCGAACCCAAAAAAAGAACATATTTTAAAATCGTTTAAACCCTCAGTCGCGTCTCAAAGCCAACTTTCATTCCCTCCTGTGAACCAACTGAACTCCAATTATATTCCCTTTTTCTGCCTGCTCTGGTTTCATGCCAATTAGCACAAGGGTAATGAGGCTGTCAACAATTTGCAGACTCGCGCAATTAGGTCCAGACCTCATGTACGCATGCTGCACTCTCTCATGTCTTATGAGGGCAAGGGAAACCCGAACGTTTGCGGAGTCACGTATTTGGGACAACACAGGCAGTTTGATGGTCCATGTGAGCCAGCAGACTATTGTGTGTGTGTGTGTGTGGGTGTGTGTGTGTGTGTGTGTGTTATTTTACGCCGGTGCGTCCCTCTTGCTTGGGGCAAAGGGTGTCCATGAGTCATGTATCTAGGCTTATCGAACCGAAAGAAAATAAAATGAAATGAAATAAACAATTCACAGAGCAAAAGAGTATATGAAGCCAGATGTCAAGTGAATATGTACGCGTACGGAAGGGTGAGCGTCAAACGCTAGGTGTTCCGCATTCAAGCAGACTATTATGAGATTAAAGAAAGACGCTGGACAACCTAACTTGCAGAACCTTTTGCTATAGAGCATATATCAATTCGGGCATTAGAGCGGGCTCTAGACTTAGGAATGAGACGTCTGAAAATGACACAAACTGAAATCGCGATTGGCAGCAGCATTCGATACAGAAAATTGAAGCCTGTAAGAAGGTTCAAAGCAATAACAAGTTATCCAGGGTAATTCTTCAATAACGGAAATCTCTTGTTCTTATGTGGCTGAACAGCCTTCAGACTATTTCAAGTTGGCTGTTGACGCCACAAGGCTCTGAAGGCCTTTACCAGCACATCCCCTAGCGTAACGAAGGGAATGTTTCATCTTTTACTATGTATGCACTAAATTTGGCAACTTTGGGTACCCAACATATCTCCTCAAGGGCTTGTAGATTCTTGTCGTGATTAAGCAACCTCGGAAGTGGTTGCGTTCCGAACTTCCGAGATCTCGATTGACCCAGCCGTCCCCGCGAGGGGTGTTCAATACCGCGAAAGAGACTTTCCGTTTGTTCCGCAGAAATAAGCTGCCGCCGTTTACTGTAGCAGCCGGTAATGAAATCGGCTGTGATTGTGGCGATGCGCGTACTCCCAGTCTCGCCTTGTGGAGACATGAGTTTTAAGGCCAACTTATTCTGCGAACGGTCGCATTGGAAAACAGAGCAAAGCCTCATTGGAAAATAGGCTACTTCAGCAGATTCATCGTCATAATAATTGCTGAGTTCTCATCCTGGTTTTCATTGATCCAGTTTATCTTGGATAACATCTTTTTGCTCCCCCCGTCGCTAGAGCCACCGGTTCCCCCTCCGCCGCACAACTCATTTCCTCCGAATTCAGCTAGTTCTTTCACCATGCCAGTCACCAACTTCTCCGTGAAGGAGAAGTACGAATATCTCAACGGCTTTGACTCATTCCATGAGTAAGTTGTCCAAGATGGTGCAACGTCCGAGCGGCATATCTCAAATGTGAACATCACTAATCGTACTACAGGTCAGAAGCCATAAAAGGGGCACTGCCAATTGGAGCGAACTCGCCCCAGAAAGCTCCGTATGGCCTGTACGCAGAGAAGCTCTCGGGAACAGCATTCACAGCGCCGCGACATGAGAACTTGCAGACATGGCTTTACCGCATCATCCCTGCTGCGTCCCACTCCTCCTTTGAGCCTTTGCGGGAGAATGGGCCTAAACCTGGGGGTCAAATCCACCAAATCCCCAATCAACTACGCTGGGATCCGTTCGACATCAGCAATGGTACCGATTGGATTAGCGGTCTGAGACCTGTTGGCGGTGCTGGCGATCCATCCATGAAAACTGGCCTGGGCATCTTCATTTTCGCTGCCGGGAAGAGCATGGACGCCAAGACCGCGATGTATTCGTCGGACGGCGACATGCTCATTGTCCTCCAGCATGGTGTATTGGACATCAAGACTGAGCTGGGTAACATTTTGGTCCGCCCCAACGAAATTGCCGTCATACCACGAGGCATTCGATACCAGGTCAACCTTCCGGAAGGCCCTGTCAGAGGCTACATCCTCGAGCTTCACCAAGGTCACTTCATTCTGCCAGAGCTGGGGCCCATAGGCTCAAATTGCCTGGCAAATCCGAGAGACTTTCAAATTCCCGTTGCAGCATTTGACGAAGATGAGTCCGAATGGTCCATCGTCAACAAATTCAATGGTTCGTTCTTTGTCGCTAAGCAGAAGCACACCCCGTTCGATGTCGTGGCGTGGCACGGGAAATATTACCCTTTCAAATATGACCTGGGTCGGTTCTCGGTCATTGGCAGCATTTCCTTCGACCACCCAGACCCGTCGATCTACACGGTCCTCACGGGCCCCTCCGACCATCCTGGCACTGCCATCGCCGACTTTGTCATTTTCCCACCGCGATGGCTAGTACAGGAAGACACTTTTCGCCCTCCCTGGTACCACCGAAACACCATGTCCGAGTTCATGGGCCTGATTTGCGGTGACTACGACGCGAAAACTGGCGGGGGTTTCCGTCCAGCGGGAGCAAGCTTGCACAATGTCATGTCCGCCCATGGCCCTGATGCAAGCACCTTTGAGCGGGCCTCCAATGCAGAACTGAAGCTACAGAAGATCGGGGAGGGAAGTATGGCATTCATGTTCGAGAGCTCGCTTATGATTGGGGTTACGGAATGGGGTTTGGAAACTTGCCAGAAGGTCCAGAAAGGTTACAGCGAAGATAGTTGGTCAAGTCTGGCGAGGCATTTCAAGCGTCCGGAATAAGCTTTTACTTGGAGGTTAAATTGAGTATTATACAATTGGTGTTGGGAATATTTGAGCCCCGAATCGAAATTGTAGCAACCTGATTGACCGAGAAGACTCAACAAAAAAACTTCCTTTGAGTAGGTATGAAGAATTAAAACTTTTAAAACTAGCAAGGATTCCAATCAAAATTGGTCGTCTAACGATGTCACACACTTCGAGCACCTGTTTTGTGACGAGTGACATGTTCTTTTGAGTTTACGTATTCATCACGGACAAGAACTTTGTGTGTCAGGTATTTCAACTTCGAATGTCAAGGGCTACTTTGATAGTCTTCTGGCGCACTGACTACAGCGGTTATTCAGGTTCATGGTAACATACATCTATCAATTTGCAAACGTTAATAACTCGTCTGAGCTCATAGTTGCGCGAGGCAAAGACTCTTACGAGACTGTATTTCCATGTTGATTGCGAAAGGCGATTCCTAATTCAAAACGACAAGTGATAAAAGCAATAGCACCGCTCAGATGTCCCTGACCCCCTCAACAACTTCGGAAATGACGACAGGAACTTCAAACTTTGCGTGGCCGCGAGCGAAATAATAACAAAGTCCAGAAACAAGCCACCCAGCCATAACTACCGTAGAATAGTTCACGTTCTGGGCCGTTACAGGTTGCGCGGATGGAAAAGTGCTGAAGATGATGACCACCGTCATCCAAACCAGGCTGACGACGTTCAACATGGGACCCAGAAATCCCCCAAGTCTGAACGGCCTATATTCCTTGCGGGACAATCTGTTACGTCCAACAAGAAGCATGTACGCAATTGGAATGCTGTAGGAAAGATAGATACCAATAATCGCCATGGAAAGAACAGCGTTGAAGGCTGTGGTGTTTCCAAGATAGAGGAACCCAAGCAGGATCTGCATGATCGTAACCACAGCTATCGCCCTCACTGGAACTTGAAGATCCTTGTGGACATGGCTGAAGTAGGCGTCAAAGGGGACCGCTTTATCGCGCGCGAAAGCCCACATAGTACGGGACGCAGACGTGATGCAGCCTACTGTTGCTGCAATGGCTACCGTGATCAAGGTGAGCGACATGACAGTTGCTCCGGCCCTTGACTTCGTGGCATCAAGGTATATCTGCATGAAGGGGAACCCCGTTGGGGTGGCCAGTAGCGTTTCGAGAGAGCCGGTAGAGAAGAGAAGGACAATGACATATACGAGGCCCATGAGACCGTTGACGACAACGCTGCCTACCATGGCGATAGGGACGTTCCGAGTGGCATTGGGGATCTCTTCTGCCATGTGACAAGCTGCGTCATATCTTTAGAAATCGATTCGTTAGCAATTGTAAGATTCATGCGAAGGAGCTCTTCACATGGTGTTTAGAAAGAAACAGACTTACCCAAGGAAGGGATACACCGCACTGATAAGCCCTACAAGCCATGATACTCCATCGTTGGTCCATCCACTACTGTTGACGAACTCGGTGAGGACAAATGATGAAGTATTCTTCGGGGCCATGACCCCGAGCACAATAAGAATTGCAACAAAGGCCACAACGTGAATGACACCTATTCAAAATTTGATTAGTAAACTGATCGAACATCAGCACTTGCGGTCGTACCGGAGATCATGTTCGCGTGGGGTAGCATCCTTGAGCCCCAGATGTTCAGTGCAGAGGAGTAGAGAAGGACTGCCCAGTAAAACAGCATCCCCTGCCAGCGTTGAGGTACATATGAATCATCGTTCAAAATGATCAAAGCTTGTGTTTGTAAACCAGCGGCAAATGCAGCTGATGCGCAAAAGACAGTCAGGCCGCCGACGGAGATCCAGCCAGTGGTGAACGCTGCAAGTGACCGAGTCTTGGGGGGACACAGAGCGGCAACCCAGTGGTATTGTCCTTGAAATCATCTTGTTAGACCGTTGCAAACATGTTGCGGAAGTTCAAGATGCTGAGACATACCGCCTGCAGTCGGGTAAATAGATGCAATCTCGCCCAACGAGGCTGCAATGCATACAGAACAGACGAACGAAAGGACACTAAAGCATCTGTAAGCCCATTGACATGGAATAAAATCATCGGCTTAAATTACTAGTTGTAAAAGAGGCAAGGTGCACCTCCACTCAAAAGTGCTTGACCAACGACAGTTGAGAGGGCTTCCCATGTTGTCATCAAGCAGAGGCAGAGCGCCCCAAGGGTCGGCAGCGAGAACTGCCTCTTGAGTTCCTGTGCATGTCCGAGCTGCGCCAGGCGATCTTCATCGGAGATAGCGTTGAAGTTGTCGGCCGCGGAATCGATCGCTCTCAGGGGCTCGCCCGTCTTCGTCACGTTGACGTCCATATCAGACTTTGTGTCCATCTGTGACCAGGAAACTCAGTCGACAATCGTACGAGTTGTTTTTGCTTTCCGGGAGGTATGGCGTGTTGTAGGAAGTAAAGAGGTTGTAAGTTGTGAATGCTCTATGCCCAGCGGCCATGGAGAGTTGCTGACCGCTCCGTAGTAAGAAGGACTGCACAACGCATGTATCGGAATTGTTGATCAACTTTCCCCCGCGTTATGCACGATACGACGTGGCGGAAATGTCATTGATAATCCTGCATTTGTGACAGGTCAATGTCGATTCTGGACCGGTGAGCCCCTGAACGTCGGCGGCGGCGGCATTCCATGCCGCACAAATCCGGCCGTTGGCATCTACGCGTGACGAGGCAGGGCGTGGCCTGTGTGTGCGATTTCCGGGTTCCGAGATAAGGACTGTGGCAGCAGCTCAGTGGCTTGGGCTAAGAATGAAACCGGACTGGATATGATCAACGGCAATAACACACGCAAAAGAGTCATGTTATCAATAATCAGTGCAACTAGCTAGCTATCCTTGGGATACTACGATAGAAGTGATATAGATGCAGT
Source organism: Colletotrichum kahawae (assembly GCA_032988895.1). NCBI lineage: Eukaryota > Fungi > Ascomycota > Sordariomycetes > Glomerellales > Glomerellaceae > Colletotrichum > Colletotrichum kahawae. The sequence goes on along the minus strand of VYYT01000002.1, from coordinate 229,346 downwards.
AGTGAAACGACTCTATCAAACGCACATGCAAACAACGCACAGCTCCTCAAATAGCCAGTTCATAGTCCTTGGCCTTCTGGACGACATTGGTAATTGGAGTTATGCCTGTGGAAGACCGGGTTCGAGATAGCACAGATCAGACATGGATCTATGCCATGTCACTGCACTTGCTTATCTGACTTGAAAGACAAGTCTAAACCTATTTGAGACAAAATATCCGGCGGGGAAGCAAATGACACCTATCGAAGAGCCTGGCTTTGTTGATGGCACTGCCCAGTCGTCCTCGGAAACCCTACGGTTCCGCTCGGAAGAGACCCTGCAGCACCCGCCGGCCATCCCGACATTCCGTGCGGAGTTCATGGCGCTACCCGCCCCCACAAGGGAAAACCTGGGGTTGCAGATGCGGGGGAGTTAGCGATCCCAGCAGCCGCTCAGCAGCCAGCCAGTTCCGAGAGGAACGCGTTTGGCTGACGCCGGCGGTAGCTGACAGTACCGACGGGACCCGCACGGCATTGCTCTTGATGCTGTGACGGAGTTGAGGCCCGGGTAGGGGCGGCAAGACCAGACCGGTATAGATATCACGTCTCAGTAGTAATCACCTTCCCATGAATCGCAATTGGATACTGGAGTGTCTTCAGCTTGCCAAAGATAGCGATTACAAGTGCCAATTCCCACAGCCATGGCCATCTCGAACGCCATCCAAGCTTTCCAGCAGCGGGTCTTTGACCACGCGCTGCAGTCAACCGTCACGGGCATTCTTCTGATACCCCTCATCTACGTCATTGCGAATGAGTTCATCCGCTCTCAAGCGCGCATCGCCAAGTTGGACGGACCCCGAGGCCTGCCCCTGATCGGCAACTTGTGGGATATTCGAGTCAACGCAGCAGAGCAATACCGCAGATGGGCAAAGAAGTTTGGATCAGTATACCAGATTCAACTTGGCAATGTTCCCGTTGTCGTTGTCAACTCTGCCTCCGCTGCCAGGGCCCTGTTTGTGCAGAACGCTCAGGCTCTCAGCTCTCGTCCGGAATTCTACACTTTCCACAAGGTCGGTACACAATCATCTCTAACTAGCTCAAAATATTACCAGTTTGAGTGACTTGACTAACATCAGTGAACAGGTTCTCTCGGACACCGCCGGTACCACAATTGGAACATCTCCCTACAGCGACTCTCTCAAGCGCCGTCGCAAGGGCGCGGCGTCAGCCTTGAACCGACCCTCCGTCGCTACCTATGTCCCGCCCCTCGATGTCGAAACCAAAGACTTCATCAAGGAGCTGTATGAATACGGAAAGGCCGGTCAAGCACCCGTCGACCCCATGCCGATGATTCAGCGCCTGTCTCTCTCGCTTGCGCTGACCCTCAACTGGGGCGTGCGCATGAGCAGTCAAAAGGACGGCCTCTTCAAGGAGATCACCCACGTCGAGGAGGAGATCAGCCGCTTCCGGTCCACCACCGGCAACCTCCAAGACTACATCCCCCTCCTCCGTCTCAACCCCATGAACATGCACTCGGCCAAGGCGCGGGAGATGAGGAGCAGGCGCGACGTCTATTTGACCAATCTGAACAGGGGCCTCGACGAGCGCATGGCTAACGGAACGCACAAGCCCTGCATCCAAGCCAACGTCATCATGGACCAGGACGCGAAGCTCAACAACGCGGAGCTGACCTCCATCAGTCTCACGATGCTCTCTGGCGGACTCGACACCGTCACGACGCAAGTTGCCTGGTTTGTGGCGATGCTGGCTCAGAGACCCGACATCCAGGAGAAGGCCGTCGCGGCTATTCGCGAGTTCTACAGCGAGAAGCAGCCCATGTGCGACTCTGAGGATGACCAGCAGTGCCGCTACATCGTGGCCTTGGTCCGCGAGTCTCTGAGATACTACACTGTCCTCCGCCTGGCTCTTCCAAGGGCGTCCGTTCGCGATGTGCCGTACGGCGAAGTGCTCATTCCCAAGGGATCGGTCATCTTCCTCAACGCTTGGGCGTGCAACATGGGTAGGCTTGGTTCCCACCACAGATCCAAATTAGAGGCTAACGCTTGACAGACTCCGAAGTGTGGACTGACCCTGAAGTCTTCCGCCCGGAGAGATGGCTGGAGCAGCCCGATGCGCCGCTTTTCACCTATGGTGTTGGCTACCGAATGTGCGCCGGCTCGCTTCTGGCTAACAGGGAGTTGTATCTCGTCTATATGAGACTGCTCAACAGCTTCAAGATTGAAAAGTACGACGATGTCGACCATCATCCCATTTCGGGAAACGCAGACCCCACGAGTTTGGTGGCCATGCCGCGGCCGTACAAGGCACGGTTCATTCCTAGAGACCTCGAGACTTTGAGCGACGCGTTGAGGGAATCGGAAAAGGCTTAGGACAGGAGAGACAGCAACCTTGAGAGGGAAAGATTGATGAGAGAAAACATTCACGGGGAGTATATGTCTAGCAACTAGAATAGTAGTGTGTGTGGTTGGACAACATCAAGACCGTAGATCTGAGAATATGAAAAAGAAACGCGCTCAGTAGAGCTGCGATCATTGGTAAAGAAGAAGGGTTGGGAAATGAGATGAACCGCTGTTAGAAAGAAGCCTGAACTCGCTGAGCGTGTGAACACCGAGAAATGCCCGAGCCAACCCGTCCCTCTTGTAATGATGGCTTAGGCGACGTGATCCTATTCTAAACGACGTTGAACGTTTCGTCAAATTCAACATCGATTCTGCATCTCTGGCCGGTACTTCTCTGTCGCAAGTAGAAATCAAGATTGGTAATGGCTGCGCTGTCGAGCCCCCATCGCAATAATACCCACTGCGACCCCCGTCATGAGGGGGCGGGGACGCCTGCGGGGAATGTGCCGGCTCCCGGACCTTGAACCGGCTTGCGTTGATACAAAACCCCCACTCTTCCCCAGGTTCTGCGTCCGCTCGTTCCTGTGAACTCTAAGTAAGGTAGCCTTAGCTCAGCTGTCCTCACTTCAACCAGCAAGTCCAGACTTCATGTCTTCACACGACTTATGACCTGATAAGCCATGGCCCCTGACAACGACGACTCGGATGCGCAATCGCCAGAAGCCACGTCCTCCGTGCGGAGGAGGTCACCGCCACCTGGGTCCAATCCGCCAAGATCGAAGCGCGCCAAGTATGCGGCAGCCGCTTGGTTTGTGACTCTTCTCTTGTCTTTTGCCAAGGCTCAGCTCATAACCCGATGTAGTTCCGAATGTAAGAAGCGAAAATTGAAGTGCGTGAGAGAAGAGAACGAGGAGGAATGCCGGAGATGTATCACCAGCGGCGTGCAGTGTGTCTTCGGGGCGGCTGCCTCTCAAGATGGCAGTACTGCCCCACGAGAGAAGCCTAGGGTTTCTCGGAGATCTGCAAGAAACAGGTGAGAATATGAAATGCGCTCAACCACAGGCCTATTCCGACATCTTCTCCAGCTTACCGAATGACATAATCATGGATGAGATATCCATGCTGAGAGAGCAGGTGGCCAGTCTAGCCAACACCGTAGGCAGACTGGCCTCAGACAAATCCCGCCAAACGTCCTCCAACTCTCCAAGCTCGCAACGTCACATGTCGATACACGACACTTCATCGCCGCAAGTGCAAGAGCCGAAGCAGCCGCAATTCGTCGGCCCCACGAGATCCGCCTTCAGCTTGAAAGTCGCCGAGACATCACTCACGAGAATGGGGATTTCGGCGCAGACCCCGCTCCCTTCTGGGGTATGCGAGTCGTTGGCACCCACCCGGTATCCGACACCCGAACAGTCCGAGCCAGCACTTTCAGTTCCTGGTACAGATGTGCTTCTAACCATGCCGCTGGATGAAGTCGTAAGATTATTAGAAGTCTTCCAGGAAGAGGTAGAGACGGTCTACCCCTTTCTCGACACCGGAGAACTGGTTTCGAAGGCTGCGGATATTAGGTCTTTCGTCGAGGACTCTCCAGATCGCCCAGGAGTTGCTGGATCTCCGGCTGTGGATATCAAAGATGTGATTCTGGCGAAAGTCGCCCTCGCCACGAGCATCGTTGTTGAGGCTCATGGAAAGAATCACGCCAGCAATAAGCTCGTAGAGCCACTAAAACATCTCATATATCAGCTATCGATCGACGCCCAGGCCGATCTAAAGGTCATCCAGATCATGACCATGATTGTGAGTTTGGACTCTGGAGCTAAAGTTTCACCACATCTGAAAGCTGACTATGAGAAAAGAGCATATACTACTTCTTCTCCGACGAAGAGCTCCTTGCGTGGAGAAACATCGGCATCGCAGCTCGAGCGGCACTGGAAATGGGCCTGCACCAGAACCTGAGCCTCGTCGAGAACTTTCTAGACGAGCGGGAACGCGGCTTGGCAGTCCGGGTATTTTGGTGCGTTTACGTGCTAGATCGCCGGTGGAGCTTCGGGACGAGTCTGTCGTTTGCACTCATCGATCGAGACATAGATCCAGACTTGCCTGAGCCAGTAAGTCAAAAGGACCCGGGCCTGGTTGTGGTGTTACTGACATTGCTCAGCCAGACGAGTTCCCTTACCTCCGATGCCTGATCGGTTATGGCCGACTGTGCTCGAAAGCCTGGGACGCTTTACCGCCCTTCAGCGCACCATCTCAAATCATCCCAAAGGACACGGTTGCGTTCCTCGACTTCACCGCCCAGAACTGGTCAAACTCAATACCCGACGACCTGCAGCTCCGTCATCCCCTGCACCGGGGTACGGCTACCCAGCCACCTCGAGCCTTGCGACGACTACAGGCTCTGCTGTACCTGCGAGGCAACCATATCCGCACCTTGATACACCGGCACCACGTGATAAGCTCCGCCAGCATCGAAGCCGATCCGCAAAAGGCTCGTCTTGTGGTTGACATTGCCATCGACAGTATATCCGTGCTGGTCCACCTGAGCGAGACGAGCGATATTTACATGCGCCAGCAGAGCGCGTTCAACTATTTCCTCCTCAGCGCCGTTGCCGTCTTGTTTCTGGCAGTATGTCATGGCTCTCGGATATTTGCCGAGCCATGCAGAGACAGCTTTCTCTCCGCTGCTGAATTAGTGAAGGGCTTTTCCCGCCAAGGAACCGCCAGCAGGAGGCTGTGGAAGAGCATCCGCGGGCTTTTACCACTCGCCCAACGGATCGGGTTGAGGGGAGACGAAGGTAACGGCCGGAGAGAAGAGTTGGGGCGACAGTTTATGGACTCATCCAGCCGTTCTTTGGGGGCGAGCAACAGCCATCAAGTTGTGTCCGCGGATACAATAGATCCTGGGCTGGGCGGCATGTCGTCTGGCCAGAACGTTGGACCGGCTGACTTTGGGACTGCGGCTCCTGATGCATTCTCACTCGGCAACGACTTGATGTTCCTGTTTGACGCGTTTGGGCAGACGGAAGATTCATGGAACGGCGGGATGCAGGATTACCTGGGCAGCAACGAGCAGCAGATGCCGATACTAGGCGAGGAAGAGATATCCAGGCACTTTTGGGGGCTGATTTGACCCGCAAAGGGCTCGCATGTCGTTGGCCCAGGGCAGAATGGCGGGCAGAGGCGGGGGATGCTCGACCTTGAGAGACAGGCCGGTACACCACAGTCAAACCCAGTTTCTAGGAACCCGGATGGGGGACATTAGCACTGGTCAATAAGCGGCTGTGCAAAGGCCTTGGCCTGCATGCGGTTGACTTCAATACGAAGATAGTGGGCGACAAGTCAATGACGGAAGATGTGAAGATGGAACTTTCGCTGATGCTGATATTGGGCCCGAGGCGGTGGTTCTGGTCTCCTGCCTCATCAGGAATAGGGGGCGTCTTGGGTGCTGAAGCGGGGGAGATAGGCGGTCCGGATCACTCATTACGAATAACGTGCATACCTGGAAATGTGCTGATAGGGGCAATATCACAGTGGAGGGCACTGCGGAGTAAAAGCCGAGCCTTTTCCAGTGGGCAATCTCCACTGCGTTCCCCTGTCTCGGGCGCATGCACAGCGCCGCGGTCAGTCACAGAGGAGGAAATAAACTCTTTAAACTTTGAGATAGACTTCGGACGGAGTCGCTTATTCTTGACTACACGGCGTGCGGGAGGCCGTCTGTTTCTCGCGGCATCAAGTGCCGGTCAATATGTTGGTGGGAGATGAGTGTCTCACGTCGTGCTGTTCGGGTGTTTACATCTTGTTCACATAGGAGCGGGGTCACGGAAGCTAACATCTTCGAGATCAACAGGCGCGTTTGTTTCTAACAAACAGCTAGACGTCTGTCTGTTCAATCGTTGAACGCGTCTTCTACAAAGCCAAGACAAGCAGCCAAGCCGTTTGCTTGGTAGCTGCCTATCAACACGACGCCAATCAACCAATCGACACGCTTATCATCAAATGCTTGGTCCAGGCACAGTTGCTTGGCGGTGATGACCCGAGCATCGGCGAGCCGCATCGTCTCCCTCTTCGAAGTTTCCTGAGGCGCAACGGAGTTTTGGTTGGAAAGATGGATTCACGCTGTTTTACACCCTCCAGGCCATAGAGAAGGCTTCAACAGGGCCTGTCACGTCTCTGATGGATGATTCTTGGATCATCAACTGGTAACCGCTGTGCGATGGCACGGATCCGTGGTCTCGAGCGCGTCTTCACCAACACCACGGCCGGTACAAGACCTGCAGCGTTGAGCCCGAACACGACATGATGCTAACGCAGGCAACCTCAGCGCCAAAAGTGCCGCGTCGATCCAGACATTCTCTTGTCAGACAAACACCAGGAGATGAGGACTGACTCCGGCAACGACGCTGCAAAGATGCCTGGCCCGGACGAATGTTTGGGCGGCTTACGCCTGCAGAGCTTGACTGCTACCATGCAGCACCGATTGATGATGGAACTTTGGAAACAGAGGACGGCAAAAGGTGTCCCGCTTTTCTTACGCCGTGGCCACGAAAGCTTTCCCCGGACCGCTGTCCGCCAAGGAGCACTTGATCCCGGGACCTTCCCCTTCGAGCCGCCGCCAAGAGACTCCAAGAACCGTTCGCTGGGAGCTACAGGTTGAAGGCCCCAACGGCCGGAATTGCTTGCAAATTTATCGCTCTCGCCCCGATGCTACATTGTTGGCCTCCAGCTGTTGTTGATGCGGCCTGCTTGCCATGTCTTGGTCGCATCCGAGCTTCCCTGAGTCGCAACCCACAAGGAGACCGTCTGGCTGCCCGCAGCGCCGAGGAATGCCCAGATCGATGGATCATATGGCTAGCAGGCATTCCGGCATGGGCTCTGCATGTCAGAATCCATTGACAGGAAGCAGTGACTGCCCAGAGCTGTGGGAGCTGTTGGAGCTTCGGCCACTCGGCCTGCGGTGCGGAAGCTCAAGTATGTGAGAGTATAAGTTCGATGGAACTCCCGTGCTTCAGACTTCAATCCCCAAGGTACCACGACCTCCTCTCACTCACTTCAATTACCAGGCCCAGGCCCATCTGCTCATCGAAACAAACAAGATTCTTCATCTGTGTTTGGATTGAACGTCAGGCACCATGGTTCGCGCTTCCTCTTACCTCGGCTCCCTGGCCGTCCTCGCTACTTCGGCGATGGCCAAGGAAATTGAGCCCAATGCGGATCTTGCCGCTGAGCTTTACGACTCTGGCGTCATCCACGAGCAGATCATTGCCAGCAAGAAGGTAAGAGCTGCTCCGAACAACCGATCATCATCGTGGGTCGTACTGACATCTTTCGCAGGCAGAGTTCGCTCGCCAGAGAGAAGCCGGTGCCTATGCCAGTGAGCAGTACCCAGAGCTTGGTTACGCTGCTTGCGTCAACGGTTGGGCCGAGGCCATCGTCGGTGACCGCAACAACACCTTCCGTTGCCACAACGCCGACCTCCACTCCTTCCTGAGCCACGCCGCCCTCGGTGACGAGCTCGGTGAGGGTTCCTCATCATGGGGTTGGACCTCCGATGACGGCCGCGAATTTGTGGCCATTGGCCAGTACCAGGGCACCGCCTTCGCCGAGATCAAGTCCGACGGCAAACTCGTCTACCTGGGTCGCCTGCCGCAGTACTCGGTGCCCTCCGAGTGGCGCGAGATCCGCTCCTACAAGCACTACATGGTCATCGGCTCCGAGGCCGTCGGCCACGGCATCCAGATCTTCGACATGAAGAAGCTCCTGGACATTGACCCAGCCAGCCCCGTCACCTTCGACGCCAAGGCCGACTTGACCAGTCACTTCAACGCCCTGTTGCCCCTTGGTCGCGCTCACAACGTTGTAGTCAACGAGGAGCTCAGCTACGGTGTCGCCGTCGGCGCCCAGCCCCGCAACGACTCCATCTGCGCCTCTGGTCTGAACTTCTTCGACCTCACCAACCCCGCCGACCCCATCTCCCTGGGCTGCGCGAGCGGTGACGGCTACGTCCACGACGCCCAGTGCCTCGTGTACCGCGGCCCCGACAAGCGCTTCGAGGGCCGGGACATCTGCTACGGCTACAACGAGGACACCCTCACCATCTACGACGTCACGGACAAGGCCAACGTCACCAACATCATCTCCCGCATCTCGTACGAGGGCGCCTCCTACACCCACCAGGGCTGGGTTCTCGACGTGAACAACCAAGAGTTCCTCGTCCTCGACGACGAGCTCGACGAGGTCCGCGGCAACGGGCCCGGCGGAGACGGCTACCCCGTCAGCTTCTTCTGGGACATCAGCGACCTGACCGCGCCCAAGCAGACCGGCTTCTTCAAGTCCCCCACCAAGGCCATCGACCACAACCAGTACGTCATCGACAACTACATCTACCAGTCCCACTACGGCGCCGGCCTGCGCGTTCTCGACGCCAGCTCCATCCCCTCCGACCCCACCGGTGCCGGCGTCTGCGAGGCCGCCTGGTTCGACATCTACCCCGAGGACGACGACATGGAGGGCGGCGGCTACGTCGGCTTCGTCGGCACCTGGTCCTCGTACGCGTACTTCCCCTCGGGCTACATCTTCATCAACACCATCGAGCGCGGCGCCTTCGTCGTCAAGTTGACCGGCAAGGACTGTCCCAAGGCGCCCGTCTGCAACGCCGACAACTGCCTCCGATCGTTCCGCGCCGAGTCCGTCCCCGGCCGCCTGCAGGAGTCCCAGGAGTTCTGCAAGTCCTTCCTGAGCGCCCCCGTCAAGGACGTCAGCGTTCTGCCTGAGCATGCGGTGAAGAACTGCGCCAAGGAGGACAAGGTCGCGCAGGCGAGCAGCGCCTGTGCTTGCTTGCCCGCGGCCACCCCTGCTCCTTGAATTAGAGGGCTGAGGAAGTGTGAAGGATGAAAAGATGCTAGCGAATTATATTCTGTGTAAATAGTCACAATGAGCTGTAATGAATAATTTGGTTATGTCTGCAAATATGAAAGCCTTTCCATACATCCTTCGTCAATACTGTCCGATTGCACGCCGGCCACGTCCAAACCGCAATCTGATTGTGCCTCCAAAGCCTCTGTAAGTGGGATCGTAAGTCTCAGTCCGGAAGAGTACCGTGTCAGTCCTTCATTACCAGAGCCAGGTCAACTCTTCGGTTTCATAAAGGCTAGCGTAAGCGAGAACCCCATGTCCAACAGCCCGCCATCATCCTGAGCCGCAGGCAAACTGCAGCAGATAGGGTGCGGGGTTTGGCGTTGTTTGCCCAATCCAACGTCAATCTTTCCTCCAACGCCGGCTTGTCATGCAGAAAGACAGGGTACGGGAACGCCATGCAGCCGCTGTCCGTTGGAACCAGGCGCTACCAAGACTGCCGGTCGCCCAAAGCTGTTGAGATATTTAGAGATAAACAGAGATATGGTCTGATGGTTGGTGCTTCGATGGTGTAGTTTCTCACGTCGGGGGTTCATTCGGTCGATCAAGATGGCTGTGGTCCTGCCATGATTTACATAACTTTCTGCAGCTTATCCGCAAGCTTGGATAAAGGTCCTGTCATCCCGCGATGGGTGGGAAGACCCCTTCAAAGATGATCCTCGATCCCGACAAGCTTAACCGATTTTTTCCCATTTCCCACACTTACGTCCCGGACAACTTTCATTTCCCAACAAGATCAGCGCTGGAGAGAAGAAGATGGGCCGCCTGAGCTCAGACGTGGGAAACTTCAACCCATCCTCGTCAAGCAACAATCCCGACGCCCCCGTTTCCGACTCACCAGGAACTAAACACCGCGATACTGAGCACGGAACTAGCCAGCTACACCATGGAATCGACACCCGCGCCATCCACGTCGGATCCGACTACGTTTACGAAAAGAAAGTCTCCGTCATGAACGAAGCTCTCATCGACATCGGCATGGGCCCGTTCCAGTGGAAAGTGTTCGCCATGACTGGCTTTGGCTGGTTCGTCGACAATGTAAGGGCCTACCCGCCAACATTCGAGATGTCTCTACCAAGTTCTTCACAGTTCTGGATGCAAGCAATCACAATCATCAGCGCCCCAGTCCGCAACGAGTTCGCCGTCAAACGCATTGCCTTCCTCACGGTAGCAAAGTACGTCGGCCTGGTCATCGGCTCGACGGCCTGGCCCATGACGGCGGACTACATCGGCCGCAAGCTCGCCTTCAACGTGACCCTGCTCATCTCTGCCGTGTCGGGTCTGGTCGGCGCAGGCGCGCCACATTTTGTGCCTTCATCGGCTTAGGCACCGGCGGCAATCAGCCGGTCGACAGCGCCATCTTTCTCGAGTTCATCCCCGCTACACACCAGTACCTTTTAACCATGCAGTCAGCATTTTGGTCGTTCGGCCAGGCTATTGCAGCCCTGATTGCCTGGCCTCTCATCGCCAACTTCTCGTGTCCCTCCGGTCTGCCGGCAGGGGAGTGTCGGTACGAAGATAACCTCGGATGGCGGTATACATACTGGGCCTTTGGTGGTCTGACCCTGATCATGTTCCTGCTTCGACTGCTTTTTAGAGTGTACGAGACGCCGAAGTACCTTCTCGGAAGCGGCTTGGATCGGGAAGCGGTCGAGGTTGTTCAAAAGATTGCCGCGAGGAACGGCGGCTCGACTCGGCTTACTCTCGAGCACTTTGAAGCTGTTGATGCCGAGTTGGGCGTCACTCGTGATGCGACTGGCACAAGTGCGCCGCAAGTGGACACCCGTAACGTCATGCACCGGCAGCTCGAGAACTTCAAACCCGAGAAGATTCTCACGCTGTTCTCCACCCCGCGGTTTGCGCTTTCGACGACGCTGGTGCTGTTTCTGTGGTGCTCGATTGGGATGGCCTTTCCGCTGTACAACTCCTTCATTCCGATATTCCTAGAGAACAAGGGCGCGAGCCAGGGGGGACTCGTCGCTTTCAACGACGTACCGAAACTATGCCATCCAGGCTGTGTGTGGAATCCCGGCGTCCATCCTCGGTGGGTCCACTGTCGACATGAAGCGCATCGGTCGGAAAGGCACAGGAACCTTTGCCTGCATTGGAACTGGCGTCTTCTTGTTCCTCTTTACCAGGGCGACGACACCCGCCGGCGTCACGGGGTTCACCTGCGCCATCGCGTTCTTCCAGAACCTAGTGTATGGGCTGCTGTACTCGTATACACCCGAGCTCTTCCCGGCGCCAATCCGAGGCTCGGCGAATGGTCTAGTAGCCTTATTTAATCGAATGAGTGGGCTCATGGCGCCCATCATCGCAGCTTATGTCGGTATTGATACTGACTTGCCCGTGTGGATCTCCGCGGCGCTATTCGTTGTTGCTGGATTTGTGTTTCTGCTCTTGCCTTATGAGACTCGCGGAAGGGCGGCTGCATAATTGTGATGTGATAATACTGTGTGGCGAACCTGTGACGGATTATCACAAGGCTTTCCTGTTTTTACTTTCACGATGGTCCTGGGTCAAGCTCGGTCGTCGGTAAACCGACAGGTGATTCACATTATCAACTATCAAAGCTTTTTGCCTTGAACAAAAGACAAACACGCTCAAATAATACTCCAATGCCCCAAACCGAGAAACCCAAGTACTTTCAAACAAGTTCAAACAGAACGCCATTACTCCAAATCAACTACCGAGGTATGTATTTCAACTGAGCCGACTCCAATTATCCAGCCTCACATTCTCTTCATCGTCAAGACGAGAGATGACCAAACATTAAAGAGGCAACACTACGAAAACAGCGCGGTATTCAAGCATTGGACGATGGAGCTGCCACTCGTGAGACCCGACGAAAGACAGGTCGCGGCACCGCCCACTGCCAACGGTCCCAGCGCGGCCAGACAAGCGGACGTATCCACCACGCCGTTCAACGCGCTGAGATCTAAGCAGACCTGGGGCAAGGCTGTTATACAGTTCGACGCCAGAGCAGTCTGGAGGCAAGTGACGAGGGATTGCCCGGTGGTGAGGATGTTGATGGCACCAGTGACAAGACATGATGCAACGTTGCCGACGGCGAAGAGTCCAAGGGCCTGGGTACACGCTGGAATATCCGCGAGAAGGTCTAAGCCATTCACGGTAGAGAGACTTAGACATGTTCCAGGAACAGTGGGACAGACCGGTGTCGGTGGTGTTGGGGCCGTGGTGGGACAGAGAGCCGGGTCGGTGATGGTTGTGGTCGTGACGGCTGGGATTGTGCTGAAGGCGCCCTGGAGACATCCAAAGATGGAAAGTCCTGTCGTGGCGCTGGTGATGGAGTTCAGAGCAAGACAGAGTGCAGTCGCGCCAGAGTTGTAAGGACCAAGAGCAGCAGCACAGGTGGGAATATCCACCAACAGGTCGATGCCATTGGAGACTTGAAGATCAACGCAGGGCTGGGGAATGGTTTGCGGGCAGGATGCTCTGAGTGTCCGGAGGAGACAGTCTGCGATCGGTTGGCCCTGGGGGTTGAGACCGAGTTTTGCGGTGAGACAGAGCGCGACGGGTCCGACGGCGAAAGGACCAAGATCTAGCAAGCAATCCGCTGTGACAAGTGTCAATGGGATGAGACCGTTCATGGTTGGCAGTTGAGCGCAAGCGCCGGGGAGGGTGACGCCGCATGTTGGTGCGGCTGTCGACGTTGCAGTGACTACACAACCAGTGAAAGAGGTACTTGAGACGATGCGCGTGGTTGAGCTGGGAGGGATGGGGGTTAAGGATGTAATGGAGCTAGATGAACTAGACGAGCTAGATGAACTAGACGAGCTAGATGAACTCGATGAGCTAGATGAACTCGATGAGCTGATTGACGACGAGGATGTTTGGCTAGCTGAGGTGCTAGAAGAGGATGTCGTTGAGGAGGCTGTAGATGAGGCTGTAGATGAGGTTGTAGAGGCTGGAGTAGATGAGGAAGTGGATGAGGAAGCGGATGAGGAAGCGGATGAGGATGCGGATGAGGATGCGGATGAGGATGCGGATGAGGATGCGGATGAGGAGGCGGATGAGGAAGCGGATGAGGATGCGGATGAGGATGCGGATGAGGACGTAGATGACGATAGAGGTGATATAGAAGAGCTAGACGATTGGGACGTGGTAGAACTTGCCACTAGAGAGCTGGTTGATGACGCAGAAGAAGAAGTCGAACCGAGGGAGGAGCTCGAGCTTGATATTCCAGTAGATGTAGAGCTTGCGACTGAAGATGCCGATGTAGTAGCTGTTGACGATGCAGAAGAGCTAGACGTCGGCGTGGCAGACGAACTGACCGTAGAAGAGGCCGATGAGCTGATGCTTGAGGACACAGTCGACGAAACCGCTGAGGAAGTTGAGGAAGAGCTATTTGGCGGCGCAGTGGAGCTTGATGGTGTTGTTGCCGAGGAGCTCGCAGATGATGTAGAAGCACTTGAGGTTGACACTCCGGAAGAGCTCGAGGATGTCGGCTGAGAGGACGACCTGATAGATGTCGACGAGGTAGTACTTTGGGGTCCGGGAGATGTACTGCTGGATTCCGTGGAAGAGCTTCCTGGCGGCGTTGGAGATGAGCTGCTGCCGCTGGATGATGTTGACGAGGTGGACTGGATGCTTCCAGAAGACGTGCCAAACGGTGGCAATAAGGAACTTGTTGATAGACTCGGGATTGCAGTAGTTGAGCTCGACGTTGATGAACCTGAGGAAATACCGGATCCTGATGTGGAAGAGCTGCCTGTCGACAATGTTGAAGAACGAACTGTGACACTTCCAGTGCTACTTAATAGCGAGATAGTTGTAGACCTAGAGGAGATGGTGCTTCCGCCAGTGCTAGTGCTAGAAGGAGTAACTGTCGATGCCGGCGTGACAGATCCACTTGTTCTACTTGTCGATGTGGTTGAAGAGGTCACAGAGGGTGGAGGACTAGCAGAACTCGAGGTCGCAACAGATGGGCTGCTTGATGGAGCGCTATTTGTAGACGACGATCGGGTAGATGTAAGAGGGGCCGTCGTGCTGACGGTAGACTGTGAGGTTGTTGAGGTCAAGCTTGGAGGGCCCGGAACGCTACTGGTTGAGAGGGAGCTTCTAGATGTGGACGAAGTCTGAACTCCAATAGTACTCGAGGTTGTAGTAGTTAACTGGGTACTTGATGTAGATTCCAAAATGTTTGTCGCTATACTCTCAGTGGTGGACGTCACAGGCGAAGATGTAGACGGCGTTGCAGGGGTGTTCGAGATTGTCGCACTAGACCCTGAAGTGCTGGCCGCGCTCGTACTTTGTGTGACTGTTACTCTGATGGTAGTAGTGGATGGAGAGGTGCCCGGGTCGCTGCTGGCGGAAGTAAGTGAGGCAGGAAGCACTATTTCCGAAGTTGTTGAAGTAGTACGAGAGCTTGGATCCACCGGAGTAGGAGTGTTAGGCAGACTGGATGGTCCTACTTGTGAGGAGGTTGCGATTCCGGAACTTGAGACGACGCTAATTGCGGTATTTGTTGCCTGCGAGGGTCCAGCTGAAGATGATGTAGCCGAGATGATAGGAGAGGTGGGCGATAAAACGCTGGCGTCTTGTGGAACTTCGGAAGATCCGCCAGCTGGAGGAGTGCTTTGGGAGGGTACCAAGCTGCTAGGCAACGGCTGCCCTGTCGACGTGACGGGCACAGGAGCAGGGGGAACAGTGCTTCCAGAGCTATCAGACGGATTCGCAGGACCAGTCGTGGCTGATGATGCCTGTCCGCCGTTTGTACTGGAGAAAAGAGCTGGGTCTACCGGGATTGAAGCCGTGTTGATCGGCACTTGAACGCTACTTGGGACAAGTATCACCGTTGAGCCTGGTTGACCTGAGGGTCCAGGAGGAAACGTCGTCGTAGAGGTGACGGAACCAGCGAATGTACTTGTAAAGATGTTGTTCACTCCTGGGACTACAGGTAAGACTATCGCAGGCAACACTGGGTCGGCCGGTCCTGAGCTTGGATCTAAGACACCAAAGTCTGGCGGCCCCGTGGGTTCTGCTGGAATGACGGCTGGTGTACCCGGCAAATTTCCAGAGGGAACTACACCTGGGTCTGTGTTGGCTGGATTGATAACAATTGCAGTAGCTGTGCCATCCGCCAGTGCAGGAAGGATAGTTACGGTGGTGAAAACCGTACCTGTAACGGTTGCTGCAATTCTGATAACAGGTCCGTTGAACGGCCTGAGTTGGGGAGTTGGAGTCAGAATGACTCTAGTCCCGGTGCCATCACCTCCGCTTGGTGGAAGATCAATGGTTGTCGACGCAAGGCCTGTGAAGGGGGCAGTAATAGTTGTGAAAGGACCAAAGAAGGCGTCGAGAGGACCATCGTCGCTGCCACCATTGTCGCCACCATTGCTCCCACCAGTGGAAGGTGATGGAGTTAGGGCTGGATCGATAATCAGCAGAGTTCCAGTCGTATCTGTTCCAGCTGGTGGGATGGTGAACGTGGTTGTCAGTGTCCCAGGCCCGGTTGCTGTGGTTGGAACATATACTGCGGGGAAAATGTCTGGATCATCATCTCCAACAAGAGTCGGCACCACAATGATTTCTGTTCCGACAGTATCGCTACCCGCAGGAGGCAACACGACGGTCGATGTTGTCGGTTCAGTACCGATGGCTGTCAGAGTAGTGAACAACCCAGCCGGGGCCCCTCCCGAAGGAGCAGCCGCATCTGTCGGTGTCAAGATGAGCTGTAGGGCAACAGAGTCTGTGCCGATAGGTGGTATCGTCAACGTTGTGGTCATTGTGCCGGTCCCTGGGATTGTAGAAGCTGTGATTGGGCCTGGAAACGGCGCCGAGGACGGTGTCAAGACGATCTGTCTTTCGATCCCGTCTGTGCCTTGTGGAGGAAGCACTAGAGTTGAAGTCATTGTGCCTGTCCAAGGTGCGGTGATGATCTCAAATCGTTCAGGGAACGCATTATCAGGAATGGAGCCAGACGCTGATTGGGCTGGATCGTAGGCTGACGAGATGGGGTTCTGAGGACTGAATGGGCCTTGCTGGCCTGCGGGAATAGGCTCCAAGATGATCTCTGTCCCAAGGCCAGAACTCTCTTGTGGTCCAAAAACAACAGTTGAGAGAGCAGTGCCTTGAGGCAGTCCCCTGGTGATTGTGGAGACCGGGCCATCGAACGTGGCCCTTGGGCTTCTGTGTGCAAGTTAGTACAAGAATTGGTCCCGTACACAGAAGAGCATTCATGTCGATCCTACTTACAGAGTTGAGGTATATGTGATGGTGTTCTCGACGATAAAGTCAGAGAGCAAAAGTGTGGGAGCATTTGTCACTGGCACAGTGGTACCAGCAACGGTGATAGTGGTATTTGAGCAGATGGCGGCGCTCAAACGTACAGGTGTCTGGTCGACCACCACGACGTACTGCTTGATAATACCTTTATCATCTGGAAAGATGCACTGCGAGTTTGCTGATCTGAACGATAGCAGCATGCAGAGGGTGACAAGTGCACCGCGCAATAAAAGGCCTTGCATTTTGAAGACGTTCTGTGCCAGACAGTGAGTGAGGAACTATTGAACGAAAGTTTGGGCAACAAGACCACAACAGTGAACGATAAGACTTCAATGCATGAGTATTGAAGAACTCTCGTGATAATTACACGTCCTGCGAAGGCTCTTGTAGGCCGGGTTTACGCCCTGTTCAATCCATGTTCGGAGATGTCACATGACCCACAATATGTTGAAGAGTCTAGACTGTTTCAATCGAGCTGAGTCTCGACCCGGTCGTGTTGGAATGCATCCGGGGGATAATGTTAACCATCAACGGCCCGTGGCTTAAAGATGACGATCTCCGAAACTTCGCCGCAAGCGTAACGTCGATCAATGTCTCAGGACTTCGTTGCTAAGCAGGTACTAAGCCCAATTTACTCAAAGGCTCGGTGTGAGGCTCGTCTGAATCACAGCTGAAATCGACTCCAGGTGCCGCCTTCGGTAATTTTCAATTGTACCTGTCACACTAGGTGCAGTTGGAGGGTCAAATATTGATTTGACCCGAATTATTTCACGGACGTTGCACTCGACTCAATGCATTGCAACTAAATTCATCGAGAACCTTCATCTGGGGCTTTATTCAGAAGAAGACTAACTCAACAATTATTCCTTCTCACCGAGCACAGTAGACTGAAATAGTTGACAGTCTGTCATCGTGATCTCTCAACATTGATAATGAGTGCGGGACTTGTACATGATGATGGTATGTATGATCTCATATTGTGTCGTAGACTTGCCGAACCTAGAACACTTCACCTCGTCGATGGCGCCGCAAACCTGGTCTTCGGGACCGCTCCTTCTCTCCCCCAGCGCTTGGCGATACCAGGTGACCAAGATTGGCAACCCAGTTCGCATAGTTATCTCGTCGGCCCGAGACAGTCGCATCTGGCATCGGCCAATGAGATATGCGCCATCTTTGGGCTGACTGGGGCTTTTCCCAACGAGGATGGTGCAAATCGGCAAGTCTTTCCCAGAGCGATCCGGTTGCACTAGTAGTATATAAGGTTTAACCTCACAATTACCCACAGACAACTTGGTAGACGTTGGAGCAGTTGAGGAGAAGCCGCTGAAATACCTTATGTCTCGGGCACTAAAGGAACTGGTCTCTAGTGGCTTGATAAGTCCGTTTTCGCTGGGCCGCCCGCGAAGCCACTTCCAACTAAAGGCTGTTGGTGCTTGTTTGAAATTAGTGACGTTCTGTTATCACGACTCACAAAACCCGGGAAGATCGCTCCGTCAGTTTCCCAAGAAAGTAAGAAGCCGAGGCCGGATGCAGACACTCGCCCAAGGAGCTCCTCGACGTCTAACCGACAGAAAATAGGTTGCATGATGCTCAGAAGCCAGCGTATAATAAGATGCTTATTCTGGATGTGTCGAGACTTGTCGTTTATCACAGCTCCCTTCATCACTCCGATATTGATTATTTTCACTGCAGTCGACACCATGCGCTCCATGTGTTCGTCCGGAGCAACATTGCTTCCCTTCCTCTTCCATCTGGCCCTCGCGGCACCACGTATCAGCCCAAGGGAAGATGGTTGTGGAGTTGGTGTAACAGGCCTTCCGTCTATTACCTACACAATGATGGCACCCGTGCAGACCATTGTCATCGACATGGCCCAAGAAGACGGTTGTCCATGGATCAAGGCAGAGATCGCTCCCACTCTAGCCCTTCCAATAGCATCACCCAGCGCTTCAAATCCTGGACCAAGCCTTGTATCAAATATTGGACAGAGTCCTGGACAAAATCCTGGACAAAATCCTGGGCAAAATCCCGGATCAAATGTACCTGCCAATGCTCCGAACCAGGGAGCAACGGCTGGGATTTTGCCCGATGGCGCGATTCCCAATCCTTCTGCTACCGCAATCTCGGGTGGAAGTCCGCCAGCTGCATCACCCAATGGCGGCGGGCCTCCTCAACCTCTCGCTGGGCCCGGCGCAACGGGTCCGATCGACGGCGACGGTGGCTTCTCCCAAAACATCCCGACTGGACCTGCCAACAATCCAGATTCTGCGACCCAGACTCAAGGAGGCTCCCCAACCACACTGGTCGGTAGTCCAACAGAAAGCCCTCCGCCTCGATTTGTAATCTACGCTGGCTCGACGCACAGGGCCTTTGAGCTGCCCTATCTTGGCCACAGCCAACTTAGCATTGGCGTTCTGGCCCTTTGGGGCTTTATAATGTTGGATGTGTGGTAATTGTTGTTGGGTCGAATGAGCGTCGAATTCTTTTTTTGTAGCGAAGAGCAAGCTTCATATTCACACTTTGTGAATCGGGTGGATACTTTGGCTTTACTTGGCGGGGTACTGGGTGTTCAATGGACTATCTTTATTGTCATTCATGCTGGGGTTCCTCCTCTTGTGATATTGATGCCATCTCTGTTGTTGTTGATGTCATCGTTGCCGCTACTGTCGTCTGTACTCATCATCTGCTTGGAAAGCGGAGTTCCATGATGAAGTCTTGCATGATTGTCACATATTAATCAGCAGTGATGGCTTGATACTTCACCATGTTTCCGTCCTTTCGACAATAAATCAATGAAATGAAATACGACGTTCGAGACGACGCTTAGGGACTTTCAGAAATGGCGAGACTGCGGCCAGCAATAAGTCGCAATGTGGTCCCGAGACCTCTCGTTCACTCATGTGACAGGTGTAATGAAGATCATGGTCGATCGCCGTTAGCCATGAGTGCCCGCTGCGTGTAATGCCTTACCAGCACGCAGGCCCATGGACACGTTGGACTAGCGTTCACTAAGGCGAACAACGTCCTTCATTTTGCGTTTTCATCATTTATGGGAAAGTTTCCCTCCTCTTTTTAGATAGCAACAGTCTCTAATTAAACTAGACTGGGACAGATCAGCAGCATAGACAAAATACCTGTGATTGGTTCAGTACCTTACTCGATCGAGCGACGATTTGCCTCGCTTTGCTGCTTCAGATCCATCGCGGGCCCTTTATTACGAGGGCTATCCGTACTTTCTCAATAGATGGTTTCCGAGGCTGTGGTACACGTGGCGCCTTATCCTTACCGTGACTTATTATGATAGGTGTGCGAGGTACCTACGTCATAACCAGGCCTCGGCTGTCTCGGGACTTCAGCTATCATTTAATGCTAAGGAATATCCGGAAGATAGAGATTTCCGAATGGCATTTGGAGCCTGATATTGATGTCGAAGGATTAGGTGCGTATTGAGGAGAGTATGAGCGTATTGGGGGGCCCCTAGAGGCGTTCTCACTGTGTTGGTCATGAGCTTTTCTCTCTTAGGTAGCCTTGGCTGTGTAACCTGTTGGTCACTATTTCTCAGTACTAGGTACGTTATGTGATTTTTCAGCCTTGCTGACGGTGACGCGGTATGTCTTTCGGCAAGAGGGCTTATCCCTTGCATCTGTGTATGCTTTTTCCTCAGCCCGTGCCGGTCCTATTGCTTCTCCGTTCCGTTGGCTTCGCGGCATCTAACACAATACCGCGCACTCAAGGAAAGACATCATTTCTGCATGTCTGCTCCTCTGTTCGGACGCCTACAGCGTGACCTCAGCCACCGTAGCTGCATGCACTATTAGCATCTCTTCTTCATCAGACAACACAATATCTTCTCACACGATCCTAAAGCTGCCAAGCCCAGGCGGCTGCTTCGTTAGCTTCGGCACCAGAATACCCCGGGATGGGGCCCGCCATCAGTATGGACGATTACACCGTCGGATGCGTGTGCGCGCTTCCCCTCGAAATGGCCGCTGCGAGAGCTATGCTTGACGAGCTTCATCCGAATCCTCCTTTACAGGACCCGGCCGACCATAACTGCTATACTCTCGGCCAGATGCAGGGCCACAACGTGGTAATCGCGTGTCTGCCCGCAGGCGTGTTTGGAACCACATCCGCTGCTACCGTCGCTAAAGACATGCTACGGACCTTTCGAAATATACGCTTTGGGTTGATGGTCGGCGTCGGCGGTGGCGTGCCGTCTGAAGAAGACGACATCCGCTTGGGCGACGTGATCGTCAGCAAGCCCTCCGGCACTAGTGGAGGCGTTATTCAGTACGACCTGGGCAAGGCTGTGCAGGGAGGCGGCTTCGAACGCGTGGGCACACTCAACGCGCCGCCTCAAGTCCTCTTGACTGCGCTGGGCAGTCTCGAAGCTAGGCATATGTGCGGAGACAGCCAGATACCTCAGTTCCTGTCCGATTTTGTGCGTCGATACCCCAAAATGAGAAGCAGCTTCGGTCATCAAGGCGCCGGTTATGACAGTCTCTTCAGTGCGGAATACGACCATGTCGGATCCGAACCCACATGCGAACATTGCGATGATAGGCAGACGGTCCAGCGCGTCAGTAGGGACGACGCAGATCCAGTCGTTCATTACGGGATTATAGGCTCTGGCAATTCAGTTATCAAGGACGCGCGAACGCGCGACCGACTACGCCGCGAATACAAAGTTCTCTGTTTCGAGATGGAAGCAGCCGGTCTCATGCAGGAATTCCCATGCCTTGTTATCCGCGGCGTTTGCGACTATGCCGACTCGCACAAGAACAAGAAATGGCAGGGATATGCAGCCGCAACTGCGGCAGCGTTCGCGAAGGAGCTTCTCTCGGTCATTTCTCCCGCCAACGTTCTCAAGCAGGAGCCTGTCCCGGCCGTGGTCTCTGGTATGTAGGATTCTGTGTCGCCCATCTCAGAAACAGGCTTGTGTCCTCCATGTAGATCTCATTCCCCTTTCAACCTCTATCATCTTACGTGCCATATTTCCGCTGCGTGAGTTCGTTCCCCACTAACTTAGATGGCAGATCCCGTGCTCCATGACCTCGTCGCTGCGACGACGGAAGCCATCGCGACGCAGACGCATAGTCAGAACATACGACACCAAAGCGCAGAGGAGGCTAAATGCCACCAGTCTTTCAAGACCTCTCAATACGAAAAGTTCAAGAACATCAACCCTGACCGGGTCGAAGGGACATGCAAGTGGGTTCTGGAGCATCCTCACTTTCAGCAGTGGCTGGAAAGCTCCAGAGACGACCTGCTTTGGATTTCAGCCGACCCTGGTTGCGGTAAATCAGTACTAGCGAGATCTCTTGTTGAGAAAGAGCTATCTGCAAAGGCTGCCCATAACCGTACGGTGTGCTATTTCTTCTTCAAGGACAATGAGGAACAGAACAGAGTGGCGATAGCACTATGCGCCCTTCTCCACCAGCTTTTTGGGAGCCAACCACAACTTCTGCGCCATGCTATGGATGCTTACTACAAGAATGGAGACAACCTGCAGAATGAGGTTGCAGAGTTGTGGCTTCCGTCTCCAAATCCATCCTCACATTTCCATAAAGTGGAAAAACTAGACCAGATGCTTCTTTGTTTTGGTGGAGATGAAAGATCGGATCGAGTGTCTGATTCTGCTGTGGTTTCCATGCAAGTCCTCGAACTGCGGATGTGCACTTCAGCACTTGACGTTTAGACAAGTAGTGTTATTGTTTGGTCATCGGGTTTTCTTGGAAAGACTTTGAAACGGAAATGTGCAGAAACTTGACCCAGCTACTTGTGGTTTTTTCCGAAGACTGCTCCAAAAACTTGAGCAGCGCGGTCAGGCGACATTGCTGTGAGGTATTTGTTTTCATGGGCAGTCTCTGCAGCCTGATCTCAAGGTCTATGTGTAGCGACGTCAACGCGAGCGGGGAAATCATTCGGTCCTTTTTTGTGGCTCTGAGTCCAGCGACTTATCTGCAGCTGAGGCATTGGCATTGCACAAAGTCCAAAGAATTCGTCGCATTGGGCTCAGTGCCACCTCGTATCCGGCTGAGTGCATAGAGCAACAGGGCGAAGTACATTCAGCGCCAATGAAATCCCTGAACCTCATGATGACTGCATGCAGATACCCAGTCCCCTTCATTTCCCTCCAATAGCCAAGCGAGGCGAGAGGCAGGAGGTGCGGGCGTAAGCCGATTGTCCCGGGACCCCACACCCCCCCAGTGCTATCATACTCCTTGACGTTTCTTCACATAGACCCATGCTTGTTTGGTTTCTGTCGCTTTCTTCAACTATCTCGGGGTTCAAAACCTAGCTGCCAGAAATGCTGTAGGCAGAATCTAGCATTCGGCAATCATTGTTTCTGGCCATCATAACATTTTGTGACTTTTTGAAAGCGACTGTTACCAATAAGGTTTACCTCTCATGTCAGATCAAAGTCGCGGGGTGGATTTCCTGAATCAGCAAGGCCCCAAGATTGACCCTATATTTGGGGGCTTGGTGGTACGTGAGGATGGTTCCCTTAGGATTCCCGATCATTATAGGTGAGGAAGCTCTTTCCATCATGGTTTACGAGTAGTTAACCTTATTTTAGAAAGCTTCAGCCAACGTTGCAGTCGTATTTGGTTCAAAATGGAAAATATGATTTAACATCAGAGAAGTCTTGTAAGAAGTGGGAAGCCCTGTTCGTCGATATCGCCACTGCAGAGGCGAGGCTGAGCGGAGCGGACCGCGGCCCGTTCGACATCTTTGACCGAATGATTGTCAGAGTTGGCCAACGCGCAGATCAGATCGACCCTTGGGTGAACCTGATTCCGGACGAGTTTGGTCTCTGCATTGTGAAGTCTGCCTTTGCCATTATGCTAGACGTAAGTGAAGATGTCAAGGCACTGCGATTACTGAAGACTGGCTGACATTATGGACCTCGAAGACCGCAAGAGAATACTCCGACAGAAGGCAGGCCATCTTCGACTGCTTCATTACGATTCGGGATATCATAGGGGAAGCCAGCTCCAGGGGCATCCACTTCCAGACCGACCCAAATGTTTACCGACAGGCGGGAGATCTTTATGAAGCAGTGGTAGTTGCAATCTCCGACCTTCTTTCCAAATTTAAGGCTCGAAATCACCGAAGATGTAGGTTTTCGATTTGCCTACACTTTACGCACAGAGAACAAGCCTCAACACAACATGATATTAGGGCATTTTAAATCACGGGACAAGGGTCAAGATCCCATAGGTGACACAAATTCCATTCTTAAAAAGGTCACAGACAGCGCAAAGGCTCTTTCCCAGGCCGTAGAAAACTGTCGAGATGCCGTCATCAAGAAGACCGGACAAGATGCCAACAAGACGTTGGCTGCAGTCCAGTTTATTGGCTGGAAGTCGACTGAAATAAAATATGCAGTGTACGAAGTCAAAATTGGCCAGGATGAGCAGTCTTTGATGCTTCAAAGGCTGCAGCAAACGCAAGAAGCGCTCTTGGACCTAGCTGAGAGCAGAGATGAAGCAAACACGAAGCTTTTGGACAGTCTTCGTCAACAACAAAAAAGTGAGCGGTTGGTGGAAGAGTCATACTTCAACACTGCTGACAGCCCGCTAGAGGATCAGATCAGAATTATGAAGCTTGAGAAGCTGGTCAACGAACAACAGAACCGAGCAGATCTTTTCGCAGTGTTCTTACCACGAGTTGAGACTTCTCGGACTGTCATCTCGTTGGACCGGCTTTTCAAGATCCTTTGTGCATTCTCTCCTGCTCAGACCCTAGCAGAGAGCACACCGCTCCAGTTGGACGTTCTCCAATTAAGACAAAGCGAGCTTCAGCTGATCCTTACAACCATAAAATTCACTCAACAAGCGCAAAGCCAGGCGCACTCCGTCCTGAGCCAAACGAGATTCTTCGATTGGATGCATCAGTGTCATCCAGATATGCTAATTGTCGACGGCAACATTCAACAAGCCGCCCGTGACAGCGTATCTCCCATGTCACTGTTGTGTGCCAATCTATGTCTGACGATGGGTAAACGGGAACCGAACAGCGTCTTCGCTTTTTTCTACTGTGGACTTCACACCAGCTACCACTCAGACGATTGGTACGGTCCCTCTGGGATGTTAAGGTCGCTGATTGTACAGCTTTTGATGGCGTTGATTGAACGTGATGCCCTCGATTTATCCGTTCTCCACAAAAGAAGTTACGTCCGTGGAATCGAGAGCCACGACATGGAGACCCTGAGCGATCTATTCCACGACCTGATATGTCAATTCGACTCGGACTCTACCGTATACTGTATAGTTGACAACATTTCGGTCTTTGATGCCGACTTGAGAAATTCTTTCCCGAAGTTAGAAGTAGCCCTTCGACGGTTGCAAGAAATTATTCGAGATGACGAGTTGCGACCAAAGTTAAAAGTCTTCATGACTGTTCCCTTCAGGTCCTCGGCCAGATTAAAGCAGAGGATTCATGAGGAGTTTTACCTAGCTTTGCCTTCCCAGGTGCTGGGACCTCGCGACCTGTCAGAAAGGGCGATATCAGCTTCGGTCTCAAGGTCGTTGCCTGGTCTGGATTCCTCAAAAGCATTTGATCAATCTTCAGAGGGTGCAAGTTGCGGCGAGGAAGACTATGACGAAACATGATCGAGCGGGCACCGTCATATTGTTTCATGGTGCCTGGAGTCATTACTCCCGCTAAAAACAAGTTGTTGTTCAGGGCTCATTACTTAGGCTGTCTTCTTTACAATGTCCATTATCCATCTGCAAACAAAATGATGCTTTGCTTAGTTTGTATGGTACTGAAGCTTGAGTTGAGGATCATCACCACCGTTTGATGACGTTATTGCTTGTTCTTGTAGACCTCATTTTCATTGACATTATGGTTCATTTGTCTCGATCTACTGGTTATGATACTTCGTGGACTTCAGTAGGAGGGTTCTCTCCCCTTCAATTTCAGTTGATGCGAAGCTATGTTACTGGCCATTGCTGTAGAAGGTTGAGATGATGTTAATTGCCGTGTCTGTGTGATACCACGTCATTCTGCGAAACCCCCTATTGATTTGCCAACAATTCAAATTGATTCTTCAACGATCGAGTCTTTCTCAGATAAGAAACAACAGCAAAATATGACACCTGAAACACGTATAACACTATGTGTGTGCGTCATTCGATCTGTACTCTATCAAACAAAGGAAACCAGTTTCATGCTGTCTTTCAATATCATCTACGCTCTTGACTTTCTGACAAAGACAGGCATCCAATCCAACGGACAGTCGACCTCGATAATCGAGCCGCCCTCCCATGTTCGCCCTTCAGACTCGGTATAGGAGAAGAAGGCCCACTGTTCACCATGTTCCAAAGTTGGGAGGTAGACGTCCATCTTCCTCATACCCTTTTCTACAACAGGGCAGCACAGGTACGCGTCTCCATACATGTACTGCGTCGCTCCGAGCTTCCAACACTGCGGGTCATCGGGGAACTCATAGAACAGGGGTCGAATGACTGGAGAGCCCTTTTTGTGAGCCTCGGCCATCAGCCGTCTGGTGTAGCCCCTCAGCTGTTCACGAATGAGCAGGTACTTGCGGCAGATTTCGTACACAACTGGTCCGTATGACCAGATTTCGTTGGGGGCTCCACTGCTGGAAGATAACCCACCGTTCTTGGGCTCGCGATCACCGTGTAACCGCATGACGGGACAGAAAGCACCCCATTGAAACCATCTGACGAAAAGCTCGCGGAATGATTCATCCCCCGGGATGCCACCATGAAATCCGCCAATGTCGGTCGTCCACCACGGCAAGCCAGCAATTCCCATGTTGAGTCCAGCAGCCAGTTGGTTGCGGAAGCTCGACCAAGATGATGCGATGTCGCCGCTCCAAACAAGAGCGCCATATTTCTGACTACCTGCCCAGGCGCATCTGAGAAGGTTGACAGGGTTCTCTTGGCCAGACTCCCGCATGCCATCGAAAAAGGTGCGGGCGTAATCGCGAGGATAGATGTTACCAACTTGCAGGTTTGGTCCTAGAAAGTAACGATAATTGTCGAAATCATACACTGAGTATTCCGGCTCAGCTTGGTCGAGCCAGGTCTGGCGTTGAGGGCTGGCGTAAATGTAGGGATGGTACGTTGAGTAAATGCCATTAGCTTTGCAGCCCGGCAATGGCGTCCACATGTGACGTCGCGAACCCCCTTGGCCCCGCCTGCGTTCCGGTCGCAGTTGTTGTTATGACGGTGTCAGTCAGACGGCCAGCGGCCTAGGCGGATGTTTGGCAGCCAGGCCTAAGGCTTTCTCGGATCTTGTGAAGTATCGAGGTAAGGACAGCTCTGGCAAAAACGCCAAGCAACGCTTGTCGACACGGCATTGGAAGTACCATGATGTACGTCGACTTCGCGCGGCTCCCGGACCATGACTTGCCATAGAGTTCGAAGCTAAGTAGAAGTTGCTGAGCATGAAGCCAACTCGCGCGAAATCCTTCTAGGATAAATCATTTTCAGGATGAAAGGCGTGGATGAAGAAGGATAATAACAATGGAAGTAACAGTGTCCGCGGTAGAGAATGATGCAGAAATACACGCCAGGGAAACCTCAAGAAAGAGTCACCCCAAATTTCAGAAGTAATATGAACGCCTGACAATGGTAAAGAAGGAGAGAGCAATTAGCGGGAAAGCAAAGGTGCGGAAGCCTGCATTTTATCCTGAGTAAATTCGACGCAACGTACCGTATCTTCCAATAATCTGTGATAGTTGACGCAGAGGATTTGACTCCTACGAGACGGTGTCCAACAGACGGTCTCAGAAAATAAGACATTGGCTGGATTGTCGGTGAGGGTTGGCCGACCGCGAGTGCAGACCATATCCATCAGAGGTCTCAGGGAGAAGCAGCTGAGAATCTGTCTCACTTGCCCTGCTGTTCTAGATGCTGTTTCCAATTTCAGTAGACAGATATCAAGTCAAAGTGAGAGCCAGCCAGCCATCTGACGTAAAATAAGACGCCGTATTGAAGATGTCATAAATTCCTAACTCTATACGTAAGCTTTGCTCATACATAGAAGAATGTACCTGAACTCGAGATGGAATTCAGCGTCCTGGATATCTGGCCTGAATGTTAGGATTTAAATACCTAGCTTCGTGTTATTTCCCACATAGTTGTGAGAGAAAGGGAACAGATCTATATCTAACCATCATTGCCATTTCTGTCGTCCTTGTTGTCCTTGTCATCCTCATTGTCCTTGTCATCCTCGTTGTCCTTGCTGTATTTACGATGCACAGTAGCTTATTGTGTTTCACAGTTTGTCACCGCATCACTGGCTGCAGGATCATACATATTTCAGCAAGAGGCATCGAAGTATTGACGATAAAGATTGAATTTGTGAGAAAATGTTTTCATATTCGTCTTGTCTTAGCTACCTGGGATTAGATACCTCTCAACCCCACAATCCCACCATGAACTTCAGCCCCATCACATCATCAACCAAATTCAGCCGTCCACTGATGTTCCCCTTCATCTGCAACCTCATGTAAGATCTCCTGGCGGCCCTCTCCGACTTCTGTAACTGCTTCTGCTGCGTCAACAACAGACTCCTCTGCTCGGCAGCTGGAAGGTGGGCCAGAGCCATGCGATCGTTGGCACTCAACCTCGCCAGCTGCATCTCAAAGACAGCCTCGCGCTTCTCGGCACGTGTGAGCGCCTTAGAGCTGTTCTTCTTCCCGGGTGCGGTGAGCTGCATGCTCGCTTTGGACTCGTCCACGTCCGCGCCCTCGGGAAGAAGGTTATCGCCGGACGACGATTCGCCGAGCTTCCTGCGAGGACGCGACGGTGCTGGAGCGGAGCGGTGTGAGAGCGTCTTTCCGGAGGGTAGGCGGATGGACCTGCCCTCCTCGATGGCGTCAGCAATGGCCTTGCGCGTCTTGCCCTCTTGCTCTGCTTCCTCCTCATCGACCGCGAGTTTGTCGTAAAAGTCCCTGTATTCAGAGTCTTCGGCGTGAATATCGAAGCGGCAGTGGTTCTTTCCCTTCATGTGTTGTTGAACCGCGGCAGGTGTGCGGCGTTGCATCCCACATTGAAGGCATTCACGGTACCCGAAGACGACGAGGTGGAGGTATCGTACTAGAGTCTCGACATCGACGATGAGCCTGTCTTTGTCGGGGATGAACATGCCATGTGACTTGTGCATGTGCGCGACATTCTCCTCAAAGTTTT
The DNA here is from genome assembly GCA_032988895.1 of Colletotrichum kahawae. Classification (NCBI taxonomy): domain Eukaryota; kingdom Fungi; phylum Ascomycota; class Sordariomycetes; order Glomerellales; family Glomerellaceae; genus Colletotrichum; species Colletotrichum kahawae. The sequence goes on along the minus strand of VYYT01000002.1, from coordinate 200,672 downwards.
CTGAGACTGTATTGCAGAAAAGACACTCTTCAGGAGCAAAGTCGGGCTCGGTGTCTGTCTCAACATCGGAGGCGGAGGATGAGGAGTCTTCCGATGACGGTTCCGGGGTGGGGCTGGTCGGGGCGGCGGCTACCGCCTCGGCGTGTTGCTCTGCTGACAGGGGTTCCAGCTCCGCGATGCGACGCTTGAGATTCGTGACATGCCATTGGCTTTTGGAGTGTGCTCGGCGAGTATCGGGGTTGTCGAACCGGACGTCGCATGTGCCGCAGAATGTTGCGGAGAGCTTGAAATGAGATGTGGCTGGTTGCTCCATGGTTGCGGTTGTGTTGGTGTTGGTGGTGTTAGTGGTTATTGCGCCGACCATTAGTTGTGTTTGCGAGATGGGTAAACCGGTTGTCTTTTGAAGTGTGCTGGTTTGCTTGATTTGCTTAATACTAGAAACCTAGATATACAGAAGGAAGAAGTGAACTGCTTTATACTTCAACAATCGGATAAGGGCTCATGGCAAAGGAGACCGAAACGAAAGCTGATGCTCGTGGATGGCCGAAACTTCTCGATCCACAGCCACATCTCGACTTCAATTGGCGAATCATAATAGTGTTACCAAAACATGGCCGAAAAGCAAACTCATTTCGACATCATCCATCAGTCGACGCCTCGCTGCAAGACAAATCCTCTGAGTCAAAATGCGGAGCCCGTTTGACGGTGTTGAGTCGGCTCCGATATCAATCACTAACAGGAATTGCTAGCTGAAGGCGTCTTCTGTCAGTGCTATTCAATAGGGGGGCTGCTAGAACATGGGATTGGACTGTGGACAAAGGCGCCGAAAATGAGTCACCCACCATCATGTTTTAGGGGGGTCGAGACCTGCCTCTTCGGGACTGGTCTGGGGTACCAATTGAATGAGCCATCATGAGTCGACCCCACTGGCGGTCCGGGTGACAGGGGGGCGCAGTCGACCGTGCCGAAGTCAATTGCGGATTTCTTCTCCGAAGTTTACAGGGTCCATAACGGCGACAAGCCGGAGTGTGATGTTTGCGATAACCAGCCTATGAAATAATTCTTGTCCAGGTTTCGATGTTGCCCTTTACAGATCCGACACGATGCTTCACTAGATGGTTGAGAAAAAGGTAATGAACTTGGTATCGAATGACTTTTTACCTGCATGTTTCTACTTCCCCTCGCTAATTCTTCAGAAACCACATCATGCTCGACCCTCTACCCCTCTCCTCTAGCAACACATGACATGAATCAAATCCGCCGTGGGTCTCGTTATCCGATAATGTCCCAAAATGCTCAACCCGCAACTCCTCTGAATAACACCCCCATCTTTTAGTAGCTGCGTCCGAACATGACGTACTCCTTGGCGAAGTCCTTGCAGTCGGGGTTCAGACACTTGGTCTCGCCGGCGACGAGGCCCTCGGGCTGGTCAAAGGGACGGCAGAGGGACTTCATGCCCATGGTAGGCTGCTTCTTGCCTTCGGGAAGGGTGGCGTTCTCGGGGGGCTCGCTGTTGGTCAACTCCTTGATGCGGTCCTCGCACTTCTCAGCCAGGCAGTGGGGAATGACGACAACGTTCTTGGTGTCCAGGGCAGGGATGACCTTCTCCCAGTCGTTGAGAACCAGGCGGTGCTCGTCGAAGGACTTCTTAGCCTTCTGGTACATGTCGGACTGGATGGTCTCGAGGAGCTCAGGGACTTTGGTGGAGAGCTCGGCCAGGGGGATCGTGCCCTTCTCACCGGTGTCACGGCGAGCAAAGCTGACAACCTGGTTGGCCATGTCCTTGGGGCCGAACTCGATACGGAGAGGGACGCCGCGCAGCTCCCAGTCGTTGAACTTCCAGGCGGGAGTGTAGCCCTCCCTCAAGTCAGACTCGGCGCGGAGGCCGGCCTTGCGCAGCTCGTTGCGGAGGTCATCGGTCTTACCCTCGAGCTTCTCACGGTCCTCGGGAGTGGTCTTGGCAGTGATACCGACGGCAATGAGGATGACCTGAGTCTTGGCGATGCGAGGAGGGAGGACGAGACCCTTATCGTCGCCGTGGATCATGACCATGACACCAATGACACGGGTGGACAGACCCCAAGAGTTCTGCCAGACGTGGATCTTCTCACCCTTCTTCTCGGGGTTCTCGACGGTGATGTCGAACATCTTGGAGAAGTTCTGTCCCAAGCAGTGAGAGGTGGCACCCTGGATGCCACGGCCGTTGGACGGGATGTAACCCTCGACAGTGGTAGTGTAGTAACCACCAGCAAACTTCTCCTTCTCGGTCTTGGTACCACGAACGACGGGGACGGCGAGAAGCTCCTCGTAGACACCAGCGTAGAGCTCGAGAATCTCGCGGACCTCAACGCCGGCAAGCTGCTCGGTAAGGTGGGCGGTGTGGCCCTCCTGCCACAGGAACTCTCTTGTGCGGAGGAAAGGGGTAGTCTGCTTAGCCTCCCATCGGACGACGGAGTTCCACTGGTTCAGGCGGAAGGGAAGGTCGCGATGGCTGCGAATCCACTTGGAGTAGTAGGGGTACATAACAGCCTCGGAGGTGGGACGAACCGCGACGGGAACCTCGAGGTCCTTGTCACCGCTAAAAGAGTTGTTAGTAGGGGCATGGGGCGGTTTCGGAGGGAGAGGTTGACTTACGCCTTGGTGACCCAGGCCAATTCAGGGGCGAAACCCTCAACGTGGTCCTTCTCCTTCTCAAGAGACTTGGAGGACAGGAAGATGGGGAAGCTGGTCTCGTCGACACCCATGGCCTCAATGCGCTCCGAGAACCACTTGCGGATGACATTCCAGATGTACATGGAGGCCGGGCGCAGAATGAAGAAGCCAGCAATCTCGTTGTAGTACTCAACCATCTCGGCCTTGAGAACAACCTCCTGGTACCACATGGAGAAGTCCTCGTTCTTCTTGATAGTGATGCCGATGATGTCGTCCGTCTTCTTCTTGCCGCCGACAACGGGAAGGGCGGCTTGCTTGGCAGCCTTCGCAGCCTTCTCGGCCGCCATCTTGGCCTGCTTCTCGGCCTTCTTCAAGGCGCTCTTGGATTGCTCGGGGGCAGCAGCGTCGGCCATGTTTGCGATAGTGACTGCGGATCGCAGGTTCGTCTCGGGAAGGGTATCGGCTTATAGAATTGGCGGCGTGGTGCCCGGGTCGGCCTGAGTCACTCGAGATTTTGGGCAGAGATGGCGGTGCGATACAGCGGAAAAACTGCCCCGCACTAAAATGTGAGTCGTGTGTCGAGCTGTTGGGCGCGAGGGAGGTGAGGGGTCAATTGGCAGCCACAGGGGACCAGACTGGGGGCCCGAGCGCTTATCAGGGGTGGGTCTTGTCACTGTGATGGTGGGGAAGCTGCACTGTATTGTCAGTACCGGAATGGCTGTAGTGCAGTGCTTATCTCAAGACACGGCACAGTCCTTATCGACACCGCACATCACCAGCCACAGCTCCCCGGTCCCTGGAACAACTCGGGTCCGAAAAAAAGTTGCGTCGAGGGGACAAGGCAGGCACAGCGCAGAAGCTTCTATTGCTGTCCAGGCCACACCGACGAGCTACCCAAAATCCACCCTCCACCACCTCCTATCCCGCGATTCACCATTATTGCAGGCAGTGAGGACCCAAAATGGCGTCCATGTTCGAGCAGTCAGGGAGCGGCACCCTTTTCCTCGGTGGCCAGAAGATTTCCGGCGCCGACATCAGAGACCAGAACGGTATGTCGCTACTGTTGTTGCTTCGCTTGCTGCGACCCCCGGCTACAGCTTCGAAGGTGCTGACAAAACAAACTCTCAGTCCTCGCGACTCAAGCTATCGCAAATGTCGTCAAGAGCTCTTTCGGCCCCAGCGGCCTCGACAAGATGATGGTCGACGATATTGGTGTACGTTCGACGGCCCCCCGCCCCCCCCCTGGACCCCGCTTAACCCCCGGCGTAGGATGTCACGGTCACGAACGACGGCGCTACTATCCTCAGCTTGTTGGACGTCGAGCACCCCGCTGGCAAGATCTTGGTCGACCTGGCACAACAACAAGACAAGGAGGTCGGCGATGGCACCACATCCGTCGTCCTCATCGCCGCCGAGCTGCTGCGCAGAGGCAACGAGCTTATGAAGAACCGCATACACCCCACTACCATCATCACCGGCTACCGACTTGCCCTTCGCGAGGCCGTCAAGTACATGAACGAGAACATCAGCATCAAGGTCGAGAACCTGGGTCGCGAATCCCTCATCAACATTGCCAGAACCTCCATGTCCAGCAAGATCATCGGTGCCGACTCCGAGTTCTTCGCCAACATGGTTGTCGACGGCATGCTCGCCGTCAAGACCACGAACAACCGCAACGAGACGAAATACCCCGTTAAGGCTGTCAACATCCTGAAGGCACACGGAAAGGGCTCGCTGGAGTCCGTTCTGGTCAAGGGCTACGCTCTTAACTGCACAGTCGCTTCCCAGGCCATGCCGACAAGAATAACGGACGCCAAGATTGCCGTGCTGGATATGAACCTGCAAAAGGAGCGTATGAAGTTGGGTGTTCAGATTACTGTTGACGACCCGACGCAACTGGAGCAGATTCGCGCGAGAGAGTCCGGCATGATCCTGGAGAGGGTAGACATGATCCTGAAGGCTGGCGCCAACGTTATCCTTACCACCAAGGGTATCGACGACATGGTTCTGAAGACTTTCGTTGAGAGGGGCGCTATGGGTGTTCGCAGATGCAAGAAGGAGGACCTCCGCAGAATTGCCAAGGCTACCGGCGCTACGCTTCTCAGCACACTCTCTGACCTTAACGGCGACGAGAAGTTCGACCCCGCGTACCTTGGACATGCGGAGGAGGTTGTCCAGGAGCGCATCTCAGACGACGAGTGCATTCTCGTCAAGGGCACCAAGACCCACTCCTCAGCATCCATCATCCTCCGCGGTCCCAACGACTTCACTCTGGACGAGATGGAGCGCTCTATCCACGACTCCCTCAACGCCGTCAAGAGAACGCTCGAGAGTGGCAGCATCGTGCCCGGCGGTGGTGCCGTCGAGACTGCTCTCCACATCTACCTCGAGGAGTTCGCCGGCACTGTCGGTTCCCGCGAGCAGCTGGCCATCGGCGAGTTCGCCCAGTCCCTGCTCGTTATCCCCAAGACCCTGGCTGTCAACGCGGCCAAGGATGCCTCAGAGCTCGTCGCCCAGCTGCGTTCTCGGCACGCGCTCTCCCAGCGCATCCAAGAGGGTGAGGGCAACGATGACGAGAAGATTGTCGCCCGCAAGAAGGCGTACAAGAACTACGGTCTGGACCTGACCAAGGGCAAGGTCATTGACGAGGTCAAGGCTGGTATTTTGGAGCCCAGCATCAGCAAGATCCGGCAACTGAAGAGTGCCGTGGAGGCTTGCATCAGCATCATGCGTATCGATACCCTGATCAAGCTGGATCCCGAGCAGAGGGCGGAGGATGACGGTCACGGTCACTAATGCGGCGGCGTATATGTGAAGATAAAACAATCAAAAATGGGCCACGTGGGAAGTGATCAAGGTTAGACGGTTCATAGATCATTTGTTAATGATACCTTGCCATGCCAATTTGGACGCTTGTCCTGTACTCCGAGTTCCGTTCCGTGTAATGGATTCCCCACAACCGTGATATGCATGTTCCGTGTATGATGATTCGTCGTCTAGCACCAACCAAACTTCTCGTTCAGCACCCACTCCACATCCCCGTCGCCATACCACATCAGGCTCGCAATGCTGTCAGTCTCTCTTTCAACAAACTCGTGGGGGATGCCCGCCTTTTCAATCAGCCCTCTCACTCTGGTGTCGGGGTTCCACAGCTCAATATTGTTCGACTTCCACTCGGCCGCCTCCGCTCTCGCCAGAGTCAAAAGCTCGCCAATAGCCTCCTGAACATACTCGTCGCTGCTCTCTTCGTTCTCCATGACCAACCTCAAAATGTGCATGGTGTTGCCCTCAGGCTTCTTCAATCCGCCATAGTATCCCCTCGTCCACACCGCCCACACCCTCTCCCCGCGCTCTCCAACTACAGCTCCTCTAACCGTCGGGGTCTTTCCAAAAATGTGCTTGGTCATGAAGTCCTCGCGCATCAGGTGCCACAGAATAGCATCAATATCCGGCAACAGCGACACCCGCGTCTTGCTGCCCTTGGACTCCTTGGACAGCCTCGCCCGCAGCAGCTTCTCGTCGACGTGGCTCAGCTCCGCCAGCTCGTGGTATCCCACCGGCTTCGCCTTGCTGCCCTCCTTCTGCCCCTCCTCCTCGACCCTGGGCTGCGGCGGGAACGACAGGTGCGCGCTCTCGTACGGGTGCCAGCCCTGCTTCGCGTAGAACTTCTTGCCAATGTCGGAGAAGAGCACGGAGAAGGCGACCTCGCCGTCCCTGATGTCGCCCCACTGCTCGCCGCTGGCCATGCGCGCGCCCTGCCAGCCGCCGAGGCGCGGGCCGAGCAGGCTCATCATGGTGGAGGCGTGCCCCTTGCCGCGGTGCTCGGGCTCGGTGAAGACGGAGGCGATGCCGTGGGCGACGGCCTCGGCGACGGAGCCGTCGGGCTTCGCGGCGAGGGCGCGCTTGCGGATGCTCTCGCAGGAGGAGAGGATGGGGCGGGCGTCGGGCGGCTGCGAGGGGTCGGTCAGGATCCACTGGGTGATGCCGCCGTTGCGGCTCATGGGCACGGTGGTGAGGTACTCCTCGCGGCGGAGGTACTCGTCCAGCTCGAGGGCGGCGCCCCATTTCTGGTGCGTCGAGGTCCAGACGCGGAGCCGCTCGGCGGGGGTGGGCGTGGTGAGGATGAGGTCGGCCTCCTGCGTCGAGCCCATGGTGCCTATCTTTCTGCGCGGTGTCTGCTGGGTCTGGTGTTGTTGTTTCTTGCCAATTGGGTCCCCGCTGGCGGTCAGCTGTTTCAATGGGAGAGTTGGGATGTGGGAGAGACAGAGTCACGGCATCGTAGAGGCACCAGAGGTGGGTGGGAAGGACAAAGCACAGTCCTTATCAAGACATTGGGGGACCTTTCTTTCGGGGAGAGGTGCCCAGGTGCCCCACCACAGACGATCGCGGCGATGGCGGGGAAGGCCCGGCGAAACCCCAGGATTGAGACAGGCCCAATTCAAGCCTCTACCTGGCATAGGTAGAGGTCCAGGCGGCCTTGCAAGGGGAGGGACCACGGGGGGTGGAGGCGGCCCCAGCGATACGGGACGGCGCAATGTAGCACGTTTTGGGAGGGGTGAGGAGGGACATCGCAGGGCCCAGCGCCAGCTCAGATTCGAGACACAAAGAAACGTGGATTCGGGAGAGAGACGAGGCATGGTACACTAACTAACACGCCCGTCTCACCAGACTGGAGGAAGGGTCAAGGTCAGCAGGCCCACACGAACGTGATGAAGGCAAGCCAAGCGGGTGCTCGTCTTACGTCACGGGACGAGGCTAGCGGTGGAAGTAAGGAAGTCTGGCTTCGAGAAGTGATACCGTTTTGTTCCGGTACATACAGATGGGCATGTATGTATTGTGTTGTGTATGTTGTGTAGGCGTAGGCAAGGTACTTTTCTTCATCTGAAGGTCCCATGTTGCTTGCCTGTTTCGAAGAGTGCAGTGCCTTGGAACTCTAGGCGTGTTTTTTTAGGTAATTGTTTGGCAACCGGGGCCCCCTCTATCTTATCCTGCCTGCCGCTACGGCGACGGAAGGGAGCGTAGGGAGCAACTGAGCAAGGGACGCATTCGCAATGAGGCAGGTCACGCCGGGCCTTGCGCCGCGGGACCACATCCGAGCCGGCGGAAGCCGATGATAGGCGGGGCGCCGCGGGGCCGGTTTGACGCGGGCGCAGCGGGGTGGAGCGTCTTTCTCACACACAGCTGCCTTGTACGTCTAGTCACTGCAAGCATGTACTTTTGTATCTTTGTATCTTTGTAGACGTTGTAGAGTGGGAATCGCGGTTCGTGACCGGGCTGGAGCGAGGGATGCCCTGGTCTGCGTTAGTCGGCTGACTTGGCTGAACTTCCGGACGAGACGTACACGTCGGGGCGCCTGTGTGATCTGGTCTTGGCTGTTGGCTCTGCGGGTGGTGGTGTCGTCGATGGTGTTCATGCGCCGCCCGCAGTAAGGGTCCGGCATCCTTCCAGGTAATCGACTAATAGTTGGTTACCTTAGCCAAGGTTGTGCGTCTCTGCTGGTGGAGGATGTGTGTGTCGAGTACGCCTTCTTTTCAGCTGTGCAACTGCGTTATCAACTCCAAGCATCCGTGAGCCAGCCACCGCTAGTTCTTCCATGGCCAGAATCCCACCTTATCTGCTGCGTGTCACCAGAAAATCAAACTCTATCAAATAGAAACGTCCCTCCACCTTCCATTCCCGTCGCACCCCTGTCCCGCAAAACCCGGACAACCGCACCGTGACCCCTCGCAGCCGCGCTCTGCAACGCCGTCTGCCCACCACCACCAGTCCATCCGCCAGATCCAGCCTCGATCTCGGCCCCGGCATCCAGCAACATCTCGCACGCGCGAACGTGACCCCCCTCCGCCGCCGCATGCAGCGCCCTGCCGCCCTTGAACCTGCTCCCCTCGGCATTCACATCCGCCCCGGCCCCCAGCAGCGTCGTGACCATCCCCTCGTCCCCGTGAAGCGCCGCCACCTGCAGCGCCGTGAAGCCCTTGTGCCGGCACGCGGGCGCGTTGACGTCCGCCCCGTGATCTATCAGCAGTACCCTAACTATCCCCGCGAACCCGTGCGCCGCCGCGGCCTGCAGCGCCGTCCGTCCCGCTGTCCTGGCCGGCGCCGCGTTCACGTCCGCCCCCTTGTTCAGCAGCAGCGCGACCACATCACCCAGTCCCGCGGAGCACGCAGACTGCAGCGCCGTCGCGCCGCAGTACCTCGTCGCCGGCGCGTTCACGTCTGCCCCCTTGTCGAGGAGCATGCTGACGATGGAAATGTCCGGCTGCCCGCTCGCAATCTGCAGCGCGTTGCGCGCGTCGTTGTTGCCTGGGGGAGCGTCGACGTCGACGTCCGCCCCGGCGTCCAGGAGCGCCGATACCACATCGGCATGCGATGCCAAGCAGGCTGCCTGGAGCGCGGTGCGGCCGTAGTATCCCTGCGGCGGGGCGTTGATGTCGGCGCCGGATGCGAGGGCTAAGCGCACCGCGGAGAGGTCGCCGTCGCGGGCGGCCTTTTGGAGAGGCGTCCAGCAATCATCCTCGTCTGGCTGTATATCTTCTGAGGTGTCCTCCTCCGTGGTGCCTTGCATGTTCAAGGTATGAAGTAGACAGTGAATTGCCGCGAAGAAGATGAGAAGCGGGGTGAGATTTATTGTAGTTCGGCTTTGCATGGGTGACGGGAGTGCGGCACAGTCGACATCTCGTATCAAAAGTTCCTGGGATTACTGGACAAAGTGCGAGGTGTCGACGACATGCGACATATATTATTTTGTGAACCTACGCCCTTTGATGGACATTTTGACGACTGACGCCCTAATCGTCAGTCTCCTTCTTCTTCTTGGACTCGCTCTTCTTTTCCGGCTCTCCCTTCTTCGGCTCGTTTTTGGAGCCGGCCTCATTCTCGTAATCACCACCCTGCTTCTCATACTCTTTGGCAAGCTTGGATGCCTTGGAAGTTGTTAGTGATTGGGCCCTGTTCAAATTGCAACATGCAGACTGACCTTCCATGCTGACCACTGTCCCTCGCCACCGCCAGACTTGTTGGGCTCTTGCTTGATTTCTACAATCAAAGGGTCAGTTTAATGTTTTCAAATATCGTGGCTCCTGACAGCTCTCACCCTCCTTGATCTCCTCCCTCAACTCAGGGTCAGTGGGCTTTCCCTTTGACGAAGGCATTCTGTTGGCAGTGTGCGTCGAAAAGCTGCTTGTGAATTTGGTGGTGTGGTAGGTCCGATGTGACAATTGAGACGACCGAGCTTGCCGTTCCTTGAAACCTCGTACCAAGTTTCTAAGAGACGAACTGGCCATATTTGAACTCAACAACAGATGTTCACCAAGCGCTGCATCACAGCTCCAAAACAAGTTGACACCAGATGATGACGCTCAATGACGCCTACATCGCCAGCCACTCCCGCTGCCATGGAACCGCTAACGGACCGGTAAGACCAACATCCAGGTCCGTGCCGTCCCGGCCGCTCGGTGCGGGAACCCACGCTCAGCGGTGCCTTTCCAGGCCATCAAGGTCCCTTTCACAGCACATCCCGTCTCAGTCTAAATCGCAAAGCTTTTGTATTTCCCCCTGTGATACTCTATGTAGACGTCTAAGCATAAGGACCTTCTCTGGGTCCGTGTCATGTCATCATGATCTTACATCATCGCTCCATCACGACACATCGGACATGATCCCAATCAGTGAATCGAAACCGGCTCAAACTCGACTCCCTCCTCGGCCGCCTCGCCGTCCATGATACCGTGCACGTACGCCGTGCCCACGATGCGCCTCAGCCCCTCCCGCTCAGCGCTCTTCCTCAGCACAAACGGCGCGTTGCACCCCTTCACAACCCAAACCTCGTCGCCGGCCTCGCACCCGTCAGGCACCATGGCGACGTACTTCTCACCCTTGGCCAGCACCAGATCCAGCGCGGAGCGCGTCGTGAAGACGCGGTTGATGAGGATCTGCGCCGCCGCCACGAGCGCCTCGTTCGCCTCCTCCGCCGAGCGCCCCGAAAGCTCGATCTCGCGGCGCAGCACGTCGCGCTCCGCCCGCTCGGGGTCGAGGTCGTCCTCCTCGACGGCGGTGCAGAAGCGGTACGCCAGCTTCAGCGTCGCCATCGGGATCTCGTCCTCGTCCGCCTCGGTGCGGAAGAAGGTCAGCGTCCGCAGCACGGCCTCGAGCCCGGACTCGCCCGTGGGGTACGTCGCCTTCTCGAAGCCCGGGATCGTCTCGATGATCTTGGAGAGCGTGGGGATGCCCTTCTTGACCCATATGGAGGGCCGGTCGGCGTGCAGGTGCGCCGCGCGGGGCACGCCGCTCATCTGCGCGATGGTGTCGACCTTGACGCCCTTGAGCAGGAGGACGTCCTCGTCGTCGTTGGGGTCGAAGCCGAAGTCGAAGTCGGTCTCGCCCGCGGCCTCGGACTCGGCGGCGTCAGCGACGGTCATGCGGTGCCAGGGGCGGCGGAAGTCGGGCAGCCAGGAGGGGAACTTGTTGGTGCTTCCGTTGAGGTGCTCCGCAATGCCAGCGTGGTCGAGGAGCTCCTCGCTGAAGGGCTCGTGGAACAGGGTGCGTCCGAAGCGGAGGGCGGTCTCTTCGAACTTCTCAGAGTAGTCGGGGCGGAACTCTTCTCTGTCGCCGTCGGCGGCCAGGCCGAGGAGGGCGAAGTAATAATCGCGCGGGTCAGCGGCCTCGACCTCGCGGATCGAGAGAAGCAGGCTGAGGAGCTCCGTGGAGCGCTTCGGGTCCTCGTCCTCGTCTTCAGACTCCCACTCCTCCTCACTGCCTTCAGCAGCTTCTTTTCCGTGGTCATGTCCGTCGTGATCGTGATCATGCTCGTCGTCTCCGCCGCAGCAGCCGCCTCCGTGCTCGTGATCATGCTCATCATCATCACCGCAGCATCCATCCTCCTGGGCATTTCCCCTCATAGCACCAAGCTGGTAGAACCGCAGTCTTTGAGCCATGTTCGCCATCAGATCCGCCGCACTCTCCACCTCCTCGCCCTTCTCATCGATCAGCGGCCAAGGCGGGCTCTCAGGCTCCTCCAACGCAATCGTAGCCGGCCAAAGCTGCGCCCAATTCGCCGTCTTCTCTCCACAAATCATCAACACATCCCTCGCCAGGATGAACTCCTGCACGATCCACACCCTCTTAAACCACGCCCGGTTCCAGAACCGCGACACAGCCAGCCAGCGCTTGTCGCCTTCAGCCGGCAGCTCCGCCTCCGCGCCGGTGGGCGCATCGGGGACGGGCTTACCGAGCGAGTCCTCCAGAAACGCGCGCGCGCCGGCGTTGAGCTCGTTGGGGATGCTGACGCGCCAGTACCTCTCAATCAGGTCCATCGCATCGCTGCTGCCGTCGGCCTCCTCGCCGAGGTAGGCCAGGGTGCGGCGCGCGCTGACGTAGACGTCGTGCATGAGCATGACCTGCGCCTGTTTCTCGGCGGCGTTGGCCTGGTTGATGCACAGCGCATCGGCCCAGAGCTGGCGCGGGCGGTCTTGGAGGCGCACACGCTTCAGGCAGTTGAAGAGGTTCTCGGTGATGGGCACCTCGGTGGATGAGATGGTGATGCTGCGGGGGGTGTCGTTGGAGCCCCAGATGTAAGAGACGGCCTCGTAGGAGTCGGCCGACTCGGGGAGCTCGCCATCGTGCTTGGCGGCCTCGTCGATGTAAGGGTCGATCGGGCGGACGATAAGCTCACCCTTGAGGGGTTCGTCGAATTTTCCAGGTGCGAGGGAGAGGATTCAGAAATCCCGCTCGCCGAGGGCCGTGTAGTCAAATCCAGCCATCGCGAGGAAAACCCGAAGAATCACTCAGCTGAATGGCTTGTTGCGAGTGGTTTTTAGAATTTTTGGTGGATTTGAAGGGTGACTGAGTAAGGTGAAAAATTCAGCGTTTGGTTTTGGAGATGTGGAGTGAGGTTAGAGATGAGATCCAGGAAAACGCTGCATGAAGATTCCCACAGTGGGTGAAATGATTTTCATTGGCGGCAAGCGCTAAATGGTTGCAAACAAGCCACGACCTTGTGGACTGAAAAATTGTGTCCGAATGCTTTTCAGGTCCGTGGGAATTCCGTTTGCACGTCAATTTTACAAGTTGCCCTCGTATGATGGTTTTGTTAATTATGGGCGGGTTTAAAAGTATTAGAAAAATTCAGAATTCACAGCAAATCAACAAGTCTCAATGTAGCACATTGTAAATCAGCGTCATATTCATCAGATTTTCCCGAGACAGAATTGTTTTCATTCACAAAGCCCTCTCAGTTCCTCTCATCGTACATCTAGTCCAAACTCCGACAAAGGAAAGTCGTCATCAAACATAAACAGCCTCTACAGGCCGAGAGCCGTGTTAAAGGCATCGGCAGCCGCCTGACCCTGCAATCCCTGGGCATCAGCCTGTCCCTGCTCACACGCAGCGACAGCATCGTCGGAAGCCTGGCACCTCGACGACAGCTGCCCGCAGATGAAGCTGCTGATGATGTTGATGTTCAGCGCCGAGCCGTGCTGGAAGTCGCCCGCGGGGCCGAAGGACGCCTCCTTGCGCCCGTCGAGGCCGGCGGCGAATTCGATGCTGGGATCCTGGCACTCGCCAAAGTCGAGGTTCTGGCGGGTCTTGATGACGTTGCTGGCGATGCGCATCTTGCGGCCCTCGGAGCCGACGCTGGAGGAGCGGCGGAGCTTCTTGAGGGAGGCCGCGGCCAGGCAGTCGTCTTCCTGGGCGTCGCAGTCGGCGACGGTGATGTCCGAGGAGCCGGAGTTGGCGGCGTCGGCGCAGGCGTTGTGTTGCACGGCGCAGGATCGCTGGAGGGCGGCGCCGGCGTTGACGAAGGTTGCGCCGTTGACGGAGAAGGCCTTGTCGGAGGCGGCGTCGGAGGTGACCGGGGGAGGGGGGCCGCCGAGGTCACCGGTGAAGGTCTGCACGTCGGTTCCGGTGGCGGCGTCGTTACCTTCGTTGTTGGCGTTGTTGGCGTTTCCGTTGTTGTTCTGGTTGTTGCCGTTCTGGTTGTTGCCGTTCTGGTTGTTGCCGTTCTGGTTGTTGCCGTTCTGGTTGTTCTGGTTACCATTCTGGTTGTTCTGGTTGCCGTTGTTGCCAGTGTTGTCATCGGCAGCATCATCAGCAGCGTCATCAGCGACGTCATCGGCATTGCCGTTGTTTGCATTGTTGTTATGGTTTCCGTTCTGGTTGTTGTTGTTGGCGTTGCCGTTGCCCGTAGCATCAGCGGCAGCATCATCGCCGTTGTTGTTCTGGTTGTTACCATTGGCGTTGTTCTGGTTACCGTTGGCGTTCGCATTGCCGCCGTTTCCAGCAGACTGGACAGCATCAGCAGTCTCGTTGGCAGCGGCAGCATTGCCGTTGGCGTTGGCGTTGTTCTTGTTGCCGCGGCGGAACTTATCAGCAACGGCGGTGGCGTTGGCAGAAGCATCGGCGCTGGTAGCAGCGTCTTGGTTCTTCTTTCCACGGCGGTTCAGGAGAGTCGCACGGCGGAGTCTGAGCTTGGTGGCGGCGGTAGAGTTGCTGGCTGTGCAGTCCTCAAGTTAGTCACGACGAAAGACACTATTGCTCTGGGACTAATGTGGTCTTACCAGCTCCGTCGGCGCCGGCAACGGCAGCCTGGATCTCCTCGGCGGTGGCATCCTGCACAAGGAGGTTCTGGGAGAAGATGCATCCCTCGGCATCATCGGCGTCGTCGCAAGTGTTGCCCGCACCAGTGTTGTCGTTCGGCTATGGTCTCATCAGCATTCAATCCCCTTTACAACCCAGTACTACAGATACTCACGTCACCAGGCTCGAAAGTGCCCGAGTCAAGCGCTAGCATGGGGTCAGCCCCAACAGCAGCAAGCTGCCTCGCCAGCTCCAGCGTAATCTCCTTGTTCGTCGCGGCAGCACCGTCAGACGCAGGATCCTGGTGCTGGGTAAGAGCAGCAATCTCGGGGTTCTCTGCGGTCTCGTCGCACAGCACGCTCTTGAGGCCGACGGAGCCCGTGTTGCGCTCCACGGCGCGGAAGACGAGCGCGCTCGCCATGCCGTCGACGTCGTTGGCCGCCTTGGCGGCGGTGAAGGCCGAGTCGGCCGTGGCCTGGTGTAGGCAGTCGAGGTTGGTGACGTCGCCGGCGCCGGCGTGCGCGGCGGCGTTGCCCAGGAGGCCGAAGCCGGCGTCCTGGATGTTCAGGGGGTTGTCCTGCTTCAGGAGCGCGTTGACGGCGCGGAGGTACTTTTCGTGGGAGTGCTCCTGGGGCACCTCGGCGGCGGCGAGGCCGAGGAGGGCCGAGAGGGCGATGGAGTTTTGGAACTTCATCGTTTCTGTTCGTTCGGGGAAAAGAAAAGAAGAAATGTGGTAAAGTACAAGGTGTAAAGAAGGGCCGGCCCAGGGATCTTGGAGAGAAGGACAAGAATGTAAAGAATGGAAGAGTAAATAACACAAACAAAGTTCCCAGAACTGAACGAAAGAGAAGAGAGAGTATGCGTGATGAGGAAACAAAACTTTCCTTCTGTCGACTACTGAACAGAAGATGGGGACTTATATACGGACATGGCGACGCGGGACAACGACCCATCAGCAGCAACAGCAGAGACGCCCGCCCGCATCGCGGTCTGTTCGTCTCATCATCCCAACACGGCGCAACGTGAACGGCGGCCCCTGAGCAACTCGCTTGGGAAAGCGACTCTGTCGATCTTGGGTCCTCGCCTGTCGCTCCGCGATGGTGATGCGGCTTGGCGGTTGGGGCCCGGAGTTGTTGGGTGGGTATGACTGTCGGCTGGGCAGTCTCCGATGCGGCTCATCCACTCGGTAGGGGGCATGCAGGACATGGCCATGTGCGAGCCAAGAGTTCGTCCGGTCCGCCAGAGCGGGCGACAGGAGGGCGCCTGTTGGGACCTGGCAGAAAAACTACCTGTTTCGGTTGCTGGCCGACTGGATGGGCGGAATTTCCGAGGAAAACACTAGGAACATATCTCCGGCCTCGTACACTCGTACAAACATGGCGTCCAAATCCGCTCGAGCGACGACTCGACTTGTGTTAGACACGTCTGTCGTGGACACCCTGTCAGGAATTCCTTCCTCATCACTGGATGATTCTAACGTCAAATTCGTCAGCCAGTGAATTTCAGGGACGTCATCTTCACCTTGAAGACACAAAAGGAGCCTCACTCGATCAACAATCAAGATGTGGCCCCCCCGCCCCCTGTTCTTGGCGGAGAGCAACTGAAGTCGAACAGAGTTTGAGGAACTCGGAAATCAGACGGCAGCTGTCGCGGGAGGACGTCTCACCCACTCCGAGCCGCCTCTCAGAGACCCGTCATTGGCTCGCTTCCATCCGTGCGGCCATGTGGAGCTGGCAGGGGTGTTGGGGGGAAGTGCATCCTCGTCAGCAACGGCACAGCAATCGCAGACTGGCACACAACACGCACTTCCATTGCTGTATTGTCCACCACCAGCGCGACAGTTGTCATCGTCTTGGCATCTGAGTTTGGCAAGGCATGAGATCTCAGTAATAGCTTGCGTAATAAGTTATGTGGAAAGATTTATGTGTCAATGCCCAGAGTGTCATCTCATCAAATGCATCTGAAAAGCGCCGATCTCCTCTCATGCCGACGATGATGGCTTCTGGGTTCTAACTTCAGATGATCGCGCAAGATGAACACTGAACATCGTCCATCTACACATCTGGAGAGACAGAATTTTCAATCACAAAAACAGGATTCAACCGAGAACGACAGCAGAAAATACTTGCCAAGGTAAAGGACTTTATCAACCATAGACATCCTGCGCCCCGCAACCCAAACACGGTACCGAACAGGGACTCTATTTTCGCAGCCGCGCTCCCAAAACATCGAGACCCTCTTTACCGCCTGGGGGCCCAACAACACCTGCAACGCCCAGACCTCCTCAAAACAAGTCGTTTGGCTCCTCCTCCTCCTCCAAATCCAGGCCTCGACATCTCCAAAATTCCGGCCACCCTTACGTGAGCAACTCAGGCGGCAGCACACTCATGGTGCCACCAGCTCCAAGTCCTCGTCCCACCCTCTCTCGACTCCAGTCCTAGAGATCTCCGTCCCAAACACCAACGCGTCACCTGCCGGGTCCCAGAGTCGGCCATCTCTTGCCAGCGAGCGAAAGGAAGCCCCGACTGCCGAGCCAGATTATGCGCCACGGGTGCCATCCAGCCACTTCCCCAACTCTGGGTGCATACAGGCAGAGCTGTCACATGCGGACGGCTCAGTCTGATCGACTCCGCAGCCGGCTGTCACTACCATCTTTTTCCCCAACTCTACTCAGCGAGAATGATGCATTGTGCAAGTCTCGGCGACTGGGCCGAAGCTGTCAACGATCGTTCCGTGGAACCGAACCCTCCGGATGGGTTTGAGCTTCTTCATCCGATTGCTGCCGTCGATCGTCTTGACTTCCAGGCCCGCTGTCACTTCCATCATGCACCCAGCGCTCTCCCGTCCACCGTCAGTCAGCCAATCACATCCCACACGGCACATCACAAACCTGACCCGGCATGGCTATTATGAAGTTGCGAGGCTACTCATTGTTCCTGGACGCTCTGTGACTTTTGTACATTGGCATCATTGCCCGGGGACACGTCTAAGAAAAAAGAAAAGACCTCTCTCTTTGACTCTCTTGGAACCCAAACCCCAAGCACCATTGGTCGTCTCCGATGCAAAAAAAGAAAAAAGTGTTCTCTAGTTGGTTGTTGTTGATGCCATCCACACCGCATCCCCCGCGAAGGGGGGAACCGCGGGCTGCGGCGTGTCTCTCTCTCCTCTCCCTCTCATCATCCGTTTTATACTCGTACAAAGGCGGTGCTTAACCGATGACCAGCTTGCCTTCCTCGGGGAACTCGTACTCGGGGATCTCGAGGTTGAGGGGGGCGGGTCCTTTCCTGATACGGCCGGAGATATCGTAGTGAGAACCGTGGCAAGGGCAGAACCAACCGCCGAAGTCACCAGCCTCGCCGATGGGCACACAACCCAAGTGCGTGCAGACACCTGTGGGGTAGAAACATTAGTTTGCCGCTCTTCTTCACAGGTTCGCATCCTAGCTGGGGTCACGAGGGCCCAGATATCCCATCCCAGCGGGCCTCAATGGCTCGGATATCCGAAAGCCGAGGAAGTGCGGAATTTCGTTCAGATCGGGGGATCACGTACCCAACATGATAAGCCACTCGGGGGTCTTGACACGGTCGTCGTCGGCCTGGGGGTCACGGAGAGAGGAAACAGAGACCTTGTTGGCCTCGTCGATCTCGGCCTGGGTGCGGTGGCGGATGAAGACGGGCTTGCCTCTCCACTTAATGATAACCTACGTCCCGGATTGTCAGTCACAATTCCTGCTGGCCCTACTGCAGAAGCAAGCACAAGCAACTCACGTTCTTGCCCTCGGGAATGGCGTTCAGGTCAACCTCGACCTTGGCCATGGCCAAAACGTCGGCGGAGGCGGACATGTTGACGAGGAACTCTGCAATTGAAACCACCCGTCAGCCAATGCTCGTCCAGTAACATTTCCCCCACTCTTTCCCTCGTCTCGCTGATCGATTCGTTTGTCCGGTGACTCGTGGGGGGGAAAGGCTGTCGTACCCTGGACGGTGGACTTCGCGCCGGCGGCGGTGATGGCGCCCATGGTGCCGACCATGAAGTATGAGATGAGGTGGTTGCCCTGAGGAGAGCCCTTGCTCATGTACTTGCTGAAGTCGGGGATCTGGCTGCCCTTCTGGGCGCCCTTGAAGGGGCTCGAGTAGCTCGTGGCAGTGGCGTCGTTCCGGGCGGCCGAGGTGCTGAGGGCGCGCGCAGCCGTCGCGGAGGGGCTGCTTCGCGCCAGTTGCCGCAGGCAGGTGCGGGAAGCGTGTGCGAGGGGCGCCATCTCGAGAGATTCGGGAGGGTGGAGGGGAGAGGGTTGGTGGTTGTTGCGAGATGCAATTGGGGAGGGATGACGTTTGGGCAAGTGAGCGTCTTTTTTCGTGATGCTGTGGTTTGAGGATTGCCGAAAGCTTTCTGGACTCGCGGCCTGAGGCAGAACGTTCTGAAATTGGTGCTTGATGATTGGCTGGTGGGGGCACCAGAGTCCCGGCCCTTTCCGGGTGGCACGAGTGGTGATCGAATTATGCTGGATAGATGCAATGCCCCCATTAGCCGATTGCCAAGGTGGATAAGTTTTTGGTATTGAATGCTCCTGTCACCCGTCTCTGCTGGGAATAACTTTTGAATGCCAGTTGAGATCACTGCTTCGATGTCACGGCTGCTTCGTCGTTTGGATTCAGAATATCTGCGTTTCATCTTATTCAATGTCACCTGGTATGACGCCCTCAGTCCTTGACTTCGTCCCGATACCTTGCATCTACTATCGTACATGTGCATACTACACATTAGTGCATACGCTTCAGCTCCTCTACCAAGTTTCTCATGCGCTCAACTGTTGGACCCAACCCCTGGACTACAGCTTCTTGTCTCCCCGCGTCCAGGTCCAAGAACCGCTCAATCAGCTCGCCGTCGACGAATCGGAAAGGTCCATCAGCCGCCCGCTTGGCGTTCCTGAAACCTCTCCACGACATGAATGAGAGTCCAGCTCCAGGTTCATCTGCCTGCCCGAGGGTCTTAATTACCCCCGCAAGTCTTTCCTGGAATTGCAGTAGCAGACTCTGATATTCGGGCTTGATGTCTGCAAAGACGTATATTGATCCCTCGACCTAAGAGGACGTTAGCAACTATTGCTGCGCAAGTTTCTGATCGCAAATGCTTACCGTTGCGAGAAAGGCCTTTGGTTCAATCGGATCGTTCTCGCCGGAGACGACGTCAAGTGGCCGAATCTTATTAATCTGCTCGCCGAGGTGGAATTCACTGACGACTTCCATCTGCTTTTTGTCGTGTTCTGTTGGTGCATTGGGGTTTCTGCGCAATACCATGAGGTTGCCCTGTGCATCTGCCTCAATCCACAAGTCTTGCTCTAGATGGCAAACTGCGGCAGCCCAGATGTACTGGAAATGGCGGGCCCGCTCGATGAGTCGTGCTTTGTTACCGTCCTGGGCTGGGATAAACTCGATCAGCGTCATCGACTGCATCAAATCGGCAACGCCAATCATGTTGCCGTTGACATCAAGATCGACAGGAAACGTGGATGGTCGGAAAGTAGCCAGTTTGAGGAGCGCTCCTGACGTTGAGGATTCCTCAGCGTAATCGTACACAACCACAGTTTTGCTGAGGCCAGCGACAAGCTTGTCCCCCATCACAGCGAGACTTCGGCATGCACCCTTCAGCTCATGGCTAACGATTTGGTACGGGTTCTTATCAGAGTCGACCCCGAGGACTAAGATACGTCCTTTAACGTCACTATTCTCATCCATCTCTGGATCGGCGAGATAGCTAGTGCCCACGATAAACCTCTCCGCCAGTTGGCCAGAGGTGTCCGGGAGCTCGGCTCTGATAACGCTTTCAACCAATTCCGTTGCAGCGGCGCCGTCAAGATGGAAGGGTTTTCCGACCACGCCGAGGACAATCTCGTCAACTAACTGGAAAGAACTTGTGACCATCTCCTCATTGTTGAACAGTTCTCTCCGAATGGTGCCGATACCGAAAGCCTTCAACGCCGGTGAGTAGGCTACTCTGCGTACCGTCTGGCGCAGGGGAAGTGGATTCACGTGTGTTCGCCTTTCGACATCAATATGCGCAATACGGATATTCTTGTCGGTGGCGAGAACAATAGCATCAGGAAACGCCTCCGAGTCGAATGGCGCGATGTAGGTGACGTCTTCCGCCGTTGCCGCTGAGTAAATTATGCGCCCCTCTGAGCTGTAGATGAGGCTCGAGTGCTCGGTGGTAGCGAAGACGTTGCTAATACCATTGCTGTCAGGCCGCGGAAGGATATGAAGGCCTGCTTGCTTGCTGCCAAGAATGACGCCTTTTCTGCCGGACAACGAGTAGTTGTCTTTCGAAACATCGAAGGACACAACCTGCCCGTCTTCCAACGAGACGAAGAGAGTAGGGCCCAATAGATGTGGTGGATGCAGCTGAACTAGAGCAATGTTCCGGGGTACTGACACGCTGTCGTCGGTCTGCTTGATGGTTTCACCGTGCAGAGCATCAAGCGTTCGCATATCAATGATGGATATAGAGCCTGTGGCCCAGAAACCCACAACACCAATATTATCCAAGTCCGTTGCAGCATGAATACACGAGATTTGGTCGCCTTCTCCGCCTACCCCACTTCCCAGCACTTGCTCTCGAGCTGCAAGATTCTCTAAGAGGCTCAACGAGACCAGCGTGGTTCCATCGATGGAGAGCAGAACCCATTTGGCATTGGATGATGCATTGACAATGACTTTGCCTTCTGGCGCCGACCACGTGCTTAGCGTGATGCCACCTTCAGGGTCAAGTAAAGCGACGCTGTTAGCTGTGACTTGAAGCAATTGACCGTTCGGTAGGGTTGACGCGATTAATGTAGGTTTGTCTAGGTCAAGACCTTGGAATTGAAAGACCTCTTCGATGCCCTCCTCTGCATCGAACCTGAAGACTCTCGTGTCGGTGATGAAAGAGACAACCAGGGTATCATCTTTGTTCGAGCCGTTTGACCGAAGAGAGAAGAGTCCGCGAACGTCACCCAAATCCTCTAGAACGCCAATATCCTCAAGACCGACACTGCTCCTGATGCTCCGCAAACTGCCGTTCTGATGAACACCACAGCCCGCAACGATACGGGCTTGGCCTGACGAAAAGGCATTGCCGACTTGGCTGTCACCAGCATTACCCAGGTCCATTATGGCGAAGTCAAGTATAGGTGCAATATTGGGTATTGTTTGGACAATTTGTGTTGTTTCGGAGCCGGCGGTGACGTCGATTTTGAGCAATTGCGAGTCGCCGTAGTGGGACCCCAAGAAGAGCATGCCGTCCCCCATGTAGACCAGGCAAGATGCCCGAGATGTAAGACCAAGATGCGTGACTCTCAGCCCCGTGACCACGACGCCGTCGGTGTCAATGGTGAGAAGTTGTAAGTTGCCATAGTCGTCGGAAAGGAAATAGTTCCTGACATCGTACTCGGCGTAGGCAACGAAAATAGTCGGGCTGTCTATGCCAGCCGACACCTTTGTTTTCGTGAGAGTGTCGACATAGACAAGCAGAGTCTCTCCGACAACAATCAGACCGCCAAGCTGCGCCTTTGCCGCCGACGTGTCCCTCTTGTGGTAGCGCTTGACCTGGTCCTCCTCGACACTGACGGGAATGAGGATTCTCGCGTAAGGGTCCAGGATTTCCATGTCGAGCTCTCTGTCTTTTTCGGCATCGAAGTTTGAAGTCTTGGTATTTCTGTCATCACTCATGAGGCGGTAGATTGCCAACCTCGCATCCTCCTTGTCGATCTTACTCTGGTACAAGAAGGCAATGGTGGGGTGGCCGGTCTCAGTGGGCACAAAGGTGCTGGCCTTCATGGAGAGCTCCGACAAACGGACTTGCTCCCATATAGGGTCTAGACGGGAAGCATTCGGAGCCCGAGCTCCTAGGCGCATGACGTTCATGACACCCTCCCATAGGTGCATGGCCATAAACCTGCCAGAGGGGTCGACCAAGCACTTGTCCTGACTCTGTGCCTCGCGCATGTGCGGTTCTCCACTGTCTTCGATGACCTGCTCGGTGACGAGCCTCTGAAGATCGGAGTCCCATCTTGCCGTGAAGTATTGGAATCGGTCGGTGCCAACGAACAACAGGTCGGTCTTGGAGTCTTTCGGAGTGAGGCGTTGGAGGAGGAGGACTGTCCCGTAAATGGAGACGGAGCCTAGCATGAACATGTCGGTGGGCGTGACGCGCCATACTTCCAGCCTGTTGGATCTCCTGGGAGGAGGTTAGCATGTGGAAGGCAGAGACAGCGACTGTCGCGATAGCTATCTCGAGGTTGTGCCGCAGATGGAGGGGCACAGGCACAGGCAAAGGCAGAGGCAGAGGGCAGACTTACGACACCACCAAGCTCTCCTCGTCTTCTGTCAGCCGCAGTCTCAATGCATGGCGTATGCTACTGGGCCGATGAATGGGTGCTACGTAAGACATTGCGGCGGTCTGTGAGCTTTGTGAAGTGGGAGCTCTATCCCAGAGTTGCGGCCCATGGAGAATGTCGAGATGGGGGATTTGGTGAGGTCGGTGCTGCTGCGTCGGAGTTTAGCAAGAACGTCCGGGCCACTTGCTGCAGCCCGCTGAGGTCGATTTCATCATCAATTCAGTGACAAAGGTGGGGCCACGACCTGCCTCTAGCAGCGAGAGCACTGAAGTGCAGGCCACTGCCGCCGCCGCCCACCTCACTGCGCAGTGCGGAGAGCTGCCGGGCAAGGGTCACAGTGCACATCCAGCAGCGCGCCTTACGCATTGGCCACCGGACGCGCCGGGCTCCCGACTTGGCCGGACACTTGGACACTGCTTATCTGCAGAATCTGTCGCACTGTCCGACTGTGACGAATAATATGGGAAAGAGCTGTGTGAAATTCTTCTGATTGCGCACAGTACGGCGGTCCCTGCACATCGGGGAGGAGCGATTGGACTGACAGCGACTTCTCTTCTTTGAGACCAACTACGGATGTGCTTCCTCCCGTTCAAATCCAACGTTCGACCGTTCAAAGCAGCTCATATCTATCGCCGGTTCATGAGGTCATCGGCGATAAACCCCTCTCCGGCCATTTGGGAAATCGCCGTGATACGGCACGCCCTACGAGACACGCCCCAGGCCGCTTGATGCTCCCCGACGAGATCATGGCCTTCTTGAGACCTCATGGGCACCTCCGGTTCGGCAGCTCCCAGATCATCGCCCAGTTTAGATGAGGCGTTTCTTGCCCAAACTTGCTAAAGTCCACCCGGTGCTCGTCGATGTCACGGAATCCTGCCTTTTGGTAAAGGCGATGTCCAGGCACAGATGACTCCAGGTACGCTGGCACGCCCAGCCTGACTGCTTCCTGCATCAGCGGGGTCATCAACTGCAGCCCAGCACCCCGTCTTTGGTGCTTTGGATCTGTCACTAGGATATGCAAGTCTTCGTCCCGCATTAGTCGTCAGTCGTTGTTGCGCCAGTCTGACAGCCAGTCTGACGGGGGTGGAGTAGTGGCCACTTACAGACACACGGCTTGCCTGTCATCAAACGCTCCCGCATCTTGTCTATGCCAACAAACAACGCTGTGCACGCCTCGGTGTTGGATCCCGGCGGCGGTACACGTGGCTTGGGCACCGGCAGTCCCTCCGGATAACTGTTGAACTTGGCCCATGCCACAATCGCCTCGTCGCCTTGAAGCTCTGTGTCCACAGCTTTGAGGAAGCGCACGGTCGGATCCTCCCGAAGCTCCTTCTCCAGGCCCTCGACTCGGAGTGCCAGGGGATCGTCTGGCAAGGGCCCGGGAAACAGGACAGGATAGGATGGGCTTTCCGCGAACGCGTCGTGCTCGATTTCGGCGCAGCGCCGGAGCTCGGCTGCAACGATAGGCTGGACGTCGATTGGCATGCTTGTAATGGCGAACTTCTCCAACTTCTGCTTTGTCCCAAGCCGTGTTCGGGTCGAAATCTCGGTTTCGACTTCAGTCGCGGATACGGAGCCTTCAAGTACTGCCTTGTTCAGTCCTTGAAAGTACGCAGTACGCTGCCTGGAGAAGCGGGGACGCCGGCCTGGTGACACTGGTGGGTCCCCGATCCATGGATCCCACGGGCGACGGAAGCCATTCGGTCTGACTCATCACCGTCCTCCAGGTGCCCGCGTGGCATGTCGCTGATGGGCTTCTCGGTACCCATTTAGGAAGCTCAGTATCGATGGCGCTATGCAGTGCGCTCTGCACGCTGGTCCTCTCGCGTCTTTGGTGCAGGTGCATATCGAATGCCATTTTGGCAGCGTTTCTGCAGATCCAGCCATTTGTAATTCATGCAGGAGGCGAAAGGGAAACATCACGCTTATAGATGGATGCTGCAAATAACCTCAAGGTTATGGTTCGGCAACGTCAGAAGGCTTATTGCATCCATCATCAACATGGGAAGAACTATCGCCATGTCGCTTGATCAAAGTTCATCGTGGATGAGGCCGGCCAGATCTTCCATGTCTTGTCTGTAGAGGCAACTGCCACGATCCGATGTTCCTGAGATGGCCCTGGCTGACTTACATGCTGTCAACCTGACAAAAGCTATGATCACAAGGGTCGGGGAGCTATGTCCTTGGCGATGGCAATAAGCTATGAACCTCTCGGGCTGCGCAGCCGGACACCTTATCACAACCTGTTTCCATGAGGCTGATATCCAATAGTGCTTCATCGATGGCAGTCTGCGGGGACGTGCCGCGAGCAAAAAAACATCGGACTGGCGTCGACGTACTGCGGCTGTCCGCGAAATAGGGTTGAGGAGCATATCGACTACTGTCGCCGCTTGCTGGTGCCTTAGGAGGCGCAGCTGTGCCCGAGCTCTTGACGCATACACTGAGACCATATCACTCAAAATCCCCTCACAATCACTCTACACCGTCGAAACGCGCCCGTGCTCCCATCTTGCGTCCCCGGACGCACAGTCTAGCCCCCTATTGGACTAAGCTCGACGTTCATCCCATGATTTGGCGTATGGCAGCTTGCCCTGGGATGGCCTCTTAGGAAACTCCCCGACCTCTCGCCTGCTGCCCACCCTGTTGTCTGCCTCTAGGAAGCGACAGGATGCGGTTTCATGTCTACCTGCAGACCTCACCGCACGAGGTTTGCCAGGGCCGCATCCTTAATGTATCGGCAGCTTGCCTACCCTTCCTGCGGGGAGCTGCTCGCACAGATCAAGATCTCCCCCGAATACAGAAGTCTGTTCCCTTTTCGGAAGCCGGCTGACAGCCGTTGAACACTTTTGTACTATTCCGCTATCAAGAGTGGGTAAAGACACTTTCGAGTACCTCCCGGCCGAGAAACACGGACGTCAAACACGGACTCTGATAGCGCACCCGACACTCGACAACAGCGTCGGGGACGCAGAGTTGCGAAGGTCCAGGCCAGACTCGACTGTAGTCCACATCGACCACCAGCTGTAGACCATGGGTTCTCGCCAGATTCAGTTCACGGAAGTGTCTCACGGTCTGCCTCTGCCGAGTCTGACAGGAGCTAACGACATTGCATCTACTCTATTATGGTCCTAATCATGATCCAAGCTCCTCATTATCACAGACAGCCCGAACGAAGGTTATAAACCCATTTGATCTCCCGACGACAGAAGCTTTTCTTTCGGAGCATCAGACAAGGAAAACAAAGTCAAGAAGCTTGGTTGCCTCCAAAGCTACGCTATATCTCCACAAACTCTCAAGACCCTTCGTCTGCCATCCAACCTTCTTCACAATGTTTACCCTTCCTCTAGTCATTGCCCTCCTCAGCCAGTCGGCGATCATCGCCACTGCGCCGGTTAACTCCATCAAGGCTCGCGACAACCTCGACGACATCGAGGCTGCTCTTGCTCCGGTCTCTCAGTCACTTGCCCAGGTTGACGCCGCCGTCCTTGCTCTTGATGGCGGCCCGGTCACTGCCAACAACCTCCTCGTCTTCTCTCAGCAGGCTGAGGCTACTACCAACCAGGCCACTGTCCAGATCCAGCAATCCGGAAGCCTTGGGGCCATCAGAGCTGCCAGACTTCGCCGCATCACGGATGGTCTCCTCGATCAGACGACCACCACGGTCACTGATCTCGTCTCAAGGAAGCCTGTTCTTGACAACCTGGGCGTGAGCGGTGTTGCCCTGGATTCTCTCCAGAGGCAGAAGATTTCCACCATGGCCCTCACTGCCGCGCTTGAAGAGAAGGTCCCCAGAGTTGGACAAAGAATCGCCGAGGAAGACAGAGCTCAGCTTGAGAACGTCCTCGACCAGGGTATTGCCGCCTACTCCCAGCCCGCTGTCCAGGCAATTCCTGTCACTGTCATCCCAGCTGCTGCTCCGGCTCCCGCTCCTGTCCCTGCACCAGGCATTGTTGTTCCCGCGGCCCCAGCTGCGGGTGCGCCCCCGGCTGCTGCGCCGGCGCCTGCTACTCCTGCTCCTCCTGCCGCAGCACCTGCCCCGCCTGCTGCTGCTCCCCCAGCTGCTGCACCTGCTGCACCGCCTGCTGCTGCTGTGCCCGCCGATCCTAATGCGCAACCATCCGCCGAGCAACCTGCTGCTGGCTGGCCTGAGGCTGCGAACCCTACACAGCCTGAGCCTGCTGCTGGCGCTCCTGCGTCTCCTCCTCCCGCCGCTGCCCCGGCACCGGCACCCCCAGCCACCGCTCTGGCTCCAGCCCCGGCCCCGGCTGTGCCCGTCGCCGTTGTCTCGGCCCCCAACAGCCCTCCTCCTCAAGTCACTCCCCCCGCTGGCCGCAGGGATCGCCGCAGGAAGAAGAAGGCCGGTGCCAACATTCTCAACTCCGCCCAGGAGTAAATAATTCACTTGATGGAAATTTGGAGTCGTTGGCGTTTCAAGGCACCACAGTCGTGTATGACAGGGTACAGGATGTTATGACAGATGATTACAAGATTACAATTTGAAAAATAGAATGAACCTAATGCATCACACGTCAGAAGGCCTTTGTTGAATCCGTGATTTGCTGCACAACCTGGCTCCAACTAGTCGGTGATGTCTTGAGCTTATGCAGAGCTAGAGTTTGACCCCTGACTGTGCGTGCATCCGGTGAGTCGGCGATAGGAGAATGAGTGAAACAGCCTTCGCTCTGGCATTCGGGCAGAATTTCTGATGATCTACGGTGAAGGATTTAGATACCCATACCCAAACGGGTTTCCCCTCCTATTGCAAAAATACAGCATAACACTTCGCATTCGGAGAGGGTCATCTAGACCGGTTTCACAGGAAACGAGGCCACGAGAAGAGAGCATCACGACAGTCTGCCAAGACGAGCCACAACGAATCTCAAACCCCCTCCTCATACGCCTGCAGCAGGATTTCATGACTTGGACATGAAAATCCCCTCCTCCTCCCCCCACCTTGGCTCCATTCCCGGTGAAGCGGCAATACCTGTGATGGCCCCGATTCGGTGCATTAGCCCTCCACCCCTCCTCCCAGCTCCCCGTAAGCCCATCCTCAACGACAATGGATGTTCGCGGGCGCGATGCGGTTCCCATTTGCACTATTTGGAACCCAGAGGCGCTATTGGACGCGCTGCAATGCAATGCACGTCGTACCGACCCGACTAAGGCACCTCGAAAATTGGGAATGCGACATTCCGTCTGTCGGAGTCGCAGTGCGCTGGCCGGCTTGGCTGGGCCTGCTCTCTTGCTGACCCCCCGTCGTCCGCTTGGCTGCATTCGGCAATACCAGCATATTAGCCATCGGCCAGTCGGTATCGTCACGTCACAATTTGTGGCATTTCTTGACAGGCTGCTGCTGAGCGGTATCAACGGGCGTTAGGGCGGTCGGCTAGAGGCTAGAGTGGGTGATGGTAGCGTGATGGATCCCGACTGGGCAAGCGGGAAAGCCACGTTGTGTGTGATGAGAACGCCTCCGGGGGCGAGGCCCCTCATGGAAGCCAGGAAAGGATGTGAACGGGCATGCGTAGACGAGGGTATGATAAGTATGAAGAGGTGTCCCGAGTCCATGGTCCCAGGACGCAGTTGTGCTTCTGTCTTTCGCATGCTTGCATGTGTCTCATTCTGCAGTCATGACTGTCATTTCTCACTTGTACGACCTTCGGTGGGCGGTCTTGGGTGTTTTGCTGGCGGTCTACGTTGGCAAGAAGATTCGAGCATACAACCGACTTAAGGCTTTCAACGGCCCTTTTATTTCGGGATGGTCTGAGATTTGGCATGTGTTTGCTATCCTGAGCTTCAAGTCCCATTTGAAGTATCATGAGGTGTGCAAGAAGTACGGTACGTCAAACACGCAGCCATATGTTCTTTGACACGAGGCCAACACTTTCAAGGTTCTATCGCACGCATCGGACCCAATGACCTGGTCACATCGTCGCCGGAACTCTTGCTTCACATGAGCGCCGTACGCTCACCGTACACCCGGACTGAGTGGTTTTATCGGGCCTGTCGCGTAAGACCTGACAAGGATCATGTCTTTAGCGAAATGGATGAAGAGAAACACAGGCAGCTGAGGGCAAAACTGGGTGCTGGGGTAAGTAGGACGAGACTAGCACCACCCTATTGTATTAACAATAATGCCAGTACTCTGGAAAGGAGAATCTTGCACTGGAAGATTCAGTCGACACCCACGTCTCTGAACTACTCGACCTCATCCGGTCAAAGTACATCTCAACAGAGGCTTCAGCAAGACCTTTGGACCTTTCTCAAAAGATTCAATATCTGACGCTCGACGTCATTAGCCACATCAGCTTCGGCACTCCGTTCGGCGACTTGAGCTCAGACTCGGATGCCTACGACATTGCTAGGTCAGCCGAGGAAGGCTTGACGGCAGTCACTGCCATTATTGCCCTGGGCCTGTATAAAATCTTACAGAATCCCTTTGTCGCGCGTTACATTGGTATCAAGGAGACCGATTCCTCAGGGTACGGCAGGATGACTGCCAACGGCAGAGCAATCATCAAGGAACGCCTCGCGCGCGATACGGACAAGAAGTCTGACATGATCGCTTCGTTCATCAGGCATGGAATGGATGAGGACGACATTCTTTCCGAGGCGACGCTGCAGATGATCGCAGGGTCGGACACAACTGCAGCGTCGCTGAGAGTAGTGATGTTATACCTCCTTACCCACCCTCGCGTCTACGCCAAGCTTCAAGCTGAAATTGACGCATTCCATACGGACAAGCAAGTGCATGAGGCTTCAGGTATCATCTCGAACGCCACCGCCAGGAAGCTAGAATATATGCAGGCTGTCATCAAAGAAGGCATGCGCGTCCATCCACCTGTCACCGATTCAGTACCGAAGAGGGTGCCAGATGAGGGCGATACAGTCATTATTGACGGAAGAGCCGTGTTTCTTCCCGGTGGAACGAACGTAAACTATGCGGTCTGGCCTCTGCATCTCAGCAAGGACATCTTCGGGGAGGATGCCGAAGAGTTTCGGCCAGAGCGTTGGTTGCTGGAGACGAACGAAAGCAAACTTGCGACTATGAATAAAGTCCATGAGCTTGTGTTTGGATACGGCAAGTACCAGTGTCTCGGGAGGCCAATTGCGATGATGGAGATTGGCAAGACTGTCTTTGAAGTAAGAGAGGAGAGTTCTCTGCTAAATAATTGTGCAGCTTGCTAACGCTTTTGTAGTTGATCCGGAATTTCGACTGGTGTCTTGCAAAGCCAGACACACCTTGGAGGGAGTCTAACTATGCCGGCATTTTCGCACATAGTGACATGTGGGTACTAGCGTCAGAGCGGCAAAGGGGTTTGGCAAATGTGTGACCAAACAATTTCCATGCTTCTTCCTTCTAATGACGTGCATACGCATGTAGTGTGGAATTTGGCCTTGGTTGTTGTTGGTTGTTGGTTCTCAAGAAATTGGAAAATCAACCCAACTCATTGGCTGCAACTTCATATTTAACTGCCTATCAACCGCTAATACGATCTTTTTACTCGCCTATTTTCTCTTTCCCCAACTCCAGTGTTGGTCAGGCTTGTGTGCCAGCGCTCTCATATCGGCAAGCTCCTTCGCCTCTGGTCCTTTCTCCAGCAGCAACTGCTCAACTGCCTTCTTGGCATATTCCGCAGCCTTATCTTTGTTCTTGATCGAGTTGTAGTTCAAGCCAGCGAGTCTGTAAGCTTCGTAGCCATGGGATTCGTCCAGTCGCTCTTGCTCGTAGAGGGTGATGAGTAACTCAATCATGTCCTCCTCGAAGTTGGGAAAGTTCCAGTTGCTGAGGTCTTGCTCAATCTGCCACATGCGATACAGACGGTTGTCGGAATCGCGGATCAATGGCGGCGGGAGACTGCATTGGTTACAGGTACAGCCAAACCCCCAGTTGCGCTTCGCACGGTCTTGACGGACTTGCCGTGAGCTGAGTGAGTCGACATAAGAGATTGTGAGCTCTTCGCCGGGCTTGATATCTCTCACGGCATGAGTGTAGTGCCGAAGATCTGAGTCGATGTAAAAGGCGACGCTGAGATGGTTAGACAGTGGTCGGTATCTTAGCCATGTTCGGGAACTTACTTGGGTCTGCAGTCGTGGTTGTACCGAGAAACTTCAGGATAATTTCCGAAGTGATGGCCATCTCTAATGCCCAGCCTCAGTTCAAACGAGTTGGTATGAATGATATCATGAACCTTGTGCCCGCCAGATTGTCCCATCTGCTCCAAGAAGATCTTCCGGGTATCTTCGGGCAGGTGGCTCACGGCGACATCAAGAAGTCTGTACTGGTTGTCCAAGTCCACATCATCGATGAACCGCCGGTGGATAACCACGGCTGGTGGGTGAGCCATGATGCGCTGTCCTCTCTTGATGGGCTGATTTGCGACGACCCCTAATCCCTTCCCCGGCATCTCAACGATGCGAAACAGAGTACTGTCACCCTGCTCCTCATCTCGCGCTGGCTTCGTGAAGGCCGATATGTGCGATGCCTCTTCGGCATTGTACGCCGTACTCACGAGTACGATGCCACGGCCATTCCCAAATGACGGTCGCGAATACGCGCAGTAAGCACCCGCGCAAGAGTGAGGGCCATGCCACCCTTCGTCCGAACGCCAAATGTCCTTCTTGGGCTGCTTAGTCGTCCGGTTGTTGGCGATTCCGACGAGGGGAGGTGCTTGCGGAGACCAGATCGAGCCCTTGCCACATGCCAGTGAGTAGTCGGGGAACAGCGGGCTCGCTGCACAAAGATCAGGGATTGGAACTTGGTTTTTGAGGTGGTGTTTCTGCGCGATTGCGCAGGATGCCCAAGAGGCGAGCAGCAGAAACGACTTCATGATGATTACCAATGATTTTGATTGAAAAGAGATGAAATGAGAAAGAAACTGACATTATTTGGAGGAAACGGTTGGAGGCAGTCGGGAGGTTCTTGGTGCGGCGGCCTCGATGTTTCAAGGATGCGTTTCAAGGTCTCCGCACCGAGGTCCGTGGGTGCTTGTAGTTCCTAAGCTTATTGCACACCTTAAACAAGACCTACCACTAGAACGTTACTAAAAATTGCTGGGAAGGTTCTACTGCACAGTCAAAGCTACCTGGGCAAGAGCAAAACCGGGGAGCCAGTCAAACTGCTGAGCGGGGTTGTCAAGGCCTGAAAATCAACTCGCTGATGCCCGGATCTTGTCTACTTGTACCGGGCAGTGTGAGAGGATGACAAAACCGATGAATATCAGTTTTCAAATGATAGCGCAGCAACATCTTTGGCCTCCTTTGACTAAGGTAGAGTTGCTGGGTCGACCACTTCGATTAGACTCAGCACAATGACTTAGGATACAAACTACGATTTTTCAACGCATGTGATAAGCTTATTTTATTTACAGTTGAAGTACTGCAGCAATTCATGAGACCTTGTGGCAAATGATTCGTTTCCAGGGACTGCAGTAAGTAGGAACTGCCGATTGGTGACAAGTGCCCTTCACGAGGTTTGCTGAAGATTGAGCTTTGCCATCCGGGCGGGGCACTGCATATAAGCTGACCAAATTGTATGATCGTTTGACTAAGTCAATGATATCCACGCGATTCTTAGTGTTTTGATGGTCGCTGTCACGATTATAGGCTATGTTGTTATTGTCATCGTCATCGTCATTTGTACTTGAGCGACTTCCACGTCTCTTCCGCTGCAGTACTGTAGCTCGGCGGCAACAGTAGACAATAAGTACCTCACCTATTATTAGTACCTGAAAGTCACGTCTATCAATAAGGTAACCTCCCGTTTTCGTCGGCTGGCACATAGTAGTAAGGACCCCGTGGATCGGACCAAAGCTCGTCAGGATCCAATCCCAGCCTCTCTGCAACCATCTCTGTTGCTTCACGCCTCGCCTGGATGAAATTGGCAACTAGGGTCTTGTCCTTGTCTTGCTCCCCTTGAGGGGCGTAAAGATTGACGTTTACGGCTCCAGACAGTCGGTGCCGTCTAAACGTGAGCCATTGTGAAGTGATCAGCTCCCAGTTGGGGATCTTCCGGGGATCTTCGGACCAGATGGTGAAGTTGTGATCGTTCTCTAGTGGGACCGTATGTTTGCCGTTAAGCTCGTTCTCGTGATCCCAATCTTTCCACATCTGGCGTGGGTCTGCATCCATTGTGGGAGGACTGTCGTCAAAACCTCCCATTTTGGTCTTCTGGAGCCAATGAAATCGAAGTTCGATCCCATGCATCAGCTTCCTCTTGCTGTCAAACCTAGCCTCCTTGCCTCTCTTGTCACCTTTGGCGGTGACCTTTTTACGCGGCGGCTCGTCTTTAGCTGCCTCCGCACCTTTCTTCACTGTAGACGGCCCAGTCCCAGATTTCTCTTCGGCAACGGGCTCCTGAACAGTGACATATTCATGTCGTTGGCGAACAGGCTCGAGGCCAAACACTCTGTCGTTCCACATCTTGTGAAGCGAGCTACTCAGAGTAATCATGTTTGCTGGCGAGTTTAGCAGATCGAAGTCACCAGGTGCCGTCTTTTTGCCTTCTGAAATCGTCTCATTCATTATTTCCATCAGTTTGGCTGTGAGATCTTTGCCCAGGATGGCGTCAAGAGGTTGGATGACGTTGGCTTGGATTTCCGAGCGTCGCGAAAATGAGCGGAATGGGAACACATAGCAATCCTCGTTGCTACTCTTCTGGGTAAGAACACATCGGAAACCATCTCGTGTTAGGGCCTTTGAGCAGGTTAGCACAGGAATCGAAAATGACAGAATCATAGAAACTACATACCGCCTCCCTCTGCGCATTGCTGCGCACCAAATCCAGCTCTTTTGTTGACCTATTGGTCTGACTCACTGCAAGATGTCAGTCATGCAAATAGCGCGCTATCGGAGATGTTGATAGACTCACTCCACCATATCACTCCGCCCACGTTGCGGGCAGCCATCAGGAAAGTCCTGAGCCTGTCCACTTTCTCGATCGGAGCCCCAGTACACATACAACGTTGTAATGCGACGAGTTCGTCCCAATCAATGGTCAACAATACCGCCCAGCAATTCGCAGATGTGACCGTCTTCTCATTATGCGCCCAGGACAACATGCGTTCGAGGTCCTTGTCGTGGTGGATAGTGTGATGAAAGCTGCTTATCACCTCGCGTCTTTGCTCCAGGGTAGCTATGCCGTCGTCTAGATAATCGACCCGACCCTCCATGGTTTGCAAATTGTCACGGAAACAGTCGACGAGGTTGTTGCCTTTGCTTGGGAGAGAAGGCAGGTTGGGGTTCCTTTTCTTGTGCCTCGTGGGCGTGTCAGAGATCAGAGAGGTAAGGTTTCAGAGAAATCAGGAAACGTGTTGCGCCAAACACCTTGAGGGCCCTACCTTGGAATGACCTCTATGGTATGCGCTGCAAACACCCTGTTAGACCGGCTCAAAGGTCCAAAGTCAAGCTCAGTTGTTAGAATCTTCAGTTCTCGTCGTCGTCGTCTTCGTCCCCTTCGTTGTCATCGTCATTGTCGATACTGTCCTACCTACAATCACCATCCGCCCGACTAGCAGAACTCATAACAAAGCGGCTTTCCTTCATGCTATCATAAATCTTTTGCTCGTTTTCTTTAGTATCATGTCTCAATTGAATAAGGTGAGCTTATGTGGAGAGTTCCGGCTGATGAACCGCCCGTGCTGCAGCCTCGAGACCGTCTCCGAACATATGGTCCTGGGCATATAGCAGCACCATCAAAGCCTCTTATTACACTGTAATTGAAACAGACATATACCTATGCTCTTTTGATACCACCTCCTTTAGATGTGAGACTGTTCACGTATTAGCTGTTGAAAAGTATTTGCCTGCAATTCGATGTAAGGAACTAGCTAGTCAGCAGTTCGAAAGACGTTGTTTTCTTGGAGATATGTGTTTCAAATTATGTTGCCCGTGAAATTGAATAAGGCTTAGCAACTGTTTATAATAAACATCATCTAATTTAGAATACTATGAAGGACGCCTTGAAGGAGACATGCCTGGGGTTTAAGTGCGGCATTCCCGAATAATTTCATTAACGCCACGACGACGAAAAATGGTCTGTGTCTGATAGTCTAAGGTCTGGGCTAGGCCTGTTGGAATTTATAATTGTTCTTGTCACCTGTCAGTTGGTGTCATCGGAAAACGATTTGTGGACGATCTCAATCCTATGCATAACCAGTTGCCCAATTCTCTCTTATTCTAGTATGATTTCCTCTACTATATTAAAACGGTCCTCAATATCGTCTGGCTCCCATAGAATTTGTAAAAGCCCATATCGTTGGTAAAATGTCTCCCCCTTTCTCTGCAATAGTAGCCCAACGTACCAGTCGTTTTCATCCGTAGCCAAGCCTAGGACTAACCATAGTATGCTAATACCTTCGTCTAAGCCCGCTAGAAACGAATCGTACAATGCGTCATCTTGATTGGAGCGCTGGGCATCCAAAAAACCACCGGCCCCCTGGCCATTTACACACCTTCCCCAGCTATCTTCGGTCGAGGCCGTGATTTGCTTGTCGACTCGTTGTAGAAAGACAACAATTAACGGAGCTCTGATGTACAGTCTAGTATCAATGCCTTCCGCCAAGGACATATTTTTGGGATGCACAGGGAACAGTGGCGGCCGCTGTGGGTGGTCGTCACGTACGAACCCAGCTTCTTCGATTGGATGAAACCGGACTGCGCAATTTGATGCCCAGCTCCAGGTGGGGAGCTGGGTATAGACATGCTTTGGTGGTCGCCTGTCCAGTGTCTCAGGGTCACCTCCACCTTCGCAGTCATGGGACCATGCAAGTCCCTGTGCGATGCTACTTCGAAACACGCCACACAAATATTCAGCCCCACAGCGCTGGACGAGTAGGCTCGCAATCCCATGAATGGCGTACATGCGGTCGCTTTCGTAGGAAAGTTGCTTCCAGGAATATGTGTTGATAAGCTGATACCAACCAGCATACGTGAGTACGTCGTCATCGGGCACTGCTAGAACCTCTCGGGGCGCAGTAGCCTCGCCTGTACCTCGGCGTACCCTTTGAGCCCTGCCTTCAATGAAAAGGGAGCTTTGACATTCGAGATGAACACCATGCAAAGTCCAGTGCAATATACGCCGAGAAAGCATCAATTCCTGGACGTACCATCCGCGTTCCATCAGCGGTGTTGCCTCGAGCACATCCGCCCGCCGAAAGGCGGGCCGTTGTTCCCCCTTGAAGAGCGCTGATTGTGACGATGTGCTGGATGCAAGTTTCAAAGCGACGACGCGTGGGACAGGAAATCTACCCAGTGGTCGGCCAGTGAGAAAGCCTTCCGAGCTGTCGCGCGCAAGCGAGGCTGAAATGCAACATTGGGCGTTGGCATAGTAGTCTCTCATCCTCATGGCCTCTAGTTTGAAGTCTCCAGGATCGTCGTCTGAGGCTTGGACAATGCACATTGCATCAACCCAAAGGTATTGAAAACCCATCATTTTTGTCAGTAGGATTGCATCCCTTATGGTCTTGGGTAACGTTGTCATGGAGAATCTGCATAAACGGCTTTCCAGATTTTCTCGGGTCGTTCTGGCGCTCTCGTTACCCTGACCCCAGCAGTAACTGAGAATTAGATACGGATTCGTCACTGAGTCGTGGCCCGTTTCGACAAGTCGAATCAAATCGTCCTCAACTTCGCCGACATCAATCAGCCGTGTTGGGAAGAGTGTGGCGTGACCTGATAGTCCACAGTGGCTATGATTCTCTCGATGCTCATAACACTCCTTCATCCACGGTAAGATTGTGTCTTTGACTAGTTCTTCCAAGTCATTGAGAATAGTTCCAGGAGAGAATTCTGGAAGACAAAATCATGAGCGTACAATCTCGCCATGGCACTTTCTTACCTTACGTTTAACTTTTTGTAACTCCAATATCTCCGTCCTATCCCATTCGTCGGCTTGCAAGGGTTCGAATAGGATGTCGCTATAACAATTCATTGACGCCCATTTCGCTCCTATCGTCAAGTAAAGCGACCGAATGCTATCAAACCATTCATCCAAAGTGATGCGTCAAGAGGCAACTGTGTGACCTGCCATTTTGCAACTTCTTCGCTGTTGATAATACAGCACCAGAAGAGTTGACAAAGTGTACAACCTGCAGCGGCTGATTCTTCAAGCAGCAAAAAGGTTTTGTGGGGCGGATCTGGGCGGTAACTCGGCCCAAAAGGAAGTGGTAGTTGCGGCCAATCGAAAAGTTGGCATGAAGCGCACAACTGTACAGAGCCAACCCCGGTGGCCGTGGTGGACATAGTACTTTTGGGTTTTGAGGAACTGTCGCAGGCTGGAGGGATGAGGAGTGGTGAGCGAGCATGCAGGGCTGGTGCATGCCGGCGAGTCGCCAAACATGCCTTCTAATATAGACGTGAGACCTCGCATCCCCACTTGCAATGTGCGTTGTCAGCACTGCCGAACTCGTTACTTATTTCTTCTTATTTGAGGGCATGGGTTCACACACATTCCGTCATTTGACTGGATGAAGGTATTGGTCGTTGGGGTCGGTGATTGGAGTCTGTGAAGCGTGTGCTTGTGGAAAAGGTACCGTGCAGGAGTTGCGACATTTAATGCTCCAATCAGGTGTGCCACCGCAAATGTTCTTTAAAGTGGCTGCGGTTCTGGCATATGGTGGGCCCGACTTGAAATCCCCCTCATTGCCCAAGAGGTTGGCTATTCGGGCGGATACTACTGGCAATCCGGATAGTGATCGACGACGACAATGACGACGATAGCCCCGGCAACGACAAAGATAAATCTAAGGATACCAAAGAAGAAGGCAAGGAAGAAACCAGGGTAACAGGAGTAACTAAATTCCTAACACAGGCAGTAATGCACCTAGGCAGCAGACCTCTGGTCCATGATCTAAGCTCATATCACCCCATTTCGTTGATTTAGATGAGTGACTGTTAAGTAAACTGAAACGAGGCTATCATGTTGTTCACAGTCAGTGTTATAGACAGTTCTATATATGAGCCCTGTCTAGACTAGTTGATGGAAGCCTTTCTTACATGTCGACAAATTCGCGCCTGTCGGCCTATGTTTTGAACTTGACAGTGACATTGACCCCAACAGGACGGCCCGTGTCGACCAGCCTCGCCTTCAGCTCCTTCGCTCTTTCCTCCTCGCGGGCGATCTCACCGACCTCTAGTCTCAGCTCCTTCAACGAGGGCGGTCTACTTTCCAAAAACTCCATGATCTTCCATTCCAGAGTCTCCCATTTCGTCACCTCTGCATCATCGTCTTCACGTTTGAGATCATCCCACTGATACCTCCACCAGAAAGACATCTCGTTGGTAATTGTTAGCACCTCGAGGCTTTCCGGCAGAACATAGATGAAATCAGATGCGCCTTGCGTCTTCCAGCCAAGAAGAATGGGCAAAGAAATGGTCAGGTGAGTCAGCCTGGTGAAATCTTCCAGCGAACCGATCGAGCCGCGGACGCCCCAGGGTCCTGCCTTGCCACAGTCGTTGTCTGCTGACGACCACAAGGTCAATGCCAGCGATAGTTCCTTGAGTGATCCCTTCAGAAGTTCCAGAGAAGTTTGCAGTTTTCCCATGTTGAACCATCCTTTCACGTAGTCGGCGTCAATGGCGATATCGGCACGCAAGACTTCGAGAGTTGGTGAATTCTGAATGATTGTGGCAATGTTGTCTTCTGCGAGTTGGCATCTTCTCAAAACCAAGCTGTTCAGTGTTGGTGCTGCAGGAAATGAGACCAGCTTTCTGCCGTCATCCACTCTGTGTAGCTCAATCGTCTTGATCGAAGGCAGGCGGAAGAAAGGTAGGACGGATTCTGGGTAGATGTAGAATCCGAATGCCTTCGCAAGATCACTGTCAGGGATCGGTACGCTAAGTTTTAGTGTTTCAAGGCTGTTGGGAACGGAGAGAACGGAGTTGTTGTCGGAGGAGGATATAAGTTGCCCCAAGGTGTTCAGAAACGGGTCTCCAGGAGGGTGAGCTTCGCCTCCGTCATCGTGACTGGTTCGGTCAAAGGTCTGTATCTCTAGGCTTGTCGCTGATAAAATATGAGACACGATGGCAGATGTGACTTCTGGTATTTGAAGCTCTCCGATAGCCTCGCCTTGCACGTTGGTGAGCCATGATCCAAGAACGGCTCTTTCCTCCTCGTCGAAGTTCTGGGTGCAAAATTCTCGTCCAAGGCGTTGTATGGTGCGCAAGCCCCGCAGAGTCACCCTTCGTATGTTGTTGATTTGTGCAGCATTCCGCGCAATAAAGCGCATTTGACCGATGATTTTGGGTATCGAGCCATCATCACTCCAATCCCAGCAGAGTTCATCTTCAATCTGTGTCGTCATTTTAGACCTCGTCCAGTTCGTGTTGATGTTGCTTAGTGTAGCGTTTGTGGTGATTAAGAATGCCCCACAACGAAGTTGCTTCAGGGCTCGAGTGGACACTCTTGCGGCAGGATTTAGTTGCCCACAGGCTGTAGGTATGCCATCAAACTTCATCCGCTCCATCTTGATCGGGCCAAGTGCGGTCGGCTGGCCGGTCGAGCTTGCCGGACGGGGCCGTGCGTTGAAGACCCCTACCAGATGAAAACCGGCCATAATTCCGTCCAAAAACATCGACATTCCGTCAGCCCATCCCGTTGCTCTCAGCCGCGCAAAGTTGGTGTCAATACGCGCCAAACGAAGCCTCTGTGGCGGGACAAATGAACTAGTCCCGAATTCAATGCAATAACACGACTAACGCGAACTATCGCAGCGATCACATCCCAGAAGCCGACGCTTACGAGGCCCTCGTAACGTCGAAACCCCACGTCCATCTCCACGTGTATTACCTACGTTTGGCGCGCCGGACACGGCCATCCCGAAGCGGCCAGGAATTCTTCTTTGCTGCTGCCATTTTGCGTCATGAATGGGCGGTGCAGCTCTATAGGATTGTTGAAAATAGCAGTTAGCCCCCCTGCGGCGTTCCGGCAATGGCTGAAATCTCCGCTTTCGAGTGCCGTACGATGAGGAAAATCGCCGCCGGGGTGGCTTGACACCCCTTTCGGGTACAATCCTAGCCACACAAGATGTGATATAAACCTTTCATTGGGGCCTCCAAGCATTTGGAGGTGATGTCTCACGAACAATCAGCATCTCCAACATGCCTGATTCCAAGCAAAAAATGGACGTCGAGACGGATGAGTCTCTGTCTGATAGCCCCCCTCTGTATGAGCTTCACTCATCAGGCGCGCTTCTTTCTAGCGCCGCAGCCATATCGGGTAGGTCTACTGGCGTCACGTAGTGCTTGATGCCCTTTTTGCTCACCGTGGATCAGCCGATGGTCAGGTCAACATCAACTTCCAGTCGGAGCATCCTGAGAAGCTTGCAGAAGAGCTTCCGCCCTTCCCACAAGATACAGATGCCGATGCGCCGATATTCAACGATAAAACGGTGCCTCCTCTCAATGTCGTCATCCAAGTGGTCGGCAGTCGTGGTAAGTCGAAGGCGTTTTCGCCAATTGGAGACGATCGTGACTTACTTGCTGCAAACCAGGCGATGTCCAACCCTTTATTGCTCTTGGGACAGCTCTTCGCAGATACGGCCATCGCGTCCGGCTCGCTACCCACGATACCTTTGCCAAATTCGTGACGGATTCTGGACTGGAGTTCTTCCCCATTGGCGGCGATCCGGCCGACCTGATGTCGGTATGTTTAGTCCTCACCGTCGACGCGATGTTTCCACCATTGACATAATCAAAGTATATGGTCCGCAACCCTGGACTGATACCATCCATGGAATCGCTAAAGGGCGGCGACGTTGGACGGAAGCGCACCATGATGAGAGAGATGCTCCACGGATGTTGGCAGTCTTGTATTCAGCCTGACCCCATCAGCAAGGAGCCATTCGTCGCAGACGCCATCATCGCCAACCCCCCAAGTTTCGCCCATGTTCACTGCGCTCAGGCATTAGGCATACCCGTCCATATCATGTTCACCATGCCATGGACTGCTACTCGAGCCTTTCCGCATCCACTCGCCAATATCCAACGTGGCGACAACCTCGAGCCACAGACGACCAACTGGCTCTCGTACGGGGTCGTCGAGTTGATGACATGGCAAGGTCTCGGTGACGTGATCAACTCCTGGCGACGCAAAGATCTCGAGCTGGCACCGATACCAGCAAGTATGGGCCCAGGCATCACCACCTTTCTGAAGATCCCGCACACCTACTGCTGGTCACCTGCCGTTGTCTCAAAACCCGCCGACTGGGGCCCGGAAATCGACGTCTGTGGTTTCTTCATGAGAGACGAACCATCGTTCAGCCCGTCATCTGACCTAGACGCCTTTCTAGCATCAGGGCCCCCTCCCCTCTATGTCGGATTCGGCAGCATTGTGGTGGATGACCCTGCGCGGCTGACAGAAATCATTACCGCAGCAGCAAAAGCTTGCAATACTCGCGTGATCATCTCTCGGGGATGGAGCAAGCTCGGCGAGGGGAAGTCTAACACGGACGACGTCTTTTATCTGGGCGATTGCCCCCACGAGTGGCTGTTCAAGCGGGTGTCAGCAGTGGTTCACCATGGAGGAGCAGGAACAACAGCATGCGGTCTCATCAACGCCAGACCAACCATCATCGTACCCTTCTTCGGAGATCAGCCATTTTGGGGTCGTGTCGTTGCCGGTGCCGGTGCCGGGCCTTTGCCAATTCCGCAAAAGGAGCTGAGCGTGGAACGCCTGACCGAGGCAATTCAATTCTGTTTATCACCAGAGGCGAACCATGCTGTGAAGCAAGTAGCCGACATTATGCGACGAGAACGAGGTGTGGACACTGCGGTCGAGTCTTTCCATCGCAATATACCTGCCGCTAGCCTCATTTGCGACATGCTGCCTGAACAGCCGGCCGCCTGGATGTACGAGGCGAAGAGCAAGTCGGGCCGCAAGCATCTCAAGCTTTCAAACCAAGCCGCCACATATCTGATCGACGCGAAGAAGATCAAAGCCTCTGACTTGAAGCCGCTCCGAACAAAAGAGTACAACACCGACGTCACGCGATGGGACCCCATCACCGGCGGGGCGTCGTCCTTCCTCGGCACGGTGACCGACTTCACCGTCGCGTTAGGCGGCACTTTCATCGACCCGTGGAAGGAGTACAAACGCTCAAGAGCCTCTGGTCACGAAGCTGGACGGGCCAGTGGTTCAGCTGCCTTGGCTGCTGGAAAAGGGTTCGCCTCCATGACGGGAGCCGTCGCCAAAGGTGGCCTCGTAGACATGCCACTTGCGCTCACAGAAGGTCTGCACAACGTTCCGAAGCTCCTCGGCGACAAGCCGCGAGACAACGGCAAGGTGGAGGATTGGAAGAGTGGAGGTGTCGTAGCCGCGAAGGTGAGTCAAGCCGTCGTCCAGAACCAACTTGAACCGCCTCTAACTTGATGATAGACCTTTGGAACTGGCTTCTACGACGGCATCACCGGTGTCTTCACAGATCCTTACAAAGGTGCAAAGGAGGGAGGGGCCCTTGGCCTGATGAGGGGCGTAGCCACAGGCTCCCTCGGTCTTTTTACCAAACCAGGCGCCGGTAAGTAAACAAACTTCGTCCATCGTCGAATATGTCGGTCGGAGCTGACCCGTGGTGACCAGGGATGTTCGGGCTGGTGGCATACCCAGCACAGGGAATTCATAAATCCCTCAATTCGAGAACGGGACGCGGGCATACGGTGTGGCAGGCAAAGTCTGACCTTCTAGATCGTGACCGGCGGAAGCAGCGCGAGGATTCCCCCTGCGCCGGAAGCAAGGTGCTGCAAGCGTTCGATGCCTACTTTACCCAATAAAGTCGCATGCGGAGTGTATTATTTGGGGCGGCCACTTAGACAATAGCATTACCAAGCGATTGGGTTTCTACTGCACGCTTTTCGAGCTTGCTTGGCGTATTTGAATGTACTTGGTGGTTCCATGCATGTGAGAGACATTGGTCTGGAGCATGGCAGGAGTGAGAAGAGGGAGCATGTAATCGGGTTCGAGTGGAAGCCCGCTAATGCCTCAATGCCTCATGGGGTACAGAATTCAAGTCGCTTGGAAAAGAACTCGGGCAAAGAAGGTTGTCTGCCCGGCGGATCGGAGAAGAACGCGACAGATACGTCAGGAATAGAGATGAACAATCGCCCCATGGCCACCCACATGCGACCAGCCACCTCACAGCTGAAAGACGAGGCAAAAACAAAGAAACAAGCATGAGTCGACGCCAAAAGTCCGTCGGGTTGCAACGAGAAACAAACAGAAAAAAACAAAAAGCGGGTTCTCCACCTCCGGCACCCCGGTCCCGAGAACCTTGATGTCCCGAGCTCGGGCGGGGTTTGAGAACCCGGAGGGCCGTCGCCGACTCAGCCTCCCATACTCAAAGACCACTTCCATCCTCACCACCCTCGAGCTCGAAGCCAACACGACTTTAGCACCTCTTGGCCGTGGGGTCATTCGCCTTGGCTACCGTCTGTTTCCTTCCCCATTGGCCAATGGGACTACATTCCTCTAGCGTCAGTCATGATCGTGAGCTTGGCGTTGAGCTTTGCCCGCTTTGCTTGGCATATCACCCGACAGTTCGACTAACACACAACCTCGCAGATGCCAAGATGGTCGATATTGTTCGCGAAGGGTAGTCATGACCGAGAATGAGCTTGAGAGGTAACTCCACATGGGCGAAATATTGGCACTTTGTCCATCGAAGAAACGAAAAAGCTTGCTTGTGAGCTCCGGGAAGAGGGGTTCGTTGGGCGGGATACGGTGGTCTGGACGGCGGAAGATGGCTGGCGATGACTGCATACCCGCGGCGCATGTCGTTGCCCGATCAGCACATACGGCCGGGAGGGATCATGGCAGGATCAGCCTGGCAGAGCGGACATGACGAAAGACGACCGACGAACCCACGCGAGCAGCAAACCCCTCATGGGAAAACAGCTAGCTCGCGTCTTGGCTCGACTGTCGAAGGAATTCCCATTGGCGTCCCAAAGCTGCGGAACTACTCTCTCGATGAAAAAGAATTTTCCCTCGCAGCATCCCGCAGCTATAAAAGACCACCCGCATACCTCCCCATCACCAAACTCTCGAAAAGCTCCAAGCCCAAGCTGTTTCCCAAGCTCCTAGCTCACCTCACCTACATCAGCCCTTTCAAGCTCCTTGAACCAAGACACTTCTCAACAACCTTCAAGATGATGTACACCACCCTCACCGCAGCCATGCTGCTCCTCTCCGGCGCCTCGGCCTCTCCCCTCGCCGTCCGCCAGGAAACCACCACCACCTCCCCCTCCGCCTCCGTGCCCACCCCGGCCGAGCCCTACTCCTGGTCCAAGAACTGGCAAAAGACCTTCCCCATCCACCAGTCCTGCAACTCCACCCTCCGCGCCCAGCTCGAGGTCGCCCTCGCCGAGTCCCAGACCCTCGCCGCCCACGCCCGCGACCACATCCTCCGCTTCGGCGACGCCTCCGAGCACGTCCGCAAGTACTTCGGCAACGCCTCCACCGCCGCCGCCGTCGGCTGGTACGAGCGCGTCGTCTCCGCCGACAAGTCCCCCATGACCTTCCGCTGCGACGACCCCGACCGCAACTGTGCCACCCAGTCCGGCTGGGCCGGCCACTGGCGCGGCGACAACGCCACCGAGGAGACCGTCATCTGCCCCCTCTCCTTCGAGATCCGCCGCCCCCTGTCCTCCGTCTGCGGCCTCGGCTACAACGTCGCGAACTCCAAGCTCAACACCTTCTGGGCCACCGACCTGCTCCACCGCGCCTTCCACGTGCCCACCGTCTCCCTCGGCCAGGTCGAGCACTACGCCGAGGACTACGCCGAGGTCCTCGACCTCGCCAAGAACAACGCCAGTCTGAGTGTCGTCGATAGCGACGCGCTGCAGTACTTCGCCATCGACGTCTGGGCGTACGACATCGCCGCCCCCGGAGTCGGATGCTCCGGTGAGCTCGAGGAGGAGCACGACCACGATACGCCTGCGCCGACCACCACCGCCGCCACGCCCGCCGCGACCACCTCCACCGCCGCCCAGGAGTGCCACACCCACGCGGACGGTGTCCAGCACTGCACGTAGAGCATAAACAGGACAAGGAATGAAGAAATAGTTGAAGAGTGTTGAGTGAGGAAGGGATGAGAGAGAGCAACCCTTTGCATGCCGGAACGATACCACTGGATTCATGATGTTAGACGAATATCTGGGAAAGAAACCCA
The DNA here is from genome assembly GCA_032988895.1 of Colletotrichum kahawae. NCBI lineage: Eukaryota > Fungi > Ascomycota > Sordariomycetes > Glomerellales > Glomerellaceae > Colletotrichum > Colletotrichum kahawae. The sequence continues at coordinate 155,924 of VYYT01000002.1, read as the reverse complement.
CATACCTTTTTGGGGAGGATTACTTCTTAATGATGCATAGAATAGATGAACACCCTCATTTTTTATACCAATCAATAATAGTAGTGGCATATTTACTGTCAAAGAAACAGACCCTTTCCATTGTCTTTTGTAAATGCCTTGTTTAAACCAACATAACCCGGGCGATTCCCGCCGTGATTGAACCCTTTCTTGAACCAACGCACTCCTGCACGCCCCTGTCAAGCCAAGCCAAGCGCGTCCGCACTGCCTGTGTCTGCTTTTGTGTCATGACATTGAACCAATCATTATCTTGAAAGCCAGTGCTCCAACAACTCTCTACGCTAGGTATGCAAACATTTTACTCAGCAACCAGGCCTTCCAAAACATTCATGGCCTTGCTGCCCTCGCTCTCAAACTTGCTGACCATGGCCTCGCACTCCTGACGCAGCCTCTCCTCGGCCTGGTTCGCGTTGAAGTGTATCCACTGCTCGACCGTCATCCTCTTCTCCGGGCTGGTGAGCTCGGTGCCCTTATGCAGCAGTCTGTCAACAGCATTCCTCTTATCCGACTTCTCTGGCGACCCAAAGATGAGGTCGATATCGACCGGGTTCCAGGGCGTTGTGCTTTGAAGACTAGCGAGAACCTTGCGCTTGGTCGGTGAGTTGGGGCGCGCTGGCGTAGATGAGGGTGCTTGCATCACACGCTTCTTTGCGGTAGCAGACCTTGAGGAAGGCGGCTGGTTCTCTGCGTCGGAGGATTGAGGAGATGGCGAGGGAGAAACAGCTGGTTGACGAGCTGACTGAGCAGGTGAAATACGCGGGGCTGCTGTTTGTTGTTGAAGGCTGCGACGCGTGGAGGGAGCAGCAACTGCAGGTGAAGAGGATGCCGGGGGAAGGCTCTTTTTCTTCGGCTGCTGCTTGGGCTGAGGTGTTGGCTCGGGGGCTTCGGACTCTGGCTCCTCCTCTTCCTCTTCCTCCTCCTCCTTTTCATCTTGGGCCTCCTCTTCATCCTCTGCCTCATCTTCTTGCGGTTCAGCTGGCGCTGGCGTCTGGCGCGCCGAAGCAAATGATTGCCTTGCGGACACCTCATCAACTTCGTCCGCTTCTTCTTCGTCCTGCTCAGGCACTTCCTCTGCCTCAATTTCAGCCTCGGGTTCCACTTCGGGCTCAGAGTCAACCTCAGGTTCAGGCTCGACGACTTCTTCAGGCTCGACTTCAGGTTCAGCAACTGGTTCCGGTTCAGCCTCAGCCATCTCAGGCTCGACCATATCAACCTCCTCTGTCTTGCTAGCCTCTAGAGAAGCACGCAGTTCGAGCGACTTCTTGGATGGGCGACCGCGCTTCTTGCCGGTACTTGTGCGGCTGCTGGTGCTCGTGCGGGCGTTCTTCGTAGTCGTCGTGATGACGGTAGCAGTGCTGATCTCGTCCTCCTCTGGGTCAATGGGCTCTTCAGGCTGGGCTGGCTCAACTGGCGCTTCCGGTTCGACTGCCATGGACAGCTCGTCTTCCTCGACAGGAACTGGCGCAGCCTTGGCCTTCTGGGCCTTGGTCTGCTTCGAGACCTTGCGAGGGCCAGCTGCCTTTCGTCCCTTCTTGGGAACCTCGAGGACTTCAGGTTCGTCGATGGTCATCTCAGCCTCGAGCTGCTTCAACTCCTCGTCGACGGCTGCTTCATCGGCCACGTACGGCTCGGCATCGAACATTTGACTGTCTGCCCGCTCGGGGCTGGTTGCATTATCTTGGCGCGCGTGTGCCTTCTTGGTCTTGGGCTTTGCGGCAGGATCCTTCTGCCTTTCGGAATCAGAGTCTTGCATGATGTCCTCATCATCAGTCAAGGGACGCTCCAGGTCCGCCTCGAGTTGTCGTTGAATCTCATCATCTTCGGGGAAAGCACCAGGAGCAGCTCTCAATGAGGCAGTGGAAGCCGTTGACTTCAGTGACTGTCCTGAAGCCTTTCGCGTTCCCTTGGTACCGGAAGCACGAGCAGTCTTGCGACCCTTGGGTGCCTTGGCAGGCGCCGGCGCATCAGCAATACTAATGTCTTGTTGCGACTGGTCAATAACGGAACTGTCTGCAGCGGCCTTGCGACCACGCGCCGCACGTTTCTTCGGTGCGGGTGCCTCGGAGACGGTCATCGCAGATTCGTCTGCTGCGTCACTTGTGCGCTTGCGACCACGGGCGGGCTTTGGGGGCGGTGCTGGCTCCTCTGCCTCCATAGGTTCACTCTCTACAACCTCGACTGGCTCGTCTTTCTTCGCCTTGGTCTTCCTGCCCTTCGCCGTCGTGGTGGCCTTCTTGGCCCTCGATCCCTTCTTTCCAGGCATTGAGGCGGTCGTCAAAACGCTGTCGTCCACCTCGGCGGGGGCGTCGGTAAGGGTGGTGATGTCTGATGCTGCTGTCGCTACGGATTGAATGGACAATCGTGCCGTGGTCTTGGAGCCTCTAGCTGCCTTTGCCTTCGGTTTCTTAGTTGCGCTGTACTGGTCAACGAGGGCAAAAAATGGGCATTCGGGTGATCGGTTGCTGTGCTCGTCCCTGCGAATGTCAGATAAGTCCACGAAGGGCGAAGGCAAGAGACTAACCAAGGCTTGTCGCCCTGCTCCCACCCGTCCAGTGCCAGGTCGCAGTAGGTACACGTCGCCATGTCATCGTATTCTAGGGAAGGCGTGTACTTCCATCCGGCCTCCGCGAGCTGTGAATGGTCAGCGCAGGAATCAACATGCAGGCGCAACGCGACTGACCTGCTTGGTCTTGCACTTCCAGCCTTTCTTATTGTCGTGGGGCCAGCGGCCACCGAAAGTCGCCTTCCTCGCTTTGATCATGCGGGCGCTGGAAGGGTCCTCCGTCGCGAGGTCACCAACGTTCGCGTCAATGCCGGCGACAATAGCCCAGCCACAGTCAGGAGCGTGCTTAACATGCTCCTCCAGGGCATTGTCGCCTTCTTCCCATCCGTCGAGAGATTTGTTGCACAGAAAGCACGCGACATTGTCGGGGTTCTCGGGAAACGGACGCCACACAAAACCTGCTTTCGCGAGCTGGTCCAAGTTAGCGCGCGGTCCTTCTCCATTTGTTCTCCCAAGTTCAAACGTACGTCCTCGGGCAAAAGATATTTCGCGTGCGGCCATGTGAGGTTCTTCGAGCCGCCTTTTCCTGCACCAGATGCGCGTCGTTTCGGTTGGGGGAAGGATTGTTTGAAGGAGGCGAGACGGCCTTCAAATGTGAAAAATTCGGCGGGAACCAAGCCTTCGAAAGACATGGCCATGGCGGGTAATATTCGGTATAGTATGTCTGGGAGAGGTCGAAGTTGGTGAAGGTATGAATGTCGCGATCAGGGACGCGAAGCGTTTGCGAAGGGGTGAAGGGGCAGCGGCGCGTCGATCGCAGAAAGCAAGTGTTAATCGCAGCAAAAATGCATTAGGGCCGTATGGATTCGAGTGTCAATCGCGTAGGCCGTGGAAGAGAATAGCAATGCTGGAGCTGCAAAGGTTAGTAGCGAGTTGTTGTTGAGTTGGTGTGGGAAAGCGCAATGACGGCGTCGGCCGTGATAAAAGCGAGGGACGGGAGTGTGCCGGGCGTGGGCTGGATCGGCAGAGCCCCAATCGCATTGGCTAGATCTGTCGCGTTTGTTTACATTCAGCTTCTGCTGTTCCCGTTGCTAGCGGCAGGAGTGGGGTGGGTCCGGCGGGGTGTGGCTGACGGATGCATGAAACTTGAACCCTTGCGGCTCCTTTGAGCAAAGTGGCTGGTGCCTATTGCTATCGTGGCTCAACCGGTTCAAACATCCATCGAGATGCTTCTCTCACGGCATGCAGCAGTCTGAAATGTCACAGCTTTTGAACAGTGTTATTTGGGGCTGTTTCCCCGTCATCTTGCGATGACCAATGCTAAAGATACAATTACAACACTGCTTGCTTAACGTCAATTAGCATTTACTGAGGAATGCCCAGCTCCTTGTAGAAGGCCTCAGTGCTAGGCTTGCGGCCAAGGAACTGCTCCAAGGTCAACATCTCCTCCTGGCTGCCGCCCTTCTCCAGAACAGTGTGCCTGTAACGGCGGCCCTCCTTGCCGTTCATGGGGTCGGCCTTGAAGCCAGAGTAGAACATGTCGGTCGAGTACACCTCAGATGAGAGGTAGCCATAGTAGCCGGCGTCGTATCCCCCGATAAGGTGACCGAAACAGGCTTGTCCGTTGCCCCAGTTGCTGTTATGGTTAGCTTCCAAATTCGCTGGACGATAAATCAGGGGTTTAACATACTTCTTCTCGCCCTGAGCTTCGGGGCCCTTGATTCCGGCAATCTGGCCGCGAAGCTCGTTGTAGACCTCCGACATCTCCATGTTCTTAATCTCCTCGTGGCTCTTGGGGGTGTGGACAGTCATGTCAAAGATGCCAAAGTGAAGTTGGCGCAAGTTGAAGAGCGCGGCGTTGACATGCTTGGTGGAGATTTGCTTCTCAATAAGATCGTCGGGGATCTTCTCGCCGGTCTGGTAGTGGTTGGAAAGAGACTTGATCACGCTAGGAGTCCAGCACCAGTTCTCCAACATCTGGGACGGCGCCTCGACGAAGTCTCTGACAGTGCTAGTTCCGTGGAAACGGCTGTAGGTGCAACGGCCAGCGAGGTCGTGGATGCCGTGACCCAGCTCGTGGAAGAGCGTGACAACCTCGTCATGCTTGAGCAGAGAAGGCTTCTTGGGGGTAGGCTTGCTGAAGTTGCAGACCAGAGCAGTTGCAGGGTACCTGCGAGAGCCGTTTGCTTGCAAGTAGCCAGGCTGCAGGTTGAAGTTGGCGGCGTGGCCGTACTTGCCCTGACGCGGGTGAAGGTCAAGGTAGAGGTAGCCAACGAAGCCGTCACCCTCAGAGGCATCATCCCAGACGCTGAAGATAATAACGTCCTCGTGCCAAGCAATATCATCGGCCTTGCCAGTAGGGCTCAATGCAGCACGGTCCTCGGGCTTGAGCTCTACAAAGACGAAACCCAGAAGCTCTTCGAAGATCTTGAGCATACCGGCAATGGTAGAGGTGATGGGGAAGTACTCGGCAATCTTGTTCTCGTCGATGCTGTACTCCTTCTCGATCATCAATCGGTCGTAGAACTTGTGGTCCCAGAGGTAGTAGTTGCCGTCGTTTGACACGCCACGAGCCTCGGTATCCGCCTTCTTGAGCTCGAGTAAGTGCTGAACCTCCTTGGCACCGCCAGCGGCGAGGCGAGAGCGAAGATCACCCAGGAAGTCTGTGACGGTCTTGGAGGTCTTGGCCATCTTGTCCTCGATACGGAGGGAGGCGTGATCGGGGTAGCCGAGCATACGAGCAGCCTCGTCCCGAAGGACGATGGCCTCCTTGAACAGCGGAGCATTCTGGTTGCATTTATTCTCGTTTTGAATAAAAACCTTGCGTCTCGTCTCAGGGTTCGTTGCGAACTTGAGGGTAGGGAAGAGGTCGGGGTACTTGAACGACAGCTTGAGCTTGCCGTCATTCTCGCCGGTGCCCTTCTCAAGGCCGTCAATGACGTCCTCAGAAACTCCGTCGAGCTCCTCAGGGGTAAACCAGATTCCGCCGTTCTCCTCGTTGAGGTTCTTCTGGAACTCGATCTGGATCTGACTAAGACGCTTCTTGATCTCCTTGAAGCGGTCTCGCTGAGGGCCAGCAGGCAGACCCAGTCCCATCTTGATGTAGTTCTTGTAGTCCTTCTCGAGCAAGCGCAAGCTCTCGGGGTCAAGCCCCTCAGCATCCTTCCGGTTGTGGATGGCCTCGATCAGCTTGAAGACATCCTCCCTCATGTTCACCTCGATGGAGAAGTCGTCCATGATCTTGTCGGCCTCGGTGGACGCCTCGCGCAGGGCAGCATCTCCAGAGACGTACTGGTAGAAGCCGAGTATTCTAGTCGACAGGCCACTCTCGTTCTCGTCCTTGGCGATGGGGCGCATGACATTGTCGAAGTTGGCCTTCTCGGCGGGGACCTCGGAGACGAGCTTGTCGAGGAGGGCTCGGGTGTGGTCGCAGATCTTCTTGGAATCGCCGACGATGGAGTCCTTGGTGCCGGTGAAGACGGGCGGTGCCTGGGGCGGCGACTTGTACTTGTCGGGAACCGTCATGGCGGCGGTCACCAATGGGCGGTATGTGGAGGTGGGAGTGGCGACGAGGGGATTCGGTTTGAACCGCAACTGGGCGAAGAGAGAAGTGATTCTCGGAACTGCTCGCGGGGCCGCCAGGATGAGAGATGTTACGAGGAAGAAGAGAGGGAAGGAGAGTATGAGGAGGGGCAGGCGCTTGAAGTTGAAGAAAGCAAAGGACGCCACGGCGACTGGACGAAACACGGTTCGATCAGTCGGTCTAGAGTCGGAGCGGGGGAGGGGAAGCTGGAGCACCAGGTGAGGCGGTGGTCACTGATGCAGGGTCGGTTGGATGCGGTGGTTGCTGAGGCGGTGGTGCTGGTGGTGCTGGTGGTCAGGTAAGGTACAGCAAGCGAAGTAGAGTTCGAGTAAGGCAGGCGCGGGTAGTTACGCAAAGCAGTGGACTGAGGTGGTGACTTGCAGGAGCTCAGGCGGGGACGATGTCTAAGTGGAAGGTGGCTAGTGGTTGATGGCGGGACGTCGTCTGCCAGCGACTGAGGTGCTGCGTCCAGTCCAAGCTCCCGGCGCTGCGACATCCGCCCCACGCTGAAGCAAGCGGGGTGTCAGTTGTCACCTTTGCTGTCCTGCCCGACTGTGTGCTGTCTTGTGTTGAGACGTGTTTGTTCTAGATGTTTATCTTGACCATCCGCGCATCTGCAGAGCATTTGCAGTTTTTCAATCACTTGGGCCTCCATTCCAATTCCGTTGATGAAGGTGTTGGGATGGTCAATACACTATGACCACAAGAAACACCCCAGTTGGACCCTGCTGCAGGTCCAGATGTCCAGACGCAGGCCACATCGCCTGACAGAGAGAAAGATTATGTAAGACAGCGGCATCGGCTAATGCGGGGTGCTGCGTTGCTGGGCAGACCGCCGGGGATGGTCGCAACAAACGGCTGATGACATGTCATCCGCAGAGTCTGGCCAAAGCAAGGCAAATCGAAGGATAATTGAGATGATTGAGAGATCAAGCATAAAGATACTTGTGGAAATGGACGAGAGCAATTGATTGCCGTCAATGCCGCTGATCCGCAGCCACCTCTAACCCCCTACAACAAACAAGCATGACCCTCGATGCTATCCCGCCCACATACACATCGCGCAACCTCCTGAGGCTCGTATGTGAACATGCAAATAGGTATCAAAGTGTTTATTTCTTTGTGGTATCGGTTCTATCGAGAACCGTACATGATGATCCAGAGCAAGCCTCTGACGAGCAAACTCCGGAAATACCCAAATTCCCTACAAGTAGCGAAACAATCGCCCAACGCAACGCAACGCAAAGCAAACGCCATCCCATCGTGCCAGCCATGCAAAATGTCTTCGTAAGCTGCTCTTCTTGATCTTTCTCTCCTGTGTATGTCGTACAACTCGCTCGAATGCCTCCCCTCAGTCATCACCTAGCTAGGTGGCGGACGTTTAGTTGGCAAGGATGGTGCGGACGAGCTCTGTATCTGTCATCAGCAGGTTGTTTTGCATGTAAGATCGGCCTGCGCGAGAGGCACCAAAGAACGTACCGGTGTAGTTGACCTGGCCGGAGCTGGTGTCCACGGCCTTGAGCAGCTCGTCGACCTCCTCGTCCGTCATCTTCTCGCCGAGGTTGGTCAGGATGTACTTCAGCTGGCCGACGCCGATGAAGCCCGTCATGTCCTTGTCAAACACCTGGAAACCGCGGCAGTACTCCTCCGGCTCGCCGGGGTCGCGGAAGCCGCCGGGGCGGTTGAGGATGCGCTGGAAGGTCTCGAAGTCGACTATTCGCCAAGTCAGTCGCCGGTCTTCTTTCTCTTCACGTCTCGTTGCAATCGCATCGCGTGTCGCGTCGCACATAGTGTTCGGCGGCGACAGGTACGGAGGATGGGGCGGGAAACTCACAGTCGCCTCCGACGTTCTTCTCGAGGTCGCGGATCTCGGTGAGGGTGGGGTTCTGGCCGCAGGCGCGGAGCAGGTCGCCGAGGCTGTCGATGGCGACGCGGCCGTTGCCGCGCTTGTCGAACAGGGAGAAAGCCTCCTTGTAGTTGGTCGAAGCCTGAGCGTCGTACTGGTTAGAAGCCATTTTGGAGAAGAAGTTCTGGTTGCGTGTCTGCGCAAAGGTCTCGATGTGTTTGCGGGGTGCGGTTTTAAGGCGTCGCAGCGGTGCAGAAGAAAGTAGAAGTGAAATCGCGCGCAGAGGTATATGCAGTGGGAGAAAGGTTGGGTGGGAGGAAGGATCAGAAATGTCGTGATGCAGAGTCGGATGCTTCTAGCCTGGCGCCGAGTACCAAAATGTGTTGTTTGGGTTGGACGCTGGACCTGTTGGCGGGTGGATGGCGGGCTGCTTGTTCTTTCTCCCACTGCAATTTTCGCGCCCAAAGTGCTTCTACAAGGTTCGCCGCTGAACCAACCACACGCTAAGGCAGGTTTTTCGACTCCTCCAGGCGAGTACCTCACGGCGAAAAAAGGGGCTGCCGAATGGCTGACTGGCTCCTCCCTTCCCTTTGTTTACATTTTTCTCTGTGAGGGAGGGGTGGGGGTGGAAAACAAAACAAAAAAGCAATTGGGGGGGACTCCAAAACTCACCATTCTGGTCTGTGTAATGTGGTACGGTTGGTTCCTCTGTTCTGTTCTCTGGTAGGACGGGCGAAAGAAAGGCAGACTTTTGGTGTGTTGTTTTGATTGAGACGAAAAAAAACTACGAGGCAGAAGCAAAGCAGGACAATGGTGTTTTCTGCAAGTTGAATGTTTGGCGGTCGAAACGCTTTATGTTCTCAAACCCCCCCTCCCCTCCCCTCCCCTCTCCTTATCCTGCTGTTGGCCTGGCCTCTGCCATTTTTTATCCAATGTTCATTTTTATCCAAGGCCCTGGGCCATGGGGATTCCCAGTCACCGTTATTCATGCGGTTTACAGACGGGCGGTGTGAGTCTGCCCGCTGCACCGCTGTGCGCACTATTGGGGGACGGGAGGCACCCTGGGCGGGCGGCGAGCGGTAAGCAGCACCACCTCACCCACTGCACCAGGCAAGCAAGCAAGCAATGGACACCAAAGACAATCAAGGCGAACACAGTGGCCACAGCGTTTGGGAGTCTCAGTCGACGCACCCGCCAAAACTCCTGAAACCTGACGGGGCAACGAGGGCCGGTGGGGTCGCAGTGGCAGGAGCCGAGCGCCGCGGGACCCGCACAATCTCAGGCCCGTCGCCGAACGGCCAATGACGTGTCGCAAATGTCTCCTTCACCCATGGCCGCCAGCGCCCCAATTCCCACCGCCAACTGGGCACCATTCATCTGTCAGGGACCATGGCGTGCACTATCGACAATCGCTTTCGCAGCATCATCACTTGAAGAGATTATGCACCGCAACTTTATGTCATGACATGGCCGTCGTCTTGATAATGAACATCTCAGCGCTTCTCGCACGTTGTGATCGCCCTCGAGCGGTTCGTCCCGACACCTCACACTCACACTCAGACCCCGAGCCGGCGAGTCATTCCTCCACCCCTCGATGACAACCTTCACTTCCTCTTGGCCAGGATTATCGTCGTCCCCCAGACCGCCTCGACCTCCACCTCCCGCCACCTGTCGCCCTTCGCCTTCCACTCCGGCACCGCCTCTAGCAGCCGGTCGAACAGCGCATCCGCAATGTCCCCCGTCCCGCCCTCCGCCCGGCTCTTGATCTCCGGGTGCGCGTCCCGCCACCCGCGGTACGAGCTGAACGTGTGAACGTACCCCTCGAATTCGCCCAGCTTGAGCGTCTTGCGCTGCCACGCCGCCTCGGGGGCCACAACCGCCCCGATCTGCGACGTGCTGCGGTCTGGGTCGTAGATGATGCGCTTGACCTTTTCCCACTCCGACGCCGGCGGGTCGACCACCGACAAGTTGTCCCGGAGGATCTGGCGGCCCGGCTTCTCCCAGTACCCCCCCATGGTCTCCAGCGGGAACGCGGGCGACGCCTGCCCCTCGCCGTAGCAGAAGTGATCAAAGATGGCGTTGGCCTCGGGGTACCCGATGAGAATGTTGTCCTTGTAACCCCAGAACGCCAGCGTGCCGCCGCTCTTGACGACCCGGGCCAGTTGGGGCCAGACCTTGGAGTAGTTGAACCAGTGCGCTGCTTGACCCGCCACAACGAGGTCCACAGACTGGTCCTCCACGAAGGAGAGGTCCTCGGAGCTGGCCTGACGGAATGTAATCTTGGGGTCCGTCGTCGACTCCGATGCCTGCTTGACCATGTTGGCACTCGGGTCGATGGCGATGACCTTGCTGAAATGCGGTGCCAGTTCTCGCGAGATGAGGCCGTGGCCACAGCCTAGGTCCAGCGCCGTCCCATTCGACGACTTCGCATTGTGGTATCCCAGGATCGTCTTGTACAGCGATGCTGGGTATGACGGGCGGAAAGCCGCATATCCAGCCGCGTTGAATGTGGAGCGTCTAGTAAGTGTCAGCTTAGTCTCGTCGATGAGGCTGCATGAGAATGAGGGTTTGCATACGCAAACACAGACATCGTGAAATGCCTCGTTGTATCTGTAATCGGTGTGTTGCTATTGGTTGGTGCGTGTTGATGCCGAAGAGAAGGATACTGTTGACCTCGGTGTTGATGTTTTGATGAAGTTCAAGTCTGGTCTCCCATCTGTACCAGTCCCCAACAAAGAGGCGCTCCCGTTCCTCTTTATCCTCCCTATTCGGCTCTTTTGCAGAATCCCACGGCACCAGACAGCCGATTGATGTTGCCACAGCCCAGTCACGAAAGCCTCAAAACCCGACCGACTGACTAAGGTATCCGTAGACATCAAGCAATGCGCGGCTCAGCCCTGGCCTCATCGGCCGTGGTTCCCCAGTTTTCCGCCCCCCACGCGGGCGGTATCCGCCCGCGGCGCACTGAGATGTGGCCTCGGGCTCGGCCACAGCGGTCTCCACCTGACGTGCTCGGAGCTCCTTATGGCATGGAGATTCGACAAGCGCCGAGCCGCCCTACCCCTCATCTCCGACCACCTCGCTCTTCCTCAACTCGAGCCCTCACCACTTGCAACTGTTCTGTTCACGATAAGAGATCACTGTATCGTTGCCCGACATGTCGACCGAAGCCACCGCCCGCGCCTTCTTCTCCGCAAAGTTCTTCGCCGTGGTGGGCGCCAGCTCGAACCCCGCCAAGTTCGGCCACAAGAGTGCGTTCCGGCTCCCCGAGTCATCCACCCCCGCGTTCCCCGTCATTCTTCAATCCTTCTGCCGCTCACTCATGGGGCTAATAAGAGCGAGAGCGCTGCCACTTCACTCACGTTGACGTTCACACATCACTGGCCGTCTCCTCCCATGGACACACCTAACCCCTCACAAGTAGCCCAACAACACCACTAACTTACAACCTCCAGTCTTCGCCTGGTACCTCTACCACAACATCCCCGCGACGCCCATCAACCCGACCTCCAACACCGTCAACGCAGCCGGCAAGGACCACCCCGCAATCCCCAATTTCGCCGCGCTGCCCAGCCCCAAGGAGACTGCCGTCTCCATCATCACCCCGCCCGCCGCCACCCTCAAAGTCCTCCACGAGGCGAAGGAGCTCGGCATCCCGGCCGTCTGGCTGCAGCCGGGCACCTTTGACGACGCCGTGCTCGAGTACGCGCGCGGCGAGGGCGGCTTCGAGGCCGTTGTAGCTGGTTTCGGCGGCGGCACCGTTGGAGGCGAGGGCTGGTGCGTTCTTGTTGATGGGGAGAGGGCGATGAAGTCTGCGGGGAAGCTGTAAGCGTAGGCCCAGACCGCGATGGAAGAGCAGCAGCAGCCGCAGCGCTGTGCCAAGAACGACGGGACGACCACGTTGACATGTTTGTTACGAAATGAATTACGAGAATTCACCCTTTAGTTTGGGAATGCGTGACCCCCTCCCCAGGCACCAGGCCTCCAAACAAACACACCTGGATCATCCATCGTGAAGAAACGCCGCGTTGGCGAGCCCTCACCGAGATAGCTCCGTTCCATGGTGCCTTTAAAGTTGTGACGACGATCAGGTCACACCACCACCACCCCTCCGCTCCTCGTCTCCCCCTCTGTTGCATGCAGGATCCGTCCAACAGATCGAGGGTCTTGGGATCTTGTCATTAATCCCCCCCGGTGTGATCGAGTCAAGTTGCCAAGTCTGGGGTAAGGAACCTAGCGCGTCGTCCATCGGGTGCCGGACCGGATTTTGAGCCTCAAGTGATCCCATCACGAAATCCCCTCCAGCTCACTACCCCAAGGAGTAGAGAACCCGCCCTCCCATGAATCTGATTTTCTGCTCAACTCTTCACCTTTTGCACAGAAGATTCGTCTCACCCCATCTCCCGACATCTCATCTCCAATCCCAACCCCTGTTCATCCTCAGTCCAACAACAAACGGCCGACGCACACGCCTCATCCGCTACCCCGACTTGTGCTCCCTTGATCCGTCCCAAGCTTTCCCCGCAATTTGCACATCCAGTCGCCGCGTCCCCACACAAGCTGAAGCTTCATCCCCAAACTCAAACCAACCCAACGCGTATTAGTCTAGCTCCCCCTCTCCTAGACCAGCGCACCTAACTTGCGTGTGCTGAGAACTTGGAGCTAAGAGCCTTCTTATTACTGTGGTATGTCGAGGCGCTCACGGGTAACGATACTCGCGTGGGCCGCATGCGCTACTGCAAGCCCGGGCTCCGTGTCCCCCCCCGTCCGCCGTGTTATTCCCTTCGCTTTGCCGTCTCAATCCGGCCGGCACAGACATCATTGGACCATTCCATCGTGTTCTCTGTCAGTTCTCTGTCAGGAATTCCCGTTGGCCGCTGCCCCGTCACACATCTGCATCCTCCCTTGCCTCCACGCGAGATGAGCGAATCAGCCTCAACTGGAGCCCCAATCGACTCGTCACAACGGTCTTCTCTCCTCCCCTCGTAATCAGAACCGGCCGTACGGTGGAAGGCTCCAACTGAGACGTTGACAGAAAACTTCCCCAGATTTCATTCTCTGCGCCCCTCACTGTCACATCCAGCCCCGTCTAGTTTGGGGACATGGGAGGGGGGTACGACCCTCGGCCATAAACGTCCAGACCTCCTCGAACCCCAAACGTGACCTCCACACAAGAAACTTCCGCCTTGGGCGAATCATCCTCTGTAGATCCTGCATCATGCCACTCCCGGTCCGGCATCCGGGGGGTTTGTAGACACCACCCATCATCCCTTGTGCCGAACCCTCCACGCTCTCTGCCGGTCGCCCTAGCGAAAGGCCTTTCTCGTCCAATGCCTGCACATCACTTTCCCCAATGATCGCAAGACAGGAACCCCGTCTCGTTTTCCATGATGGAGGTCCTGCTGCCAACTATCCGACTGGACCGGTCGTGCCAGCAGGTCCTTGCCAAGATGGCCGGTCGTCCTGCCCATGTCGGGGGCTTTACGTCCTGAAATCCTCCTCTGGGTGGAAGGCCGCATGCAGAGGGGGGGAGGGCTAGGCTCGTTGTGGTGTCCTGGTGGTCTTCATAATGGAGGGCTCTGGCAGGTTCACCTCATCTTCTTCTTACGTCCCTGACATCTCTTGTTGTTTGTTCCTCATTGTTCATCCAAACCTTTTCCTGTATCATTAGCTACTCCGTCATCAACATCATTGTATAAAAAGATTTATATCTTTATTTAATATGGTAACCATGGATCACAAAGAATTTCAAGAGGTCCGCTCACATTCCCACCACAACGGCCACCACCGGCCGCCTCGTGGCCCGCCGACGCCGCACGTCAATGGCTACGAGTATGCCGACGAGTACATCCACCCCGAGATGAGCCGTGACGACGCCCTGAAGAGGATGAAGACGGCCGGATCCATCTCCATCTCGCCCGAGCTGTTTGAGAAGTTGTACCTGTCGCCGCAGAACCAGGTCAAGGGCGAGTTGCGCAAGACTTTTGGTAACCCCACGCCAATGTTAGTCCTTCATGAAAACACGTATGTCTGGGAATATATTTACTAACCTGTGGCAGTGCCATCGTGGGCTTTCTCATATCGCTGACTCCTCTCTGTTGCGATTTGATGGGATGGCGCGGTGCTGGTGGCAGTGGTGCCGCGGGCATGTAAGTCGGACCGTCCCCTCATCCTCCTCATGACTCTCGACTGACGTTCCATCATTTAGTCCCACATACTTCTTCTTTGGCGGTCTCCTTATGTTCGTCGGCGGTCTTCTTGAATGGGTCCTCGGCAACACGTTCCCGGCGACGGTCTTCACCACATTCGGAGCCTTCTGGGCGTCCTTCGGCGGAATCCTCAACCCTTCGTTCGCTGCCTTCTCTTCGTATGCTCCAGCAGGTGAAGCTGGGGCCGCAGGGCTGGCAACCAAAGGGTTCAATGCTAGCTTCGGTAAGTCTTTCATATCGTTCGATGCTACTTGTTGGTGCTGACTGGTCGACCAGGTTTCATCACTCTCGCCATGGGCATGATTTGCCTCGTCTTCCTCGTCTGCTCCCTCCGAACCAACATCGTCTTCTTCGTCATCTTCCTGACACTCGTCCCTGTCTTCGGCCTCATCACTGCGGCATACTGGTTCCTGGCCATGGACTTTACTGGAAACTCTGCGTTTGCTGCCAAGCTTCTGGAGGTGAGTCAATACCTTTCTGGAGTCAACAATAAAAGATACAAAAAGCTAATGGATGATATCTTTCAGGCCGCTGGGGCGTGTGCTTTCGTGACATGTATGGCCGGCTGGTGGCTCATCTTCGCCATCTTGCTTCCGTCGGTCGACTTCCCTCTGGAGATCCCCGTTGGTGACTTGAGTCGGGTTATTCGGGGAAGGAGTGAGAGAAGCCAGGTCTGAGGGGTGCGGAAAAAAGACCATTTGGATGAATCTTTCTTCCCTTCTAACTTTTCTTCTTCTCAGTTTGCCGCCTGGAGGCGCACCTTGTTGACACCATTTGGATGAAGATACTTGAGGGGTATATCAAGCTGATTGTCTGCGTCGACAGTCGCAAGCTCGCTCGCGCCGGAGCATGTATATGAGCATAAGAAGAAAGCAATAATTCAATTTGAAGGATGTGTCTTTATTTACGTTTCCAAAATGTGTGAACTGCTTGGGCTGATACAATGATTACAGAGGGAACCCTCAAGGCCATTTGGATTGTCACTCGAAGTTTTCAATAGTAAGTTCGAAAATTAGACGAGGGTTTTGTCTTATTGTTTCTCCTTTTGATTTGCCTGCAAGGGGTGGGTTTGTCGAACCAGCAGCTCTATATTCAATTTCCTGTGTAAGGTCGAGACTGGAGATGCTCGTTAGCTGATGGAAGAAGTGATGCAAGATTTCTTACTGACGGAAAGAAAGTCAACTTTGCGGCTTCTTTCAAGTTCTCTGACCTAGGGTCTTTCTTTACCACGTGATCTCAGGCGAGCAGGAAATACCTCTTCGGCCTCCTGCCTTTCAAGAAAAAGAGCCTCGACTAGCTTCTTTGGATGCCTTGATTCTTCTTCCTGCTTCGCTCTCATTGGCTTTTGTGATTTAATCCTAATGTCAACCCTCCATCCTTTCTCTCGCCGTATTCAACGCCATCTTCTTATTTTTCACTTCTATTTCCCCTAGTCTTTGCGGGCCCTTTCCACCTACCGTCCATATCCCGACCATCTCAGTTGAGATATCTCGCAATCATGCCGCCCAAGCGCAAGCGAAGCATGGAAGAGTAGGGCCTCAACATCACACCCCCTTGCTAATCCACATTGCTGACGCGCCTGATCAAAGTATTTTCCAGTCCAGGCAGATCACTTTCATCATTGGCAAAGAACGGAGAGAGTACACCATTCACGAGTCGTCCTTCAGCCGCTTGTCCCGGCCTCTAGAAGCGCTACTGACAGGATGTATGCAAGAGTCTCAGCGCGCCGAGGTAATCTGGGAGGATGTTGACAGCACTATTTTTCTTGCCCTCGTCGACTTTGCATATAACGACTCGTACGTCGCCCCATCGCTTCGCAAAGCCCCCCAACCAATAACTTCCTCCAAGGAGGACCCGGACCCCGAACCAGACAACGGCACATTCGCGTCCATATTCTCCTGGATGTCAAAGCCCGTTCACCGGAATCTCGCAAAGTACACTTTCTGCAAAGAAAGGTTCAACCAAGGCAAGCAACTAGACACCAAAAAAGCGCCGCCCGGAACTTGGGCAACGGATATGACAAAGACCGACCGTACTGGCTACACCGATGTCTTCATGTTTCATGCCTCAGTATATGTCCTTGCCGACACCTACGCGATCGAGGAACTCCAAGAATTTTGCCTCCGACGGATCCGCATCAGCTTGCTCTACGTCACCCCAAACTCAGAGCTTCTCGAAGCCTTTCATGACTTGATTCTCTACGTGCTTGAAAACACCAAGGCTTCAGATGGCTTCCGCAAGCTGTTACTTCATTTTTGCATCGCCCACATCGGTTGGATCAAGAGTAGTGGCTTTCTTCAGCGGATGAGAGAGGAGCTTCCTGACTTTCTGGCCGACTTGACTGTTGAAATCCCGCTAAATCTCTGGTCTTGTATGGGTAAAGCCAGATAGAGAAAGTGGGTGATGGATAAGAAATGTTGAGGCAAAAGGGTGCTTGAGCCTCAGATCAGGCCAAGGCATAGGAGGGGCGGGTGTCATGGATGCACGTACATAGCGCCCCAGAAGATGCAGAGAACATTCTCAGCATCATTGAAATCTGACGCCATTAAAATTCCATGATCTCCGCATTGTATCGCAACGATGCAATATTTTTGTTCGGTATTACTAACTGCCTCGCTGCTGAAGCTCAGGCTGCTCTTGCCTTGGACTACAGTGTTAGCTTGCGAAAGACCCTGCTTGGAATGAAATGATTCAGCCCAGTGATGCGGACTGAAAGTCCAGCTCAGCTTTTGGTCATATGAATGAATGCATGCGTGGCGAATACCTACTCAGTGAGCCATGCTCTTGACTTGAATGTAATTAGCGTTGTCATTATTTTGATTGTGTCTTTCTTCCGTTCTAACTTTTCTTCTTCGCAGTTTGCCGCCTGGAGGCGCACCTTGTTGATTGTGTCCGCGTTATCAGATTGATTAATCGTATGCTACTTAATTCTAGTCGCCTTAGTCAGCGGCTATGCCTGGACAATTTAATGTTGCCGAACTACTTCTGCCTCTGATGTGCTTTTCCAGAGCCCCACTTGTTGCGAACAACATCCCGAGCTCGTATAGCAAGGGGACCCCCGATCTTAGTTGCCATTTACAGCCTCAATCAGGCCTCCCATAGAACCCGATGTGTTCGCGATCATCATACCACCCTACAGGCCAAAATTAGTCCAAACTCTAAATAAACAGGATGTTTGACAGCGGTATCTGTATTCCAGCTTGCAGATCGTCACGTTTTAATGGGTATAAATGAATCGATGTTCGGCAGGCCACAACGATGCAGAAACCACATCACTCTCATTCTTTATCCAACATTGAAGTTCCTGACTCTTCTCTCCTGCGTTGCCGCCGCGACAGCGGCCGTAACACCTCGTCATGCCGCCGAACCGGTTGAGAACAACCTTCAGACCAGAGAATTATCCTGCGATGTTTGCGTGTAAGTCCGATCAGATTTTCTTGCAGACAGATCGGAACCCTCAACTAAACACTGGGACATAACCACTGTCAAGGGCCAATCTACAACAATCTGGGGCCCTTTCTCATTCGGTTACGGTAGCGGAGGCCCGACCGCGGATAATATTTACGTCGGCTGTAACGTCGACATCGACCGCAGGAGCGCAACGGACTGCAGCCAGTGGAGGGTGTCGACGTCGGGCTCGTGTGGGACGGTTACCAAGCAGCAGATCTGCTGAGACACACGACAGTATCTGCACAGGCTGCATGGGATCCATGGATCGAGAGAGCGAGATGTTTCTTCATGTTCATAACTTCGTAAATTCACCACTTGAATGAAAGACTATCAGGAGAAAACAAGTGTTTTGAATTTGCCATACTTCCTCTGCGCATCATGGAATTAATACCAAGATGCACATTGGTTAATAATAACCAAGTAATAACCAAGTTTAGAGTTGCAGAACCGGCGCAGAGTTGGACAATATTGAAGCCCATCTCCAACCTGAAGTTGAATTAGATTCAGTCGTTAATACATAATAAGGTATTAAATAAAACAGCATGCCGAGTAAGCAGTGCGATGCTATGTGGAGAGAAACCGTTACGACTGTGGGTTTTCATGCCGTATCTAAGAAATCTTAGGCTTCAAAAAATGATTGTTCTCTTGATTTGTGAAGTCCTATGAGAGAAAACGAGCTTGTTTTCATTGCGGGCTCTTGTTTGCCTTGATCGCTCCTTCCTTGATCGCTCCTGCCTTGGCCGTTTCTGTCTTGAAGTTCAAAAGTTTCACCCCATGACCCACCCAAATATTCGAATGGTTTTCCAGTGCAATCAAGTTTTTGATTTTCTTTCCATCACTTGCCGGCCGCATCTGCGTTTTCCCTTTCTTTCACTACAGCAAGGTTCTCACCAGGCGAGAGCATCCCATCCTCGGTCTTGCCGTGGCTCGTCGTCGCTCTCAACTTCGCCACTGATATTCCTGCCCGCCAATTCCAATATCACTGTCAGCGCCAGTACATGGTCGTGCCTCCGTCGTCATCTGCAACGATGTCTCTCAAGCGCAAGGAATCCATGGATGAGTATTTCTCACTGTAAAAACTTCCTATTTTCGCCCCCCACTAACAGTGCGCAGGCCTGCAAGTTCAAACGGCGCGCCTCCCAAACGCCGAAGAGACATGAAAGAGTATTTTCCCAAGCTCCTACATCAATAACTACTTCTAATCACGTCATACAGGATCCTCAAGTCTCGCAACATCACATTCATCATTGGCCCTGAAGAGGAGCAGTTCACCGCTCACGAGTCCTCCATCGCCGGTCTTTCCGAGCCGCTCCGTGTCCTAGTCACTGGAAATATGAAAGAAGCCATCGAGGCTAAGATCATCTGGGAAGACGTTGACCCGGTTGTGTTTCTCACTTTGATGGAGTTTGCATACACTGGCAACTTTTCGATCTCAGCCTCTCATCAGAATGAAGGCCCTGAGACGCCCAATGGACAGGAGATAGAGACAGGGGAAGAGGAGTCGGAAGGAGATAACGATTTCAGAGACGAAAGCGAAAGGTACGCCGGCGTAGAAAAGAATGACGACAGCTACGGTAATGACGATGAAGACGATGACGACGATGACGACAAGCACGAGGGACCGTCGTTGCTCAAAGAAAGTCGCGATGAAAAAGGAACCAAGAGGGAACACTGCGCAAAAAACAAGTTTGCCAAGAAGCACTTCCTCCCCGACAAATCCTGCCCACCTTACAGCAGCCTGGATAGGGACACTATACCATGCGACATCGCGGCCTATGCAGCTGTTGCAAAGCTCTACGTACTGGCTGACAAGTACGACGTCTCTGCGCTCAAGAATCTATGTACTTCGAGACTCGCTCGCAGTCTGTCTCAAGCCAGCGGCATCGACAATACTCTCAGCACCGTCGTTCACACTATTCGTTTCCTCTACAAACACACCTTGAAGAAAGACCAGCTTCGCCAGTTGCTCCTTCGATTTCTCATCGCCGATCTGGAGCGGGCCATGCGCAACAGCGGCGTTAGAATGATGCTCAGCGATACTCCAGAGCTTGCGTCCGAGTTGTTTCTCTTGGTGCCCCATTACTACTGGGAGGAGCTTCAGAGGGGACATACCTACCTAGTAGGTAGGAGCTACAGAAGAAGATAGAGCGGGCGGGCGACGACGATGGCGGAAATAGTAATCAAGATAGGAATAATGATAATCATCTGCCCAGGTCAACATTAGCTAAAACGGCCAGTAAAACTCTTTAGGAACATACTAAATCGGCGACATTCGAAGAACTGGAAAACTTCAGACAAGAATGGCCCGTTTCCCGATCGGCAAGAGCGTCGCAGAATGTGAGGCTGGGGATCATAGCTCCCGGTAATGGTCAGCTGGTATTAGAAAGTAGCAGCACCCTTGAAGATTGAATCTCAACTTAGGCGCAAAGCCGTACTCAGCCTCGGATGGATGCCCGCCACGCCAAAGGTTCGGTACGACCATGCGCCCGAACATCCCGTAAACGACCGTTATTCGATCTGCACAATTGATTCTCCACCCTCGGAGAACGACAAAAGTGGTAGTATCTTCATTCCAGATGTAGTTTTCTTCATGCAGTTGCGGGGTCGAAATGCTTGCCCTCGATGAATTCAGGAAGTGTTGCGAGCGCTTTGTGTGGAATGGCGCGACTGCAATGATGTAGTTGGCTGAGCCGCAGATGACAATGCAAACATGCATGCCAATGTAACACGAGATCTCGAAGATGATAGGGCAACAAGACGGAGATGTGGACGTGTAGGATTTGGATCCCAGCAGTGTTTCCACCCGCGGATACCTATCCTACCATTTCCGGGTGGAGCGAATGAGTGCGAACGCTAGTGTTCAATGGTTCGCAACGTCTCCTCGTTCTGTGTTGTTTCCCCTCACGCTCTCATATCTCTCCTCTGTACCCATAAACGTCTCGACGGACGTTCTTCATCTGGATTGTGCTCATAGCAGCTCTCAACAACCATCTTCCCACGATCCAACATGGCAGAGCAGCGCGCTGCCACGAAGTCTCCCGTGGGATCACCTCCCAAGTCACCTGAGGCTGCGACGCCGGGTGCCGTACCCCCCGCTCCCGATCAAGCGGCCGAGGCGACGATTGAGGCAAAAGATGAGCCGGCGGATGAAGGAGATGGGTATTCCACAGCTTCCGATACCAGCTCTAATGCCACGGCTTCGTTATCGTCTTCTGTCCGGGACTTCAATTTTGAGAACAAGCGACGCTACCACAAATTGTTGGTATCCCTATCACAGGGATATTGGTCGATTAGTTCGAATCGTGGGTTGACGAAGTAGGTCAATTGACTATATTAATCTGCTGCGTAGGTGTAAAAAGAAGATTCTAACCGCAGGTTGGGCAGGCTGCGATACTCGACTATACGATCGATAGGTAGCCCCTGCGCTGCCGCGAGGTCGAATTGGACTTCCAATCTGATACTGACTTTCTCTCTCTTTTATCGTTCAACAGCGGCGATTAGAGGTGTAATTCGACCTCTAGCTAGCCCGTCGAATATACCCCTTTCTCCTCCTTCTTCTGCTCCTTGCGGGTTACCTATCCTTCTATTCGTACTGTTGCCTTTCCTTCGCTGACGAAGTGCTCCAGCCCCTTGTTGGGTGTGGCTTTCGTAAAAGCGTTAGCCAAATTATCGTCCCCGTTGATCCAACGGACCTCGAGGATCTCTCGTCGTTCGTACGACTACCTGAGGGCTATGATATCGATCATAAGCCTCTTTTCCTTCGTAGTGCCTAATTTGACGAGGCATTCGTACAGCGAGTACGAATCAGTATAGACGACCATAGGGATCGTAGGAAGGTTGAGTCTGTCTGTGATCCTCTTAAGCGTAGTGGAAATCGCGTGGGCGATATCCACTCTATTCACTATTCCGTAGACTTCAGACGCTAGTACGCTCCTGGTGACTCGCTTGCTCTTCGTCGACGAATAGTGAATTATATTGCCCTTGATTGTGAAGTCGTCCTCGCTGAGGGTCTTATTAGCGAGGATAATGATATATCCTAGCTATAAGGTCAGGTCGTTGTTGTTTACGAATGATCTGTCGATAAACACGTAGAGCCTCGCTGAGGTAAGCTCAACGGGCTAGTAGATGAGACCTCGGTTACGGTTTTCTCGTTGCTACTACAGCCGTCGATTGAGAGCGTTAAATTCGAGCTGCGTGGGCTCTGTGGCCTGCGCGGCTCTGGCGTAGTCGAAAGTTGCCTCAGGCTGACAGATGCTCGTAATATAGGCTCCTCGGGCGAGCTCAGCCCTGTATTGCTTCTTGTAGTTAGGGGATTTTGGGTTGACGAGGCTGATCTTCTCGCCTTGCCCCTTTTGTCGGACTACCATATTGTCCCCCTTAACTGTCAGGATCCCTCCGTTGAACGTAAGTGGTGCGCCTGCTGTGAGGATCTCTTTTGGTTTAGCTGTGAATCCAGCCTTCTAGAGCTCCTCGTCCTCCTTCTTCATGAACTCAATATCTGATAGACCTAGGGTATTGTCTGTCTATATTCTAATAATACCGAATAGGTCGTCTATATGCTCAGATACCAGGAGGCAAGGATCATAGGTTAACGTGACTATTGATAATTGGTTGATGTGGAAGTTGTGGTAGGTTGCCCACTAATGGGTGCCCGATTCGGCGAGACCGTACAACAGCTTAAGCACTTCGATAATGGTGCCTTCTGGGTACTTGCTGGTCATCTCCCTTGGGAGGTAGGCCAGGATCTTCCTTATGAGCCCAGTCGCCGATTGCATATATGCTTATGTAATATCATAACTCTATATCTCGTACCCTTTCTGCCGTAGTGATGCCATCAGCGCCATCATGAGGTGCTAGCTGTAGCGTTAAACTGTAGGCGATTAGGTGAGCAGCGTCGCCTTCTCAACGTCGCTATACCCTTGTATAACGTGCCTCGATTTCTCGTACAGCTGGGGAGTGCCTTTCCCTTTTATCTCTCGAACCATATGCGATTTGAAGATATGGATATTTGCGTGTTTGATTAGATCGTAGAGGATAAATCGGTAGACCCCTCGATCGTATAATATATCTGCCTTAATGAGATCTGATCCCTCGTAGGGCCTTCCAGCTATTGTAATTACGCCCTCTTTTTGCAGCTGGACTATGAGTACAAAATCAGCCTTTTCTTTAGCTATATAGAATATGGTGCTTATTTCAGCACTAGTGACGAATTGCTGTATTAGCGCCCTTTGCTGAGGTCTTCCTAGGCGTCTTCTTAGCGGCGGAGGGATTACCTCGCCCTCGCCTTTATCGTCTATTTGTTCTGCTATGACGATTTCGTTGAGGATGATTTTTTGCCTATCGTCTAGTAGCTGAGGGGATTCCCCTGGCTCTTCTTCTTCTTGTTAAGCGGAAATCTCCTCGCTTAGATCGGTATGGTATGGTTGTATCGCTGTAATCGATACTTCCAGTGGTTGGTCCCTATCTCTAGCGACGATATATAACCTTTCGTCGACTGAGATTAACTTATATGGTC
Source organism: Colletotrichum kahawae (assembly GCA_032988895.1). NCBI lineage: Eukaryota > Fungi > Ascomycota > Sordariomycetes > Glomerellales > Glomerellaceae > Colletotrichum > Colletotrichum kahawae. The sequence continues at coordinate 132,779 of VYYT01000002.1, read as the reverse complement.
CAGACCACTGTTTAGTGGTTTCCCTCTATACCCTTACTTCCGAATTCAATAGCATATCGAGGTTAGGGCTTACGTCTGGCCTATTGCGGGCGGCAATAGCCTTATTGATCTGCCTCCTCGCATTTGCCTCCTGGAGTGCCTTCAGTGCCTTGTCTATTGCCTGAGCTTGCTAGGCTATATCTAGCGATAGTAGCGAGGCTGTTGTCATCTGTAGGTATGCTCCGAACATGAGAAGCGTTGGAACTAGCCCTTTTAGGCCTATAGTATTGTTATAGTATTTGAGTACTGTTTGAAGATATTCCTTATCTGTGGTATTAGGGCTCTCGTCATAGATGATCTTAAATGCTCTTTTGAGCTGTTGGTGTGCCCTTTCCACCTTGCCGATGCTATGGTGTGCTTCAACAGGTATGATTTTCAGCTATATACTATACGCAGTGGCATTATTCCTGAACTCCGCGGACTTGAAGCTGGTGCCAGCATCGGCTCTGATCCCGTCTAGTGGTCCCTGGTACGTATTAATCCACGCCCTCTTCAGCGTTGACTAGACAGTCTTAGCCTATATATCCCTAAGGAATTGTCCTCCTTGGAATGATATAGCCTCGTTGATGATATGTAGTACTAGGCGATTGTTCAGGTAGAAGATATTAATGACGATCTCCTAGTTGAAGTTGAGGTTATTATGTAATTTGAACTTAAATCTGCGGGGGCTCTGTGCGTTTATTTGGCATTGGTGGCATACCCTCGTTAATTGCTCTAGAGCTCCTATCTTAATATCGTTCCCTAATTGCTTCAGGAGGTTATATAACCTCATGACCAATAGGTGGCTGAAGCGTCTGTGTAATCGCTTAAGCTCGCCCTCTGTGAGATAGTTGATAGATTTGACGTCTAATTCGAGCTTTATGAATATATGTCCCTATCGCCGTTCGATAAGCTTAAAATACTTACTATTGGATAGTCTATTCCTCGTGTTATTAAACACGATGCCTAACTGGTCCATATCCTTTAGGTATAGCAGAAATGGTGTATTGACTGGCAGGATGTGAAAGATCATCGTGCCGAAGCGTGTGTTGACTTCCACTGTGCCCAGGGCGTATATCTCCTCGCCCAGGCCGAAGCTGATTCTCGCAATGCCTACTGTCGACATATTCAAAGTAACTAGGGATATCTTTTGGAGTGCCTGGAATTGCCCCTTACCTCCTATCGACTATTATGATACCCCTATATCCAGGATAATCCTATGGAAGATTTCTAGGCCGTACCGTTCGCTAGCATGGAATACCTGGGCGGTACCGTTAATTAGTCCCTCCGAAGAGTATAAAAAGGGAGCTCCTGGGCCCTCTAATTCCTTCTCTCCCTCAGACCATATACAGGCCATGGTTGTGGTTCTATTGTTGAACTTTTTGCTATCGACGGTTCTATCTAGTAATACTATACCTCAGGGGATTTCCCCTTTCCATCCATGGAAGAATGCCTGCTCGTTAAGAGCTTGTACTGCCTCTCGTTCGTTCAGCAGGGTATATCCTCCTGAGGCTGATGGGGCGAAGAAGGAATAGTTGATATCGTTAAATTTATTGTAGTTGATCCCTTATGTATATAGGGTTAGATCTTCCTCACTTTCTGCCTCCTCGGAATCAACTCCTTGGCCGTCAGTGGTGCTGTCTACGCCGCCCGTTGGCTGCCCCTCGTAGGCGACAAGGAACTGGTTGAATTGATTTAGGCTAGTCTTGCCCTGCGTTCCCCTCGACTTTCTGTACTGCTCGTATGATTTAGCACGCTCTTCCTTAGAGTGATTGCTTGACTAACAGCCGTCCTTTTTGTATATAAAGCATTTTCTGTTCTGCTGCCTCGATCCCGAATTGAACCGGCGGCCAGCTGATGAGTCTGTTCCTCCAGCTTAGCGGCTGCTGTACCTGGCGTCTCTTCCCTTACCTCTATATATGCGGTCGACCTAGTGCTGCTGGTGAGGGCCGTCGTGAGATTGGAAGTGCGCCTGATGGGGCATTCTGGCCTCGATATTAAAGCTGGATCTCAGCCTTAAGCAGAGAGTCTCGTAATTATCAGGGGGTTAGTATAGGGTTATCCTAGCTTCTAGGACTCTCTGTACAGCGGTACAGAGATATCCGACCTTCCGCTCATTCGTCCCCTTATTCGGCTACATCTTCGCCAGCTTATCGATACGGTTAATAAGCTCTTCGAGAATCTCTAGTCTTAACTTTCCTTCTATAGTCCTAGCTATAGATCTGAATGAAAGTGCCCTCAGCTCGGATAGGAGCTCTAGACTCCTATCTTAGGTCTCGAATCGACTTCGGATTATGTTAACGATAGCGAGAAAGTTGGTTCGATCGATGGTACGCACCGCTTAGTAATAGTACTCCTCAGCCTTACCGGTCAGTATGACGTTAATTGCTGAGTGGTATTGCTGCTCTCGGATGCCGACTTTTTCGCAGTAATCGTAGAACATCGTGAGGGTCTCCTGCAGTACCTCATATTTCCCTCCTGAGTACAATTTCTCTCTGGGAAAGATCTTCGTGAGGTCTGTGAATTATTATATACTGACGACTGTTAGGTTGCTTTCCTCGCGTGTCTCTCGCGTGCTGGAGTAATTATGCTGACTCTACGTAGTTAATCTTATACTCCTCTAGTAGACTAGGGACAGGCCGTATATTAGTAGCGTTACTAGGCTGGTCACAGAGGTAGGTAGGATCGTTGGTTGTTGTCTCTCGTGTATAATTTCTATGGTTCGTGCTATTGTAAGCGCTAAGATATTACCGTTAGTGATTTTCAACAGAAAGTCTAGTTAGTTTACTTATCTGCTGAACTCGTCATATTTCGACACTGCTCGGTCGATTTGATTCTGATCCCATGGCGTAAAATCGTCAGCAGTAACTATAGCTGCAAGTGTCTCATAGGCTCTTCGTCTTGCCCCTTAGGCCAGCAGAACACCTCAGCAGTAGAGGAATCTGTTCATCTCCTTCACGACGATTAGATCAGCGCTAGCAAACCATTCGTCCCTCTAATCGCCTAAGTCGCTGACAGCTTTATGGAACAGGGGTTGCCCCTTAAGCCCTTTCCGCTCATATAGTTCTATGATATAGACTAGTACTGTATCTATTTAGTTACTATTAGGATTATCAGAATCTCTGAACGTCCATTTCCCCCAGTAATCCGGGTTGATCATTACCCACTCGTGTGGTATAGGGATCTTTTCTCTCTAGCTGTATCCTGACTCGCCTCTCGCTGTGCCCTGGCTTATGCTCCTATGCGTGGTAGCTGGTGTGTTTGATCTTAATGGGGTCGTTTCAGCGCTGCCTGTTAGCCTTAGCAATAGCACGCTATCGTCGCTCGTTAGATTTACTAGAGTTTAGGAGCTTCCTGCCTCCTCTCGCCTTCTCGCGCTGAGCCTCGTCACTATTTACTCCTCTTCTTCTTAGTTAGCTGCTATCTTCTTTGTAGTCTTCTTCTTACCCTCTTATACTTAGTCGATTAGCGTTAGAAGCAGATTTGCGGGTAGCCTAACGACGTCTCGATCATATAGCGTTTCCCTCTAAGTTGAAACCCGAGAGGCGTATACGTACGTTCGACGAATTACTGCTAGTCGGTGGTCTGCTTCCTGCCTTCTTGAATTCGTGATTTTACGCCTGGGGTTAATGGTATAAAAAGGAGCCCTTCAGCGCTCCTTTGGAGGGTTCTTTTCTTTTCTCTTCAGCGGCAGTGTGCAGCCTTTTCTTCAACTTCGATAAGAATGTCTAAAGCGTTGGAAAGTTAGTCGATATACGTCGAAGTCTTGCGATTACTAAGCTCTGCGATTATCGTGATCTCTGAATTCCTTCCTTCCTCCTCGTAGCGCCTCCTATATGGTATTCCGCGGTAACACTCTGGGGGTAGTTTAGGGGGTTACGAGGGGATCGTCTAGATCGCGGGCCTCGAGGTTGTATCCGTAAGATCCTTGTGGTAATAGACCCTTCTGTACGTCGCCGACTTCGCTGACTTCTATATGAAGCTAAATACTAGTAGGATCTGACTTCTCTCTAGAGAAGAAATGTCTTAAGGATCTTCCTTTTCGCTGGTTACGTGGTGTCCTTTTATACCGTACGGTAGGGCTTGTATGTTACGCGGGTTGATTAGGCAGGTAATCGTTGCGTAGGCTGTTATGTAGGCGATTTTCTGCGGCTGTGTGGATTTGTTATTTTCTGATCGCGGGCCTGCTGTAGTGAAATTAGGTGATGGAAAAGGTATGTGAGGGCGACGATAGTAGCTCGGTCGCTTCCATACTTCCGTTAATTAGTGGGTGTTGTTTTGGCGTGGTAGATGTCGACCTTCTGTGGGTAGTCAAGGGCTGCGATTCCTCTACTTCGTTCCGTCGTAGAGATTTGCGTCTTATCGCCTGCTTTCCGTAAGGTTAATTAGCACGATTCTCCTGTCGCGTTCCGTTCGAGGAGGTTGTCTCTTCTATGTACGAGATGCCTTACTGATCTACGATAGTGGAAAATAACCACTGATCAGTGTTAGTATCCCTATTACAGGGATATTAGTCGATTAGTTTGAATCGTGGGTTAACGAAGTAGGTTAATTGACTATATTAATCTGCTGCGTAGGTGTAAAAAGAAGATTCTAACCGCAGGTTGGGCAGGCCGCGATACTCGACTATACGATCGATAGGTGGCCCCTGCGCTGCCGCGAGGTCGAATTGGACTTCCAATCCGACACAAATACAAGGAAGGGCGATATGCCTTTCCAAACGATGATGCGGAACAAGAGCGAGAAGATATGAAGCACAGCATGGTAGTAACACTATGCGGGGGAGCATTGCACAGCGCACCCCTCCAGAACCCGCAGAAGATCCTGGATATCGGTACCAGAACTGGGATCTGGGCCATCGACAGTGCGTTGTTCACATTGATGCGTTTCGCACCGTCATATGTCAAGAACTAATCGAAATCTCTTTTGCTCTTAGTGGGCGATGAGTACCCTGAAGCTCAAGTCACGGGCATTGATTTGAGCCCAATTCAGCCGGCATACGTACCGCCGAACGTTGCTTTCATCGTCGACGACGCAGAGGCAGAGTGGCTATACGCAGATGACTCGGTTGATTACATTCACGTTCGAAACATGGGCGCAGCGATCAAAAATTGGGAAAAGTTGTTAGCACAGGCGTATAGGTACTTGTCTTTTTGTTCTGTGTCGTGTGTCGTCTATCCTTGGTGCTAACTAAAGCAGGGTGCTCAAACCTGGTGGATGGATCGAACTCCAAGAGATGAAGTGGAACTTCAACTGCGATGATAACACGATGGGACCCGATTATGCACTCACTAAGATGATGAAGTTGGTTTGGGAAGGCCTCGGAAAGTTTGGGATCGAGGCAGATGTAGCTGATACTAACCCTCAGCGCTTGAAGGATGCCGGGTTTGTACATCAAGTCCACGACGCCGTGAAAGTGCCAGTTGGAGAGTGGCCCAAGAGGCAGGATTTGAGGAAGATTGGAGCCTATTGCAAAGCTGTTCTCTATGATGGAATCCATGCAGTCACGATCGGCCCCTTGACTAGAGGTCTAGGGTGGACTTCTGATGAAGTTGAGGTATTCTTGCTTGATGTGCGCAAGGACTTGTTGAACACTTCGATTCACTCTTATGTGTACTACCATTCGCTTGCGGGCCAGAAACCAAAAGAGGAGAAAGCCTAAGATAGAGCCTCTGCAAAGTTGGAGGAAACAGTTTATCGCTAGCGGTGCAAAATAGTCCCAAGGTTTGCCCGAAATCTAAAGATAACTCCATCAGCTTCCCAATATTGCAACTAATATGCAATCGAAAGTTACAGCAAGACAACAACCTCCCGTGCGGAATGAACTCAATCAAAGTAAATCCGCTCTAAGAGGGCTACGAGGCAGCCCCGCAACTCCACCGTACCAACCTTCGATATGGTAACACTGCGACTGAGTCGACGAAGGCGATTGAGTCTGCCGAGATTACGACGCGGCTTGGGCGCGGTTTAACCGACAATATCTGTTTTGGTGAACAAGGCGACCGATGATTCTGCTGGTCACGATATTCCCGAGCAGGGTCGGTCAACATGAAATATACTTAGAGACTCCAAGTACTATCTTTGATCGACTCTTCAAGTTGTGAAGCGTATCAGCCGTATCGTGGATGTGTCTTTTTGGATATGAGGAGGAGAACGAGAGGATAATACACGGTGATCGTTGAAAGCCAGCAGATGCCGCTTAGTAGTTAATAAGGTCTAGAGATATGTCAGTCGACCTGGGTGTACTCAATGATGCCTTCTCGAAACCATTCACTACGAATCTATTTAGTGTTTCCATGCCTCGTAAGCCTCCCTTGCCTGACACCATATTCTTAAGGTAGGATTAACTCAGCACGCCCAGTATGAGACCTGCGACAACGTCAACAAGTTTTCGTGTTGTGACTACCTGGATATAGCGCTCTTATTAGGTCAGAACGCCTTCTACACATTTATGCTCGGATAGGACCCAGAAGGTTCGCAAGTCACGCGCTGAAAATATGAGTATTGGAGCTTTACTCATGGGCGTTAAATGTGCTTGTAAATCGTGGCTTAGACTTAGGCTGGTTTTAGAAGGGGACCAGTTGGCTATGTGAACCTAACTATCCCTTGTGCTACGTACTCATTAAATGAACAGGAAACCGTCTCAACGTTTCTTTTCCGCTGAATCTGTTTGTGTTGGGGCTGTTGCTTTCGGATCTGTTGGTGCCGTCTCGTCCGGGTCCTATGTCGTCGGTGTCGTCGATCCCCCACGACCAGCATCGCAGCCCTGCTGGTCCTTCAGAGCGCCATAGAAGCTCTCTCTATACGCCGCGTCCATCTGCGCCTGGAAGTTTGCGTCGATGAAGGGAACTTGCGTCTTCTCGTACTTGACATCCTGCAGTGCTTTTACCGCCGCGTCCGGGAGCGAGTCCCATCCCACGAGCGTACGCTCGAAGACCTTGTCACCGTCGGCGCCTGTAAAGGGCGCCATCGCCCTGTCGTGGATCTGGATTTTGGGGTGCGTGGGCATATCCACGCCTACGGTGGCCGACTTGAAGGAGAAATCGCCTGCATTCGCCGTGCCCCAGGTGAGATGGTCCGTCGTGAAGGAGATACCCACCGGCCAGACGGCTGTCACATCGTCGTCAACGCAACCCCAGCGATTGATCCAGACGACAGCACTAGCCCAGTAGTGCCGGTGGCCGTTATCGTCGCCCTCAGCCCAGCGTACCTTAGGCATATAGTAGCTGTACATGATGCCAGTACGGCCCTGGCTCGAGCCGCGGCGGGCGTAAACCTGAGCAGTTCCGCCTTTGTCACAGCCGCTTCGGCCGCCACCCGTGGGTTGTAAACCAGCTCTATCGATATGACGTGAGTCCTGCCGTTGTATGTGACAGGGAGAAAGAGCTTCATTTCTTACCCGAGGTTTTCGCTAGCATCTGTGGCCGGGTATGGATCGCAGCCTCCCGCGACGTACACGAAGGGGCTGAACCGGAGTTCAAGCTGGCCGTCTACGCCTGGTGAAGCATTTTGAGTGAACGCGACGACTTTGTCATGGTCGATCCAATTGTGTCCACCCGAGTCGTCTTGGCCGCGTGGGAGTACAGATGACACTGCGGTGTTGAAGAGAAGACAGCCCAGCAGGGGCCAAACCGCGACAATTACCATCTTGTTTTTGAATGAGTGTATGTAACGAAAGTAAATGAGTGGCTAGGCAGTTGCGAAAATGCAAGCAAACCCCAGAGAAATGAATGTAAAAGGTGACCTCACGATGTGCGTGGCATAAGCAGGTCTTTACTCTGGCATACTTATGTTCCTCGTTCCGAACGCATTCTCAGTAGTGGCTTTAAAGCGGCCGAAAGCATGTTGACTATTGCACACAGCCTCTTCGCTCACTACGTACATTACATCAAAGAGAGTTTTCCCCCGTGGCTTCATTTAGCATCCCCCTTCATTAACTCTCGCCAACAAGGCGTTGAGTATAAGGACGGCATGTCCGGACATAGAGTTATGTCCACACCTCGCTCCTTGTTATTTTCTTTGAGATCTTAATGACGTTGATCTGATTTCCCGGTAGGGCTGCTCTCTACGCTTCGTGTAAACTTTTACCTTCATATTACTGTGGGTAATAACACGGCACCTGGTGCCGAACTCTATGTGGCCGGCGGGATGTCTAACCGACGCATTAGTGTTTGCCTTCCCGGGGCCCCTTATTACTACGCCAGTCCACGCCCCTTAACCAACTGCATGTACAGAGTATTAGCAATTACGTTAACGTAACTAAGGTACCTTACGCGTAGATGTTGAGAGAGTTGAACAATGGCTGGGAAAAGTGATTCACTTCAGGAAACCCTCTGCAAGCCTATGCATATTTGACCGACTACAACTTCAGACGGACCTTGGGCGACCTGATCAAGAATTTGCAGACTTCATGCTGATAAACCCGAGCAAGCGGTTCAAACGCGGGATTCGAAGGAAAAAGCCAACATATTCGTCGCGTCCATTCTACCCGATCCGAAGGTGTCGTACATATCTAGTGGGTATGGCCCCGAGAGTTAAAGCGATTCACCGTGCGAAAATGGACGGTGGTTCAGTAACGACGGGTTTGAATAGAGTTTGCGCCCCGAAATAGCAACTCCGTCCGAGCCGCAGGGAGCGACGCACAGCCCAGCTACCAATGGAGGTGCCGAAAGCTTGTTAGTCAGGGGTATTCCGCATCTAAATCACCATTGAGCAAATTAGACTCATGCTCTTTATTGTTCTCGTACGGACGGATAATTTTGCCAAAGAATCCGGCTCGGCTCTGATTACCGGTCAACGGTGGGTACTAGATTCCGATCGAGATTTTAAGTTGGATTCCAAGATGCCGACCACATGGCTTCACAGTCGGCGTCACCGTTTGACTTCTGAACCCGGCCTCAATCGAAATTGCAATATGGAAAGATGCACATCACTTAATCACTTCGAAGAAATGCTTGCTCACTGCGTTATATAGATGGGTAGAGATGCCCTTAGTTCCTGCCTGTTAGTTGCCCTAGGTGCTACATCCTCTGCCACAAATGCGACACTCAACGAGAACTTTGTGCAAAATAGCCCTTTGGGGCGCCTTCGGTCTCGTTGCCGTCAAGACACAAGACACAAACGGACTTCTCGCCGGCGACGAGAACGACTGGTTGGCATTGGACAACATCGACCCTTGGTATCTGCCCCCGGACATAGTTGACGGTGGTGACAAAGATGGCTCTGGTGCGTTCCAAACACCTGTAGAGATCCTACCAGAGCTTACAAACTGACCTTGGAAACTGCAGTCCTGATAATGAACGGCCGAGTACGCTGCGGTGTCGTCCCTTTCGACAAGAGCGGCAACGTGTGGACAATCCCCGCCAACGGCGATTTCGACGCCGTTGGCTACATCCTTCCCCGCGGTGGCTACGACTCCCGATCCGACAAGAGCCTAGCAGACTGCGTGCTGCGCGAGTCCAAAGAAGAAGGTGGCTTCATTATCGACGTTAACTCGTTGGTCCCCCTCGGGCTGAGCAAGGGTGAGACGGTGTACTGGTACAAAGGCACCGTCACCGAGACCGTCGACCCGACCGAGCCGCGCGACCGCCCTCCAAAGTCCTTCGCCGCTGCGGATATGCGAACCGAACTGCAGAAGCCGGCCAAGAAGCCACCGAAAAAGTCGGACATGCGAATGGCGTTCAATAAGGCGGAGTCAGCATCTGAGTCTAACAGTTATCGCTCGACGTTCAAGGCGGGCGGCGGCGTCTCGGCATACTCATTCAAAGACGCCGGGGCGGCTATGGAAGTGTACAGCACCGAGTTTCAGAGCGGCAGCGCGCCTATCGTCAAAGTGGAGGTAGACTCGTTCTTGAACAAGCTCGTGGCAGAGAAGGCGGAGACTAGTCAGGACCAGACCAAGAACCGGCTGAGCCTCGCGCGTATGATGGGCTCGATGTGGCTTAGGAAGGGACTTGCGATCAAGCAGCTCAGTGCGGTAGAGTTTCTCGACGTCGTCGATGATAAAACCAGTGCTGCAATAACGGCCGTCCAAGGTGAACTGGAAGCCGTAGCCGAAGATTTTGAGGTTGAGTCGACGGATTCGGTGCACTGGGGTCGTCTGGTGAGCACACCTCTTGGTGAAGCTGCGCAGAGCTTGGCTGCCGCGGCGGAAAAGTTGATGTCGAAGATTTCTGTTACTAGTAGTCCCGTTGGTATCGTCTTTGACTTGGTTTGAATACCTTAGGCATAGGATAGTGCAATGATTGCTTGCTTCGGAGTAGTAAGCTAGGTTGAACCAAAACTATCAGGCATCGTCTTTGCTTCTGGCACATCAGTAAAGTATATGGTTTATTGAGGTGTGCTCAGCAAAGGAACTTCGTTTGCAACTTTCTATCTTAATGTTACGCTGGCCGACTGCGTTCCTCCACAACATGCCTCTTGCTAGGTAAACTGAAGAACTGTCTAGTATGCTGAAGCCCACGTTGCGATTGGTCATAGAATCAAACGGCTCTTGACCTTTGAAATCTTCATGATAACAAGCCCGCAATAGTAGAAGGCCCTGAAGAGAAGTCCGGTTGATATACAGTGATGTAATGTTAGAAAGCTACCCACTCGACACGCTATTGTCAGTGGAAGTTGTGCTGACGCTTGGACACGTAGCCCTCTTCATACTCGCCCGCTGGATTGTGAGAGACTGCACCTTGGCAGCAGTGAAGCCTAGTCCAGCCAGCCGAGTGAAATGACGCTCACCAAACAGACACTCGAGATTCTGGTGCCATTCATTCCATGAGCGATCTCTTAGCTCCCTAGCGCGCCCTTCCAGGAGGCCGGGTGATCGTTGCTGCATCATAAGGAGAACCAAGTCCCTCCAACACCAGTGAACAACATCAGGCTTACTGCTGGAAACCCATTTACCGAGTAAGTTTGCGATATTCACACAAACTTGATCTGTGTTCCCCCGTATGTTCTCTCCGATCTGTTGGACAATCAAGTCTGTTTCCTCCATAGACTGCTCCAGACATGCTGTGGCAAGACGCATGTCGCTCTTGCACCATTGACGAAGTGCATCGCGAAGCAAACTTCGACCCGTGTCGATATTCCTACGCCACACAGGATGCTCTTCAAACGTCTCTCGAGGTATGCTCATCTCCAGCTTGCTCTGAGGTTCCGTGAGAGACCTCCCGCAAAGCTTCGTTACCAATTCACGGGCCCTACTGTCTCGCCGAGGACTGTCGATATCTTTGAGAGCATGGAAAGCCTGCTCAACTTCCCACGCGGAGGGAATGTTTCGTAGGTATAATACCACATCAGAGCCTAATCTTTCATGCAGCCACACCGATCGAAGTAATGCCAACCCGAAAGCCTGTATTCGAAGAGTGAGATTCTTGGAAAATCTGCCCATGTGTAACCGCTCATACAATGTCTTTTGTGCGATCTCTAGTATGGTTTTCGCATGGGACGCAAGGCACAAGTCGTGGCCGTAAGGGACTTGAAGAACTTGATGCTCTGTCATGATGGGAAGCACCGCTGTGACAGCTTCCATCCGCTTAGTCCACTGGTCTAGATCTGATCCGCACTGCAAATAGATTTTCAAAATCTTTGACTTGGTCTCAGATCTCAACTTGGCCGCGGCCTCTAATCGTCTGAGCTCTTGTAGGCGCACGTTTTCTATGCCAGGCTCTATGCACAGATTCATGAAGAGGTGAAGAGTTTCGGGGCCGATCTCAATAGACTGGTCGAAGGCCAAAAGAAGTCTGTCCAGATAGACCATCTCCGTTGGAGCTGTCTTACTGACCAGGCTCTCGAATCTGCCCCTGCTGGACTGCCTAAGGGTCCCCCGTTCCTGTAGTGTTCTGTCCGGTCCTTCGAGTGCGAAAACGGCAGACAGTTTCTCTCGATACGGATCAAGCTGAGACGTGTTCCAGAGTAGTAGCCGCGCCGAATTCGGTTTCCAAGCTGCCCACATGGTGTACCGCGGAATGAGGACTTTAGCAAGCTTGATACACGTAGCATCTGGTTCATTCTCCTTGACAATGTTGTGTAAGCCGGCCATGATGTGCAATGCGTCACACCACAAATTTGACCGCCAGATTAGGTCGAGTTCTTTCTTTAAGTTGTCCAAAAAGTGGTGCCGTTGAAGAATAGTGAGTACGAATTCGTAAGTGAGAAACTGCGACTCCGGGCTTTCCCCAATAGCCCGAATTAATTTCCAGACAGTCGGAAACCTCTGGCTTTTTTCATTCTGGCCAGTGGCAATGACCAGAAGCTCTTTGGCCAACACAACCTCATGAGATGAAACTACTGAGATTGACTGGACATGTGAGCGGGCTGTTTTCGTTTGTACAAGGCATTGTAGATACACGAGAAGCCTCTTGTCGAAGAACGAGTCTGGTTGAAATTCATTTGGCTTGACTGAGAAAAGGTAGTCTTTCGCTGCGACAGCCTGCAAAACATGAATGCAGGACAGAACGCCGATTTCACGAGCAGGAAATTCGTCTTTCAGCTGAGATATTTCCAACTCAAATAGTGAGTCACAGTCGTCAGAAAACCTTTCAACACATCGTCGCCGAGGGAAGAAAAGAGTGGATTTCGGAGAAATCGCATGTGGCAAATATTTGTCGGTAAGCCGCTGAAGCTCAGATAAAGGGAACTGTGCGTTTGATACATTTTCGAAATATTTGATGGCCTCCGAATTGCGTATTCCCTGCTGCCAGGTCGGTCTCCTAACGAACAGCATCGGATCAAGTGCAGTAGTAATCTGGGCCCGTTTCATGGGTCAGCGGATACATTGGTCCGTCGGACACGGTGCTTTGAAAGTAGTAATTAATTCAGAAGTTCATTCAAATAGGGGGGAGTCTGACGTAGAACAAAAGTGGTGGTGATGGTGAGGCGGCAGGATGGAGGGGGGGAGTGGGATTAGCTACATGCATCCGCTTTTACCAAAAGCCCTTGTCGCCTTGTTTCCTTTGGGGAAGTGGAAAAACGCGGAATGATGCAACTCGATGCGGATGCCTGCAGCCTGCTGAGAGCACACTCAAAGCTCCATGAGTCAGAATGACACTCAAGCACGGTATGCAAATAGCTAGAGAATACGGAAGAACGGCGAGGTAGCAGTTGAATAATTGCGTCATCTTCATCACCAAGTTTCATCGCCTTGCCCTTAGATTAATAACTCAACATGGATGATAGCTTGGATTTGGCAGTTAAGAAGAGCGCGTAATAAAGAAACAAATAATATAAGTTACACTATCCTGATGTAGCAGGACTCGCAGGATCCCTAGTTTGCATCTCTTAGTCCCGCCCCTCCTCGTACCTGGTACGATTTCGCTGTTGCGATGCAGGTCCAAATCTCATTTGTGGGTATTCATTTCTAAGAGCACTTGGAGATTGTGCCCACTGTGTCCTCATTGCCGGTTGTGAGTGAAGGCTAAAAGCCGACTGCTGCCCAGTCGGTGGAGGATCCGAGTCCATCATAGGAAATGATTCAATATGCCGATCTGACGGATAGACTGGAGACGAAGAACTTAGTCTTGGCGATGCGTGACCAACCTCAAAGCCCATGGACGAGGCAAGAATGCTTGGAGCTGTTGATGGTGACGATGGGTATCTTTGTCCCGCATGCGCATGGCGTGGAAAGAAAGGCATCGGGGTTGTTGCGTTCCGCCTGTCGCCCCAAGATCTCGGGTCCGTGGAGCTTGTGTATGTCGATCGAAAGTCAAAGCCATTTTCCCTGTCTGGTACTGGTGCCTCCGTCCTTGGTACGTCTGACGGGGCATCAGAAGCTGGGGTGAAGTGACGAGATGTGCCGCTGTGCCTAGGATTATGTCCCGAATGGTTGCCGTTGCCAGAGATAGTACTAAGACTAACACTTGGCCTCTTGCGTACGTGTGGGCGCCTGACCTGCTTGTGAAGCCGCCCACCCAGGCTGGAGAATCGTAATCCTGATTGCCTTTGGGCATAGTTCTGCTCCAATCGCGGGTTCAAACTTCCGAACTTGTGCTGCAATTGATTCAGGTATTCGTTAGCAACTCTCTCCGCATCCTTCCATTGTTCGGAATCATGGTAGTCGCCACGTGTAGTCTGTATGGCAATCCTCAGGGGTTGTTTCTGGAAGTCGCTCTTTCGGGCTTCCTGTAGGATCTTTGAAAATGGCGGCGACTGTGTTCTTGCACCTTCCGTGACATCCTCTAGTCTTTCAATGAGACTCTTCCGAATACAAGCCTCAATAACGCGAGCCGTCTCGCTGTCGTCAGATAACATTCTGCGGGCCATAGCGTACATCAAGGCGAAGAAACAGCAAGTAACCAGCCCATATGAGATGTCCTTGGCAACGTCGGCCTTTTGCTTGCTCTGGGTAACGGAGAGACCGATTTCGAGAACGGATCGGATAAAAAGAAGAATCGCACCGAAGAAAACAAAAAGACTATTCTAAAACAAAGGAAAGCGGATCAGCATGTCTTCCTCTTGATTGTAAAGCAGGTGGTAGGATAGATGCACTCACCTTGGGCACCCGGGCTTCTTTCTTTGGAGCTTTGATGAAAAAGGTTACGAAGCCCGCAACTGCAGTAAGTAACGCAAAAACAGAATGGAAAACAGCTGTCGAAATTTCGAAGTTTTTCGTCTTCGTCGCGATGTCGCCAATGATGTTCAAGCTGAGGAAATTCATCCACACAATTGCTAAGGCGAGATTCAGAACCACGTAAAACAGAGAAACGAGAGCGACTACAAATATAGCAGCTTGCGCAGCTGACCACCAGTATTTTGCAGCATTTTCAGAGAAGCGCCTGGAGACACGCTGGTTCATTTCCCTCCATGTGATCAGATATGTACCCCAAAGCAGGAGGATCGCTGAGCCGACTCGCGCAAATTCCCAGACAGCAACAGCAATGATATAGCCGAAGGGGGCAGAACGTCGATCATAATGAAGCCACCTGTCGATGACTGCAAAGAAGTACCAGCTATAGAGTCTCAAAGTCAACAGTGTGATCTAATTATCCAATCTTCCCTAACGTGAAAGCAACTCACAAGCTCAGTAGGTAGGCCCCAAACCTGATATTCTGGAATTCTAGCCACACGTTTCGGGGGTGATACGGTGAGATACGCCGGAATAAGATGACGAACCCCAAACAAACAAAAAACCAAATGGTCACGAAGACAGCCCGAGGTAACTCAATTGTGGGAAGCTGCTGAGCAGGTAGCTTCCACAAAGTCTTGGAACCCATAATTTTGGAAGAGGAATGAGATCCGTGCTAGGCTTGTATGTTACTACTGCCAAGTCGAGCGTTTTGCAGCCCTTAATGCTTTCTGAACTGTGCCATTTACGTAGGATGGGACGAGATATGCTTCGCCCTGGCACCTTGACAGAGCCTCAGGGCCTACATGGAATCTAGATGGAGAGCGTTTACTAATGGTGTGTCGAGAGATGTTTTCGGTGGTATAAGAAAGTATCTTCTTGTTTTAATCACACACCTGAATATCATCTAGCCATTTCAAGACAGCAATGCCTTGCATATGAAGACAAGGCGCACTGGCGCAGATCAGTTAGCCCATTATTTGGAATACGACAGAGTGAAATGCTCAATATGTACGCTAGCCAGGGGGATGAAAGGAAAGTGGAACTTTCTGTGAAGGAGGAATATTGCATGATGCAGCTGACAGTTCAATGTTGATTGGTTGCCTGCCTGGGAAATGTCTGCCTGCCAGATTTTCGCGGTATGGTCGGGTAGTTCCACGTATGCCACACGCTTTTCAATGCGAATCCTACTGAGAGGTACATATCGAAAGCGGGAGGTTGGACAGCAAGCTGGTGAGGCGAATTTGAGCTTATCCGGGCCTCCCCGTCACAAATACACATCTATTTGAAGGCCAGGCTGGCCCAGGCAGCACAGTAGCACTGCCTGTGATCATACAACCTGAATAACATTAAGGCTGCACCTTTCTACACTTTTGGCGTCTTGTAGACGCACGTCCAATCCCATGCTAGCTCAGGCATAATATCATGCTTTGAATGGGAATAGAAAGTTAGACACAGTCACCGACAGCCTCATTCCGCCCCCCACGGGCAGATTTCTGATGTGAGCCTGGAGCCGCAGCCTGCTCCGCCGGTCCATGCGGATGCTGCAAATATTTGGGGAGTTAACAAAAACCTTTCCCAGTTCGTATCCGCTCATTCACAAGCACAGGCTTGTATGTTTATAGGGCAAAATAGCAAGCTCTAGCCGGAGCAGCTGAGGCCAAAGGATTAACGTTGGAAGGAGACCCTTGAAGGTGGCCAATAAAATCAAAAATTCATCGGCGATTCAAAATTCTTGCAGATCTCGCCCGAACAAGTAGGAGGTAGGGGGAAAACTGGCGCAATCCACAAGTCGTTGATTGAGGGTGCACGAAACCAAGAGACGAGTTCACGAACATGGCGCGCAAAAGAACGATGTTGCTTTGGCCGGTCAAGCCGTTTATATCGAACTGCAGGGTTTACATAGCTAATTATTTACCGAGTTCGTCCTTAAGAGACACTACATTTCCTTTGGAGATGACAGTCTCGGAGATCAGATCATCTCGGCCATCGCCAGTCCTCACCAGACCAGGCTGGATCATAACATCAACCTGAAGGTTGCTACTTGATTCCGTATCCACCATAAATCTCTCACCGGGCGTAATCATGTCCCCGTATTGACAAGACTCCAATGTTACCCGAGCTCTTTGAGCTCCCATTTCTAGAGCCAATACACCAAACTCTCTGGCGAGGCTTCTGATGAGTGCTAAAGCTTGAGAATTCAGTTGACGGCCGCTTAGCCTCTCGAGAGTTTCCGTCAGGTCGTTGGAGACACAGGAAACATTTTGGTCAAACATGGCGATATAGCCCTCTCTTATGGCATTGGACCTGACGCCTCGAAGAATACCGTTGAACAACCATGCTCTTTCCAGATTGGTCTCCTTGTCTGTAGGAAAGCTTGAAGAGTTTGAGGTCGGGCCTGAAGTCTGTGAGATGGAGAAGAGATGTATCAGGCGAGTCTGTAACTTACCATCTGGATCTGGTCGAGCGAAGACCTGGTAGAACTTGACCAGCATCTGGAACCCTTCACCTTGGCTTCCGAGACTTCCGAAGCCCAAAGGGAAAGCGAAAAACCCTCGTATGATTACGTCCCAGCAAATGCTGATGACAAGGTTTTGCCATCCTCTGCTCTTTTGTTGAGCACTTCGACCGAGGTAGCCGGTACGATCGAGGTCTGTGCCCATAGTAATGTTGTCTGTCCTAGGGACGTGTAACGTCAAATTCTTCACTTGCTGTGAGAGGCTTTGTAGTGTCTGCCTGAAGACACTATCATGAATTGGCTTGTAGTTGCCATTCGAGCTGTAAGAGGCAATGCGTGAGTCTTTGGAAGCAATCTTGCTGCTCAAATCCTTGACGACCTTGCCGTGGTTGTCTTCCATTTGTGACAGTATCTCAGCATGCCTTAGTTGCGTTTCTTCAATCATGGAAGCATGCCGAGCTGTGTCGGCGGCTCTCTGTTCCTCATAGTTTCTCCTGCTGTCTCCCACCTCATCTTCCAGCTTTTGTATTCTCTCGATGGCAAAGTCCATGCTTTGGATGTGCGTTTGCTCCGCTTGTTGCCTCTCTCGCTGTAACTCTTGAGTGCGCACACGTGCTTGCTGGAAGTTGGTCTCGGCGGTACGCAGTTTGCCATCGAGAAAGTCTACGCTCTGTCGAGCCTTCTTGAGATCCTTAGTCAGAGCATCAGTCTCAATGTCCTTCGTGTTGTAGTCGTGTTGGAGCCGTGCAATTTGCGCTTGCTGTGTCTTGATTTCCTCTGCCTGCTTATCAATGCATCTTTTGTTGTCGGCGATCTCTCTTTTGAACTGCTGGGAGGTTCTGGCCTTCCGATGTACCTTCGGATCTTCTCTCTCTATCATTGCCTTACTCTCTAGTTTCTTCAGGTCTTTCTCAAGACTCGCAGAATACCGCCGCTCATCTTGAAGCATCTCAACATAATCTTGTAGCTTGGCTTGTAACCTAGAGATGACATCGGCGGGCTCCACTTCTTGGACCTTCAAGCTCGGACATCGTACATGATGCTCTGTGGCCGACTCATTCCACCGAGCCGGAGTATTAGGAGTACATTCGGCGAACTGCGGATGTGTAAAGTGATTTGCCTGCGATGTTTGCCCGCCAGGCCATGACGCGGCCATCTTCGATGGGTTTTCGGCAGCTCGGGTACCATAAAATGTTCCAGCCGTTGCCATCTGCTGCAGTTTCCTGCGTGGATTTGTGTTAGAGTAGGTGATGTTCATGCCATTTGAGGTTGCTTCTGGATAGCAGGGTACCGTGGGAAGCGGCTTTCGTGATACACCAGGTTCGAATTGTTCTTGGTCTCGAGAAAAGCTACTTCCTGGACCTCCTAAAGCCTGCGATTCATCGGAGAATGCCGCAACATTAGCGGGCCATTCAGAATCCCAGGTTACAGCGCGTTCCAGCGCAGTACTTCTTTGACTCCTGCCATGTTTAGTCGGTGTCTGCGGGATTGAAGTCACTATCCTCGATGTCTCCACAGGTGTGACAGTGGTATATTGACCATCGGGGTAATGTCGGACTTGTGCTTGGTCTCGTGAAACATGATGATCAGATTGACGTTCATTATATGCCCTGGAGCTCTGCGGATGTAAATCGGTTGGACGCTTTTGCCAACCCGACTGCGGAGGCGGATATTTTGATCTTCTTGCAGACTGACTTCGCTGCAGGTCATTGTGCTGTGGCGTATATTCGGTGCATCGGGTCTGTCTTCCAGAATTCTCAAACTCTTGTGCGTTTGGATGGTTGTCGCTGTCTGTGGCATTGGAAGGGGGCCCCCGCGATGCCGACACCCGGCGCGTACTCTCCGCGAGTGGATTGTTTCGATGTTCTCGCTGGGAATTTCTTTGGGTGTCTCCGACGCGCGGGCTTAGAAAAAACGTACGCAAGCTAGCTAAGGCTCGTCTTGCAGTCCCTCTAGCATCATGATCATGATCATGATCGGAAATTGACATGTTGAAACAATCACCAGAACGATCTGCAATTCGGCGGGGTCTTCAACAGAGAAGTCACCGATATGGTGCGGATTCTAAGGTAGAGACTGGAGAACTGGGCGTTGGAAAATAATCATGAGCCGGATTCCTTGATGGCTAAGAGCCGAGCAAGCTTTGGAGATGGTCGGTATTGTCCGGTGGGGTCCATTCAACTGGAGAGATTTCTTTCCAAGGGACGAAAGTCCTTGCACCTCCTCGAAGCAGTGATACGTCCAGACCTAAGCGCCTCAGCGCCAACGAAAGCTGCGCCTTGCCTTGGCTTACAGCGCGCGCCGATGGATGTGGCCTGCGTCGCTTAGCGGAACACGTCATGCAGCCTTTTGGGAAAGTGGATGCAGTCAGGCTGTCATGTCACAGCTACCATTCGAACGAGACACCATCCCAGCGAGTAATGTGCATATCGCTATCAGGATTGGAATTATAGATCCACGCCCGTGAGGCTCGCCGTTATCACAAACCTGTTCTGGCCCTCTGCATCACCTTGGCTCACCGAAGGCGACAAAGCATAAGAGCCATTCTGCGCCTTGGACATTGTCGATAGGAAGCAATATCGCGTACAGTTCAATTGCCTGCCATGGAGTTTGACAGCACCCCTCGCGGCTCCAGGGAGCTAGAAGGGCACGGGTTTCGGTTCATCATTAGTGTTGACTATGGAACCACTTACACCGGTAAGTCAAGCCAGGCGCCTTGCCATCTTCGACTAACCCTTTGCAGGAGTTGCTTGGACGCTCACCACCGGCCGTGATCCCAAGCAAGAAAGGATTGAATTGGTGGATAATTGGCAAGGTGCCGTTCAAGCGAAAGTTCCGTCAAAGTACACCTACACCGCATGCAACGGAACTAAATGGGGATATGGCATGGGACCCGAAGCGCTCGTGTTAAAGTTGACGAAGCTGAAACTCGAACCGCCTTCACTACGTGACGCACTTCAAGAGCTGAAAACGTCTCTTGTCGACGCCCATCGTCTAGGCATGAATGAAATAAATAATCGCAACACCGTCGACGTTGGCGATGATTTTCCACATTACCTCACCAAATCACCAGAGCAAATAATCACGGACTACCTTACGAACGTCGCGAAGTATGTGCGAGGAGACATCAGAGCCAAGAAGGATCCGAACACCCTGTCTGAGTTCCCCATTGATTTGGTGATTACACATCCAGCAATTTGGCATGATCGCGCCAAGAACATCACCTTCAGGGCCGTTAACAAAGCATTCCGTGCGGAGTTTCGTGAAATGGAGCTCAATCCTGGTAACATTCGCTTGGTCACCGAACCTGAAGCATGCGCCCAGTATACGATGTCCAACGTCCAAGGCGTGTCGACTTTGAGAAAGGTTCGAGATACTTTTCAAATCACCACTCAGTACTGACAGGCTGTGATAGGGCGACTGCTTCGTGGTTGTGGATGCTGGTGGTGGTACCGTCGTAAGTCTTCTACAGTGATCACTGAACTGTCATCGTTCAAGACGCTAAATGCAGCAGGATCTGCTCTCATACAAGGTTGAGGAGGTTTCCCCGAACTTCAGGGTCCTTAAATTGACCATGGCATCTGGTGAGCCGAAAGCCCCTCGAAGCGACCCAGCCCGTTGGCGTTCTCCCTTTCCATTCTGATGAATACCAGGCAGCAAATGTGGTGCGACTTGCATTGACGACTATTTCATCAACCGCTTCCTCGTTGAAAAGCTAGGAGAAGAATACTGGGCACTCATAAACGGACAGCATCCGGACTATAACGATCCTCGAGCTTTAAAAAAGCTTGATAGAGAGCTTCTGGATCTTTTCGATGGCCCAATCAAACATGGCTTTGCCGGCCCGCCTGACGATGGTCTGGACCCTCCATCCCAACTTCTCATTCTGCCGGAGCCTCTAGATAGATTCGTCGATGATGGTCAACTGCTTATCACGTGGTAAGTTGGACAGCTCTGCAGGTTTGTCTGTGTGAAAGAAGGCTGACATCCGTAGCGAGGACTTGGAAGATATGTTTGAAGTATCGGTCAAGGGAACCTTGGGACTTATCAACCGCCAACTTGCTCAAATTCGAAATCAGAACCACACTCCAGCAGCGATATTTCTCTCTGGGGGGTTTTCTCAAAGCCCATACCTGCGTAAACGGGTAAGAAGCCTCGCTGATGCGAATAGCTGTCAGCTGTATTGCGAAGGCGACCAATGGACTGCCGTAGCCCAAGGGGCAGTTCTCATGGGTCTGGGAGCCGGCTGCAATGTGCCCCCGGCACAGCTTCAATGCACTGTCAACATTGGAGTGGTTCTTTCGAGCAATTTCGCCAAATCTGCCCACCAAAGATCTCAAAGATACGAAGACACATTTGACGGAACTCTTAGAGGGGCCAACGAGATCAAGTGGGTCGCAAGAAAGGGAGACTTAGTCGGCCCAGAAACTGGTATCACTGAAATTGTCCCCGTTCGGCAGAAGTTTATTGCAGGCGATGATGGAACTGGGCGCGTAACCGTTGTTCTCAGTCATAAGGATCTTCTGCCGACTGAAACGCACGTCTATCAGGCGAATGAATCAGGTAAGTGTGCTATAATATCTAATGACAGAGCAAGCCTGCTAATCGTTGACTGCAGCCTTAAAGAAATTTCAACAAGTGAAGCTTGACTATGATCTTCGTAAGATGCCCCCTGGCGTTTTTCGGAAGCCCCCGAGCCTTCGTGATTCTGTCAACCCAGACATTACAGGACAGTATTTCGTGGAAAATATGCATGTAGAAATCCGCGTCAGCCAGCAACAGGGCGGGCAGGCGTCGCTGTTCTATGGTGCTGCAGGCGAAGACCGACTGAGTCGAGGCCCTCCTCTGGCTTCGGAGAGTTTCGAAATGCCCGCTGATAGGGAATAGTGATGTGTCGATGGCATGGGTGTGTACATAAAGCTTTATTGGAGGTGGTGGTGTGGGCGCAGGGATCAGCTGGTTGCATGATAGACACACGCACGATAGATCAGGCAGAAAGATGTGCTTGAAGAGTCATCCGTGTACGAAATGTACAGAATTGTTGCTTAAAACTGCAGATCAGAAGTGCAAGAATGACTAAAATGCATGAGGCCTCTCGCATGAATCTATTGAAATGAGGCGTTTGGGCCCACCTACGTCCAGCCTTGCTGTCAGCCGGAGTAAGCGGTCCGTCATCAGGCTCTGGGAAGGTACATTGACGAAAGGTACGAGTAGGCTGTGATCTCCATGGATATTCAAGGCATTCCGGATGTACGCCACTGCGAATTTAAGGTCAGACTGGATGAGGTGTCCTGTCCTGGCAAAGACAACTTTCCACTGCGGCTTACCTACCACTATTGCACTGCTGCCTTTGGATAATTTCCCCTAGAAACTGCGTCACAATTTTACCTCAGTTTTCTCACTTCGGCAATATGGACTCGTGGAAAGGCCACAACTATTACACTACAAACATTTCAAGATGGGTAGATTTGATGAACATCAGCACTACTGACTGGGGTGTCGGGTGGCTTCCTCCCAACATTGTCGCAATTCCCTACGCACTGAACGACTCTATAGCCGCGAGATATCCCGAAAATACTACCTTCATCGAAAATGCCTCTAAGACTACAACGGGAGACCGAGCCACCGAGAAGATTGTTTTTGGAGTCGTTTCCGGACTTGCAATCTTGTGGGCAGTTGTTTGGCTCTACTACAGTCTCAGAACAGACAGGTTCGAATATCGACCGATCAATTTGGGTTCGTCCGACACCTACGGGCAAGCAAAGTCTCGTAGGGACTCCAGTAGTCACGGCGCGCGTGAAAATGGGTCCTCACAGCTCATGGACGTCGAAGAATTCAAGCGGAATCTCATGAAGTTTTATAGTCAGATCAAAACTGGGCTGGAGTACGAAGACAAGCCCAACAACGAAGATGCGTGTATCAAAGGAGACGACGTGGAGGTCGTGACCAATCTGTTAAGGACAATGTACGATCTTGATCTTAGTATCTGGAGTCGTCAGGATATTCATGCTGGAGAGAATCACGAGATACACAACGCGGAGTCTCGAGTGAGGAGCAACGCCATCTGGGCAGAAGTCAGGAAGATTGTGGGCAAGTGGGAGGTCGGCTTGACAAATGGGTCCATGCGGTTACCGCCCCATGAACAAGAGAACATGGCAGATATTGTCAGCCTTTTTGGTCAGTACCGCAAGGACCGTTGTTCGGAAGATGTCGTCTTGTGACCGAGAGGGCTACATGTATACACCACACTGTTGGCCCAGCAGTGCAGCACTTAGCTGGGTATCTGTATAGAATTCGAGACAGGATAGATTGTACACGCCCTCCCAGCTAGCTTTTTGACGTCTTTTTCCACTTCCATTTCTATTGCCACTGACCCCTTTCCATAGCAGATGACTGACTTGACATTCAATCATCGTTTTCCTCGGTTGAGCGCACTTTTATCCACGTCAGCTTTCATCTCCCATCACCTGCGACAGACGTCTTGGGTTTGGGAGTAGTTGAACAAGTAGGCCAACATCTGCTTCTGGCCTCAAAAGCGCCTCCTTCAGCAGCTCATCATGAGCCGTATGAATTGATGTTTCAACAACAAGTCAGTTAGGAGGCATTAACGCTACACCAAGAGCAAAGTTGCTGAAATCCAGTTTTATTTCGATAGAGAAGACAAAACTCCTGGCAGAATGATAGCAAGACACTGTTTGAAAAGAGTTCAGGGGCATGGTTAAGTAAATTACTTTTTTGGTTCAATGGCATCTGTAATTGACGGCAGTATGACTATTACGTTTATTCTGTAGTGATATCAAGAAGAGAAGAAGAACATCATGACTAGACCCATACTGGAGCGCTTTCGTGGCATATACTTGTATCCCACAAGCTATCAGTCCCAGGTCAAAAGAATCATTTACTGTACCTCACCCTCACAATTTTCAGTCCACATCTCACACGAGTAGTTCTTGCTGGTGACATCGACACCCTCCAAGGCCGGAAGCATTCTTTCCCTCGCTCACAAGTTTATTAACTCGGCTTGCATGGGAAACACGACCCGGTCCTCCTCTCCTGCCATTAACATCAGGCGTCGGTCCACTTCACTCTTTCTTCGCGCCTAGCCTGCTTCTACTGGCATGACTTCTTTTCAATTGAATATTTCCCCGACAATAATTTGCTTGGAGAAGCAGGGAGGTGCGACTCTCTCCCTCACATCCGACCCCACTTTATGGCGTCCGAGTGTCTCGGCCCGCTAAAGTCAAACCCAGCAAGTGCCTACCTACCTTGATAATCTCACCTTTCACAACCTCCAACTCTCTGCTTTCGATCCATCATAAAGGCGGACAGGCACATATCAAACCTGAGCTGCTGAGCAAGTACTTGCACTTTTCTGCCACATAAAACGATGGCCGGCAGAACCATCGTCGACACAGAGACGTATGTCAAGCCCCTGCCCCTTTCCGGTCGAGCTTACCCTTTTGAGTTGAGTGCGCGGCTGCCAACTAACAACTGCCAGCATCTACACCTCGCGGGTCTTCAATTTCATTGTGGGTCCAGAGAATAGGACATTCCATGTCCATGAAAAGCTCTTCGCGCCTCACTCGAAGGGGTTGACTAAGATGCTAAGCAGCGGCATGCGGGAATCCAAAGAGGGCGTCGTGGTTCTGGACGATGTCGACAAAACGACTTTCACGAGCTTCCTGGACTACGCGACATACGGGAACTACAAATTCCAGAGGACGATCGCTTCAGAGAACACCCAGTCGACGTTAAGTGACGATGATGTCACGCCAGAGAAACGGTATGACTCTCTACATGACCATCTCGTCCATTACGACCGTCGACCGGACATCATCGAGAGGAAGCCGTATTTAAAGTACATGGAGCTCTTTGTGAAGAGCGGGGAACAACGCGGGCTTTATGCCCCTCCGACGTACCTGATTGAACCCGACGAGCTCGGTTTTGACGTCGATCTGAACTTGAAACTCTCCAATAAAGAATTCGGCGAAGTCTGTCAACACCATGTCAAGCTCTACGCCTTCGCCGACAAGTGGGACATCTCTGAACTCAGGCAGCTGTGCCTTCACAAGATCCACAACTGCCTGACCCGCGTCAAACTCTGCGACAGCGGATATCACTTGCTTTTCGCCCTCATCGATGATGCTTACAAGAGCACCATGCCTGGAGACTTGCTCCGCAAGCTACTCACACAAATGTGCGTCGCTGATATCAGCCTCATTCGAGGCATGTCTGGCTTCCCTCGCCTGGTGTGCCGTCTTCCGGAGATAGGTCTAGACATGATCTTGGAGGAGCCGAAGTACTGGGAGGACAGACCGAAGGCCTTGGCCGACGTCGAGAGCAAATTTCAATCACAACCATCCACTGGCGACGAAGATCAGAAGGGAAGCGAGACATCTTGAAAGCAAATCTCTACAGGAACAAAAGTTATTTTCGGGCTTTCTTACGGGCACTCAAACTTTGAATTCATGGGTGATTTGTTATTCAGGGCAGGGCAGGGCAGCACTATTTCGGGAAGCGGCGCTCGGGGGACCTTGCACATTAGGGCTGCGAATTATTTGTATTTGCCGTCTACGATAGCCAATCTGAGTGCGTAATGGAATTCTTTGGATCATCGTCTATCTCTCCCTACACGAAAGCACTGTTACGTGCTGTTCCGTGACCAGATTACAGTGCGTCGTAGTCCCTTCGAGATACGGTGACATTGGAGCACGTTGATCCTCCTCTTGTAGCACTAGGCACCCGGAAGCACTCGTTAGGGCACGGTGCGCTGGCATTGTATTGCCACGAAAAGAGAGGATCCGTCTCATTGGTAAGGATCTGACCGATCATTGATGTTTGGTATCCGGGGAGTTGTCGAGACTGCTGGAAGACATCGTACTTTAGAAGCTGTTAGCAGACATTGATGAGAAGAAGTCTTGATCCACCTACGCTACTCAATGTCATGACACCCCAGCCAACGTTGTAGTTATGCTGGATAGTAGTGCCATAAACGTATTCTGTAAACATTAATCAGCTTTCAACTTCACCAGAATAATGCCGCGCCCAGCTGACCTTTGAATCCTGCCCAACGAATGGCACTTGCGCACTGCTTTCAATTAGTTGATGCCGTGTTTTGAGACTTTGAGATACGCACCATAGGGCAAGATTCGGCGTTAGTGTAGATGGAAAGGTCTCCCCATGCGGCGTAGATCTCACTTGGTAGGGGTCAGCAGTCAAGTTATTGAAGTCTTGCAATAAGACTGGGACTTACGTTGGCGTCATCCCCTGCTCTGTGAACTTAGCCGTGCAGGCGTTGATGGCTGAAATTTCTCCGTGAACTGCGTTTGAATTAGATTGGAGACATATCTGTTGATCAACTTGGCTTACTGGTTGGATCTCCCGTGCGAAAATTCGCGCCCTCGCAGACAACTTCGTCACTAGTGTGATTTACGATGATCGAGCCAAAGGCGGCGAAGGGGCAACTAGACACACTCGGTCAATCGCAATCCATAAGAAAGCCATCTACTCTGAGAGGCGCTTACGGTCCACTTTGGCGGTAGAGAGCTTCATTCGTCTGGTGAGAATGTTAGAACACCGCAAACGTCCGTCACCCACTTTTCGCCACCCCCCACATTTCGCCACCCTAGTTTTGGTGCCCTCACATTTCTACACATCAGCTTCAACCACTTTTTATATGTATTATGATGCTACAACAATGCAACTTTCGCTATCACTAGGGTTTTCAGACTCGCTGGATTCATCTGTGCTATTTTCAAGTTCGCCCGCCTCAATTTGAGCCCTCCGGATAGCCTCAATGTCGGCAAACTTGGAATTCGGGCTTATCCTGACCTTCTTGCGTTTCCTGGCCCTGCTGGCATCAACCTCTGCCTGTAGTGCCTCAATCTTTCGCTGGGCAACTGCTAGTTGATATGCCTGTTCGTCAAAGCCCTTCTGAACCTTCCGAAAAAGCAGGCGTTGCGTATGTTCATCGTTATCTAACTTGCTGAATAGGCTGAACTGATCTTGAAGCTCATCCCTCTTCTTAGGGGTCGACCAAGGGACTGCTGATGCATCTGCCGCCCATTTTTCGCTTGCTTTGCCATCAGAGAGCCCTTTGCAGACCTGGCTAGCCTGTTTGGCAGGAGTTGATACGTTCTCAAGCAGCAGAGGGCTCATGAGGGGCTTAGCCATACTGACAGGCCATAAACCAGTCCATTTCCAGCCACTGATGATGTTCTTGCTTGTTAGGGCTGCCTTGCGTGCTTTGCTATAGCAGATGGTGAAGTGTCTCTGTCCCGCAACAGTGCCGGCATGCCTTTCAGCGAGTAATCCAAGCTCCTTCTTATATGCTGCCTTAAGGGGCCCAAAAACTGACTGATCAAGTGGCTGAAGGACGTGTGACGTATGTGCTGGCAAGAACAGCAAGTGTATCTTGTTCCTGAAGCATGTATACATAAACGCAGTAGTCTCATGGCTTCCATGACCATCCAAGATCAATAATCTGACCTCTGAGGGGTCCCCTGGCTGGGTTGAAGGAATAAAGACCTCTGTCAACCATTTGACAGCAGTAGCATCTGAAGTCCACCCATTTTCTGTTGCTGTGAACTTCCAGGATGCATAT
>VYYT01000002.1:0-104207 GCA_032988895.1 Colletotrichum kahawae | reverse complement strand
AAATGATGATAATTGAAGGATAATTGGTGAAGTTGTAGAAGTTTGAAGTTGGCGGTTATCATGGCGGTGAGGCATTTCTGGGGTGGCGAAATGTGGGGGGTGGCGAAAAGTGGGTGACGGACGTAATCGAAAACTCAAGATACCTCGCATACCTTTCTCATGTACTCAACTCGCTTCGTGGCTGGAATAGAGTTGACCGTCAAACCTGACATGTCCTGATCGTCGTTTGGAATCACAAAGTGGGCCGAGCAAACGCTCAGCGCTCCCAATGCGGACAGCACGATTGACTTCAACATGGTGATTGTACAAAGGTTAGGGGTGTCAAATAGAAACTTAGAAAACTCACTTGAACAGGACAGCTGACGTTATTTATGCACTGCGATACAGCTCAAGATGCCGCTTTACCAAATCTTTTAAGAGATAAGAGTGTCCAGGATGATGGCTGGGGCCCACGTGTCTAACCCAACCACCCGGAACTCATGGTACCACCATGCTTGTCAATTGAAGCTATCACCATGCACGACCCCGCAAGGACCCGCAGCTGCGAGGGGGCATGTCGTTAGCGCAGCTTTCCTTATCATTTCCCACGTTGCGGTGACAGATGATTGCCGCGGTGCTGCAGGGGATTTCCCGAGAGCGGAGGATGGCCGGGCGATAAGATAACGGGACATTGCACGGGTGTCGGTCAAGCTGGAAGTGGTGATGATGTCTATTAACACAAGTTCGATAGGACCTAAGCTTAGGTGTTCTGTGTCTCAATCTCTGCGAGCTTTGTGTCCAAATCGTCCAAGCCCAACTCAAATAGCCACCGCATACGATCCACGGCGGGCTTTTCCACATCCACATTGTTTGTCGACTTCTGTCTCTCGGCCTCCGGAGATCTCTTCAAATTCGTGGCTCGCGTCATTTGGAGCACCTTGTCAATCTTGGCCGGTCGCCAGGATTGCCAAGCGCCAAGCGCGCGAGGCCGTTTTTCCGTGGTCCAGCTTCCAGACAAAACCTTTGCCAGAGAGTAGATATCCTCCAGAGCCTGGTTTACACCTTGTCCCGACGATGCCGGCATTGCATGAGCAGCGTCCCCGACGATGATGACATTTCCTGATGGTGAAGACCAGCTAGGCAGTCTGGGCATCGTGTAGAATGGCCAGCTCAACAGGCCCTCTGGACGTTTGCACAGCTGATCAAGGATTCGTCTTGCCGTGTCGTGCCATTGATCATAGTCCTTTCGCATCAGAGAAGCCAAGGACTCCGGGCAGGCTGCCAGATCCTGCCAACCCTCACGGCCTTGTTCGGGATGCGGGAACTGCGTTCCTACCATGAGCGTTGTACCGTCCGACTCCTCGGGAACCATGAAAAGGCCGCCCGGCTTGCCCTGAATTGTGCAGCTGGTAGCGAAAAATTTCTTGTCGGGCCATTCAACAGAGTCGGTCGGGATGTGTCCGTACACGCAGAACACGCCCGTGTAAATAGGAACGAGGTCTGTTAGATAGCGCCTCAGCGTGGAGTGAATTCCATCAGATCCGACGACAACGGCAGCATGTTCCGCCTTCCCACCAGCCTGAAATGTGACACCTTCTGGAGAATCGCTAATGATTTTCTCGAACTTGGCGTCATAGTAGATTGGGACTTCACGTTCGGCCAGCATCTTCTTCATCTCCTGCAGAAGAGCAAGGCGATACAGACGATAGGCAGGGTATCCGTATGCTTCCTTGGAAGCTAATTTCATCGTGTCCACAGTCTTGTCTTCGCTATCCTTGGTGATGCTGTCTTCGAAGAGGAAGCTTTTCGGCTTGATGCGGCTCAGTACGCCGAGGTCGTCGAGAATCCGGCATCCGTTGGGTGTCAAAACCACACCACTGGTGAGAATATCTGCACCCGCGCTTCTTCCTTCGTAGATTCGGCACGGGATTGACTTTTGATGGAGGGCTAAGGCGAGAGCAGTACCCTGAGATAGGTGTTAGCTGGGCTGCCCGGTAGTGCAATTTGAAAGGGAACCCACGCCAAGGCCTGCGCCAATGATGGCAACGCCGTCCTTCTTGATGTTGCCCATTGCTAATGAGACTGAGGTGTTTGTCTGTGATGAGTTCGAAAGTTTTGTGACGGGATTCCCCGCGAATGATCCGTACTTATATCCAGTTACCGCTCCCTATCAGACGGCGGTTGATGAGATGAAACCGCCGCGTTCGAAAAGCATGGCCTTGACGGGAATTCGGGTGATGTTAGTCACCGTATGGGCCATTGAAATGCGAGGACCTGGAATGCCGTATTTGGTAACGTATGGCCTGCCTACACGAGCAATCGCTCATTGAACTGCAACGAAACAGTGGCGTACTGCCCCAGGAACCATACAGCCATAATTCCAAGTCGATGAACACCATGTCCGTGCTCACCAGAAGGTTAAACCTGGCGACTCTTCGCGATTCGTGACATCCACAACACTCTTCGACTTCGTCCGATGTGACATCTTGTAATGTCACGGCCGTCAATCTAATAGCTGACCAAACTAAATTGTTGCCAAGGCTTTGAGGGACATTTAAGAAAAGCTGCACTGTCAGACTTAGGCTGGCTGGTCGGAGAATATGCCCAGCTCCGGCGGCTGCGGAGTCTACTCAACTCTCCGAACCATGAGAACAGCTGTGCAGCATACGCAACCTCTCTCTATGTGAGGCATCTACAGCCGACCGGAGGTTTTGAGATATGAAGAAGTCCGATTTAAGTCAACAGCAGACATATAGGTGCATTCAACAGCAATACGTGCCAGATTCACCGGTTAATTTTCTTGTTTTTCCTTGGGTGTTCAATGATCGGCGGCGGGAGAGAAACCGTCAAGAGAAGCCATCTCCTTTCTGTATGAATGATTAGCCATTGCATCTTGGATGCAAAGCGCAGGATGAGGGTTTCGAAGTCTCTAGTAAGTTATTCACAGAATGCGTTTGCGTTCTAGAAGTGACTTCAAGTCGTGGTTCACAAATTTTGTCACAGTTTGTACACCCTCACCATTCCGACAAAATTTCCTCGGTTGCTAATTAAACTATCACGATTTCCTATGTCCTGTGAAGCAATAAGTCCGGCAGGTGAGTACCGCAATTTGGACTAGAAGACTTGTGGGTGTAATTAGACTAACGAATCTCATCTGTAGAAACAAAGCCTACTCGATATCAAACAACCTGACACAAGACTGTTGTTTATGAGTGCAAATTAAAGACCAAAGCATCTTTCTCAGATTAATGTTATGTTTGAATTGACTTGTGCCATCTCATCGCAGATCCAATTGATAGAACGAAGGCTTTTCACAGGCCTCTGCTCGTCCATGGTTACCAAGGTTCATCTAAATTTAGTGCAACGCCATCTCACTAAATGTAAGTATGAGCATTTCTGTACAGCTTCCAGTCATGGGAAGACCAAGCTTCGACCGAAGTTGTGATCATGCCTTTTTTTGAGCCGCAAGTTGCCACAAATCGTCACCTAGAGCTGCGCAACTTTGCGTCAGCTCCTCAACACGGCGCGTCTGTAGGCTTTAGCTACATCGTTTAGGTTTGGCGTATTCGCATAACTGAAGCTGTGACTAGTTCGCCTCATTCTGAGGTCGACACCTGATTTGTCGAACATCGTTGGAGTTTCTCGTTGAGTCATTTGTGAGAGAGTACAGGACGTGCGTTCAGGCGATAACTGGGCTGTGTAGCTGTGCTCGTGAGGATTTCCCCAATGCTGGAGTTTTAGTGGAGCAACCCAAACACTGGACAAGCTGGACAAGGGTTGAAGTTCTGCAGGGTCTCGAGTGCGCGATCATAGCGACCCTCTAACTATTACCCTCTGTTTCTCCCGTGGTTCGGCCGAATTGATGAAGAACTACATCGTACGGGAGGCGAATCGCTGCGGGGGCAACTAATCTTATAAACCCCGCCAGATTGCTTTTGTGTATCATGACGTCGGCCTCGCAATTCAAGAAAGTCCGTTTCGTATTTGTTTCGTACTCGGCATGGATCTCGTGATGGCCCCGGATGCTTCCTGGATGCGAGACCGAGGTGCATATGAAGATACAACTACCGGGCCAAGTCCCGCCATTCATTTTTATCATCCCAACCCCGCCCGCGTCGTTTCCTCCGCCTGCAAACACACAAGCATCTGCGTCAACGAACCCAAAGTTGCACGCGCGCGAGCCCTTCACGATGGCCGAAGTTCAGAACAATCCCGCAACGACCACCGAAACGACAACGTCGACCACGGGCGCGCCCGCGGACGAGTCGCAGATCATTCAAGAAGCGCCTCTGTTGTCCAAGGTCAGGTATGGCGCGACGGCTTTCGCGATCCAAAACTTCGTGGTCAGGCCTGCGCTGTTCCTCCGCGACGTCAAAGCACGCATCATCCCGTCTGAGCATCGCCCAGACTTCGTGAAGACGTACGAGTGCCGACCGTATCTTCCTGTCAGGTATGCATGCAGCCAGCGGCTAAAACGAATCCTTCGTCTGTAAGAGACCTGCAGCTGACAGGTGTTCCAGAATCTTCTTCCCCAAATGCTTTGACAAGACCTCCAAGGATAAGCTGCCTGTTCTCTTCACTATTCACGGAGGTGGTTTCGTGCTCGGAACCCCCGACGACAACGATGACTGGAACGCTGCGTACGCTACTCAGCATCACTCCATGGTGATCGGACTCAACTACGCCAAGGCCCCTGGCAACCCGTTCCCGGGTCCGATTCATGATTGCGAAGAGCTCTTCCTTGCCGCATTGAACGATGACTCCCTGCCTATAGACAAGACCAGGGTCGCTCTCGCGGGTTGGTCTGCGGGTGGAAATCTCTGTCTTGCGGTCTCGCAGCTGGAGTCCGTGAAGAAGCATCTGTCGGCTATCGTCCCACTGTATCCCTGTACGGATCTCTCCCTCGAGGCTGAAGAGAAGGCCAAAACGCGACGATACAAGCCTGATCTGGGCGGTTTCCGTGCCAAGGAGAAGGACTTCCTACTCGGTTTCGCCCCTGTGTTCGACTGGTCTTACAAGGTCCCAGGCGAGAGCGCTCGCAACCCGCTTATGAGCCCTGCGTATGCGCCAAAGGATGCTTTCCCCAAGCATGTCTTCATGATCGGCTGCGAGCTCGATCTTCTTTGCCACGAGGGTCAGCGACTGATTCATAGCCTTGCTGGGCGCCCGGCCCCTCCCGCTGTTGTGGGCAAGGAAGAGACCGTGGAGAAGGGTGAGCTTATCCTAGACGACGAGAGGTTCCACTTCGAGGTCTCGAACCCGGATGGAAGTCGGTACAGGTGGTTGCTCGTGCCCGACACCGTTCACGGATTTGACCAGCATCTGGATGGCATCGTCCGTGACCCTGTTTTGCTCGAAGACGCCCAGATCAAGACGCAAAAGACAATCAAGATGATTGGAGAGTGGGTCCTCAAGGCACCTCCCACAACCTCAACTTGAGGCGATGTGCCCATGAAGCCAAAACTCTGCCCGAGCAAACGCGCGACCCCACCGTACACTTAATAAGGGACTGCTTTTTAACCATATACCAAGAAAATATCCTGCAGTGGACGAAAGTTTTATAGTATACCATTTTTCATGTTTCTTCAAGATTCTTGTATTCAGTTTGCGTGGCTCTCCGCTCAAACGGAAGTCATCATGTATGTACGTAGTTCAATGTTCATATGACATCACTCAGGCGAACGCCATGGATCTTCAATCGGTAATCGCGAGTGTTTGACGGCCCGATCTAGCAAATCTATTCAGTTCGACGAGGGTTAAAACTCGTGATTGCCGGGCCCTGCGTTCGAGAACCAATCATACGGAAGTTCCACAGAAAGCTGTTTGGAACATGTCCTATTCTATACTATCTACGAACTAACTCTGAAGTATCGTCCCGGCTGGCGGAACTTTCAAGTTGATCAGGTAGTCGTCAACCGCTCTAGACGCATCGCCCTTGTTGAGGTAGCTAGTATGCCCGGACCCCTCCCTCAAGATCAAGGTCGCCTTCTGGAACTCCTCCGTCATTCCCACAGCATACACCAGACTTGTGGCCGGGTCGAAGCGAGAGTGTACGAGAAGAACAGGGTTCTGTGTCGCTTTGACATTTAAAGCCGTTCGCGGGTTGGTAATCTTGACAGGATACCCAGTGCAGTCAATAACACGATGCCAGAATTCACCCATTCCAGGCGTGACGGTGAAAGCCCTCGTCATATCAGCGACTCTTTGCACTTCGATATGATCCTTCGCTGCGAAGAAATGACCGTCCTGGCACTGGACATTGGTGATGGCCAAGGATCGGGATTGTGTGAAAGCGTCTCCAGATAAGAGCCCAGGGCTGAAGAAGGAGCCGTTTCCTGTGGCCCCCAACTTGATCTGTTCTGCAAATGTTTTGCGATCCTGAGGGAATTCTAGCGTTGATCGAGCGGCGCCTATCACGTTGTTGGCCGTAGCGAGGGGAAGACAATTGGTCTTGGCTGTTCCGTCGCACTCGGCAGCCTTCAGGTTTCCAGCATTGGCAACTTCCATTATCTTGTTCCATGTCTTTCTGATATCTTGGCCACCTTCCCCACAGTTTGTGGCGTTGGCTTCACAAAATCTGAAGAAGTCCTGGATTGTCGCATCCAAAGAGGTTGCCTGCGTCATGATGTTAGAAGCAAAGGCACCGGTGTGCTGAAGCATGCCGTCGAGAGCCATGGCTCTAATCGTGTCGGGGAACAAAGCAGCATACTGTGCGCCTAACTGCGTTCCATACGATACACCGAAGTAGTTCATCGGCTCGCCTCCGGCAGCTGGACCCAGTCAGCTTGTACTTCGACCATATAAGAAAAGGCGTGACTTACCAACTCGTACGGCCTCCATATCCTTCGCCACGAATATTGTGTCCATGTGATCAAACAATGGCCCAGTCATAGCCCGGCATGATTCCCCGAGAGCCTTGTTGTAATCGAACAATTTCTGAAATCCATCTGGTGTTGTCGCATCGAACTCGCTTGGCTGATTGGCCAGGTTTGTGTCGCATTTCTGCGGTGTGCTCAAGCCGACACCCCGAGGATCCATCCCGATGATATCAAATGACTCCCGCACCGCGTCACTGATGTAAAGCCGTTTTGCCGCCATGCCGAGGACCATGCTCGATGCGGCGCCACCCGGCCCTCCTGGGTTCACGAAGAGATTGCCAACACGCTTTCCAGTGGCGGGTAACTTGACGATACCCAACTGGACCTTGGGACTGTCGGGCTGCACATTGTTGTAATCGAGTGGTACTGAGAAGTTGGTGCATTGAAGCTGTGATGTGGCGTTGACTCCGCGGAACGGTCGTATGTCGGTTGGGCAAGCACTCCACGTAATTTGTTTGCCTGGCAGATCTTGTTGCACTGGACCAACCGGCTGCGGAATCATGGCGGCGATGCCAGCCGATACATATGGGAGGAGACCCAGCAGTAGGCGAAGGATCAACAGGTAGTCCATCTTGACGAACGACTGCCGATGGATTGTCCGTGATGTGACAGGAGTTCGTCCACAGACTGCACAGCTTCTTCAAAGGGAACTGCTGCCATCAGCATACTTTTAAATCTCGAACCGCTGATCTGACCAATTGAATTTCGTTTGTCAGGGGCATCTGCCACGCATCACGACACGGCCGCAACCCTGAGTCAAGGAAGTTGTTGAACTTTGATTGGGGTGACAAGCCACCAGATTCGCGTTTCCGCCCGGCGAAAATGTCTCGCGGGCGTATCAGTCTTGGCCTTGACCAGGAACAGCTTTGGTGGGTGAGACGAAACGGCAAGGAGGGAAGGGGAAATAGAGTTTTTAAGCTTGGATTTTGGCATGATACCACCAATGGGATTCCGCCGGTTGTGTGAGAAAGTGTAAGAAGCTAGCGGCAATTCAGGAACGGCGTTTCCAGGAGCCAATCCAGATGCCGCCGCGGTAACTACCGTGGAATTGTCCGATAATACGATGGATGCGGGAGAATCATCGTGCCGTCGATTTCACAAATGAGTTAGAACACTCGTCAATGCGACTTAAGGTTTGCTACTGTATGATCGGCACCTTAGAGCGACGAACTGTTGAATGGAAGATTTGAAGAGTAGCTTCGGTATTTGAACCCATCGCCGAGGAAACGTTTAACTCACTACACTATTAGCTCTTAGGTATCTAGCAGTCACTGTGCTCATACATGATTCAAAACCTGTAACTATTCTTGCCGTATCTACTCTACAGGTAGTCCGATCTTCAGTCTCTTGGCTTCCCACAATGTAATGATTCAACGATATTACCAATGATGATGCCCAGAAACTCAGTGCCACAACCTGGCCGGAAGGTTCACCGGCTCTATGGATGACATCCTTGAAAGTGGTTCTCTTAACCTGAGATGATGACACCCAAGTCCCAGACCGAACACTACAGGAGGATACTACTGATTTGATTGGGAGCGCCCGCGAAGGTCATTCAATGGAAATCGGCGCCCAGCAATATGGCAGCGACAGCTTGTAAGCAATTCTCCTGCTTTTATGATAGTAGGGGGGGGGGGACAACATATCACCCGCATCGACCAGAGGCTCAACTTTCAATCACCAGCACCCTTTCGGTCTTTTAAGGTCAGTCTCTGAGATTACTGTCAAATTAGTAACCAAAACGTAGGTGCCCCACCAAGGTGCTAATTTGTCCCTTACGGGCGCCTATACGTACAATCTGACACGCCCCCCGAAAGAGCTGTAAGCCCCTGAGAAGTGTCATGACTAGTTAGAGTACGAGTCTCGCATACTTGAAGATACCCTCGTTCGTCTCTGATGCAACAGGTTTGGCTTCATTGGTGAATCAAAAGGGTGCAACACCTCGATACCAAACCCCGAATAAGTGCGCAGCCTTCAAGGCACTCAAAACTTGAACGCCAAAGCCAGGTCTTTCCGATTCCGACTGACAACCTATGGTCCCACCTGCTTCCGTACGGCACACCGCGAGGGAGGGGGGCAACTGATCATTCGAGCGGAAGGAAGATCCAGGCCCCAGGGGAAGGAGGGCAACCGCGACGCCACCTATGCCTTCCACTCCCAGTCCTGCTGCCACCGTGCGAGACTTCATGGCCTGGTTGGTCTGGCCAGAGAAGTGGTGAAATTCTCGTGACTTTGGTTCGATTCTCCCCTGACACCGAGACTTTAGCCCCCTTGTGACATAGGCACCACAAGGGTGCATCTCCCAACCACACATGGCAAAAAAGGCCACAATCGAGGCTTTCATTTAGTACCGCTTTGAGCACCCGCAAAACGAATATAAAAAAGAAACCCCCGCCCAAGCTTATAGAGTCAAACTGTCCCTCAGAATTATTCCCGTTGTTTTTAGCACCGGGCAGCCGTGAGGCTAAACCCGCTAAGGTCAACTTCGATGTGTCATCACTGGGACTACTCATCTGTTGACGATTCTTGATATTTTCATCTTCATATCCATCTCAATCTGTATGGGAGGAAGAAGGTTGTTTGAAACGTGGGCGGCAGGGCATCCACGTCTTTCTCCTTTCATCATGTCCGGGTGGCGCCTCTCTGGGTTGGGTGGCACCTACTGGGGACGGCGACACGCGTGATGGCAGGCACGCTCCAGTCATCCGGGGGTGTGTTGAAGATCCATGGGTTGAGCGAGAACGGTGATGATGGCCCACGGTCAGCTCTCCTAATTAATTGGGAGGCTGCGTAGATGGCATATATTCTGAGTTTTCTCAACGAACTGGGAGAAACCCAAAGAAAACAGGCGTTTCGTTCTTGTTTTGGCAGCTATTCCCGTCCGCAAGCGCGAGACTCGGTACATCCTAGGTTTGCACGCTGGAAAAGCAGTTTATATTGTCAATTGACGAGAATACTGACGAGCATTCGAGTGCCCCGGTCATTTCTTCATTCGCCGAGGTGAAGCTCGCCTTAGAGAAATGGTACTACTTGAATGCGTTGCGTTTGCTTTTATTTCTTGCCAGAATGGGCGGAGCTGTACATCATCCGCCTTTGGGAGGATGGGGAGATCAGGCTGACCCGTGGAAAGTAGGGTAATCCCACTACCGTTAAACTCGATGAAACGAAAGTCTTTCATTCGAGCCTCAGGAGAATCTCTCTCTTGAAATTGTACGAATTCCCCATCTTTCAATGTCATCCACTTACCGGCGGAGATGCGTCACTCAGAAGTGGCAAAACAGACCCCACCCCCATCTTTTGTGTTCGTCTCCCACTTACGGCCATGATAAGCCACCCCACCTACGGTACATCGTGAGGTATAAGTAAAGTTTTAGTCTCGTCGCGTCTAAGATGAACTCATCATCGTACTGACGCCAGTAAAGTCCGCTCTCGATTATCTATGACTTGGGAGGTTATCTTCACCAGTATGTTGTTCCCCCGCCATGCACCACTACCTGCTCACATATACAAGTGTCTTCGTCTGAAACAGAAAGCATCACGGCCGTTCTTCACGCTTACGGAGCGGCACTCGAGAGTCGTAACGTGGAAGAAGCTGTCGCTCTCTACACCCCCGATGGCGTCATCATGCCGCCTCACTTCACAGCCGCTGCCGGCACGACAGCTCTTCGCGAGTCTTACACACGCATATTCTCTAGCATCCACTTGGTCATCAAGTTTTCTATTGATGAAATTGTTGTCATGTCCCCCGAATGGGCATTCGCGAGGACCACAGCTGAGGGAACCAAGACGATGTTGGCGACGCAGGAATCAGAGGAGCATAATAATCAGGAGCTATTTATTATGAAGAAGGAGGAAGGGAGCTGGAAGATTGCGAGATATGCATTTTCTACTATGAAGCCTCTAGTTCAAAACGGCGTGAGAAGAAGTTGAAAGATCTTCCGATCAACACCATAGAAATGAGTGACATTTGCTATTTTTAAGATTATGAACCATGCCGCGAGTGTCTTATATTTGTGGATCAGCCCCGGGGTCTTTCCGGTATTCCAAGATTGACAGGTAGGCACATAATTCGAGGTGATTTGAGCTTCTAATTACGTCGATGACTCTGTTGCGTAGCCATCTAGTCATGTGTGATGAACCCATTTATGATTGATTGCATCTATCAAACTAATCCTTGTGAAAGTGAGGTATGAAGTGTAGAATAAAACTGGTATTAGACGTATTCCTTCCTATCCCGCGAAACAATCATATTGCAAATTGCAAGCTTTTCATGATGCATGTAGTCTTAAGGGTGGTTAGAAATAAATATAAGAGCATGTGGAAACTTTACTTACCCCGTTCAATCTGTCGTTGATATTGCGTTCTCGCCGACGACCTTTGATCCGTGTCTCAAGAAGTGGACATCAATAACATCCCGGAAATTTTCAAAGTCTTCGAAGCCACTTCTGCACAATGCTTCCATCTCCCGTTTTTCTCTCGAAACTTCCTTTGCAACACTGTAGGAGAATTTCGAACGTCTCGAATGGCAATCATGTGCCGTTAATGGCGGCAATATCTCATCTACCATCTTCCACCAGATGTCGTAGAACGTATCCAAGCTGTCATGTACATACTGCCTCCACAGGTCATAGTATGTCATAAGACTCTCGAGTTGGATATTGAGCTCGCAGTCTTCATGTCGCATCAGATAAACCTCTGATTCGGGAAGTCTCTCGACAACTAGAGTTGATTGACCTGTCTCCCAACTCCAAGCGTACCGACAACAAGTATGCGCCATTCCCAGTCGATCAAAAAGCTCCAATCGACTCATTTCCCGAAACAAGATCTCTTGCTGGCATTCATTGATACTCCAATTCCGAATCCAGCGCTGCAGTAGTTCAAATCGGCCAATGGAGTGGACGCAATGTTTGTCCACGCAAACGTCCCAATATTCGGGCAATGCATGACAGCGAACCAGCAAGTGCAAAGGAAGACACCCATTCGAGGAGCAGTGGCAATTGCAGCTGTCTGTGCTTGTTTGCAGGTTAATGATGGCTGGTTTCAGTTCATCCCTTCCCTGAAGATCAACGGGCGGTGAGAGCAGGGCTTCAGCTCCGAGGATAGCTCCATAGAAGGCGAGATAGAACAGGATATTAGGCCAGCCCCCCTTGGCCTGATTCATAACGTTGGCTCCATGTCTTAAAAACCACAACGCTGTTTGTTCTGCCATTTTGCCGTCGAATTTGTGATACCACCCTCTCATATGCCTGAACATTGGCGTTTCCCCAGTCGCGTCAACTTCATCAGCTTCGGTAAATTCGTAATCATGAAGTGTTTGGAATATCTCTTCAAATGTCCGAAGAGATGATCTCGTGTTGTCTAGCTCGTCGTCTATAACGAAGTGGTACGGCGATGCCATGTCGCAGCAGTCAAGCTCGGGAGGGATGAAGGCTTTTCCACGAAGCTGCAGCAGGGCCGATGCAGCTGATCTGTTGAAGAACGAAGCTCTCGTGAGTTTTCTCTCTTTCAAGTCTGCTTCGGATAGGACTTGACAAGCAACTATGTGAAGACGTTCTCGCCTCTCTCTTAGTGCCGAGACGGCCATTCCCAGGATTTCCCGATTCTGAGAAGCGATTGCCTCTCTTATGACCCAAAGAGACGATCTTGTAACGGCAAATCGACGTGGATCAAGACCGAGTGTGAATATGGCTTCTCTCGATTTTAGCAAAGGTTTCAACGATGCTTCATCGCCGGATCTGCACGCCAAGCATATCGCCGACGCTGCAGTATACCCTTTGGCTACGAGATGTTCGACACCCTCGGGCCAACCTATGGCTAGCTCCATATAAGTAAGCCTTTGGGGATGGAACTTTTCCGTTAGGCTTGAGTAGCAAGCTTTGCTTGTCAACTTCTGGATGTCCCTGATGCACCGGCTGAGTATGGCTAAGGCCAGGTCATCATACTCAAGAGCTGCGTGGTAGGGGTACTAACTTAGCTTTGACTTAGAAATCAATCTTCTTTGATCTTTACGTACCTTCGGCAACTTCGACATGATTGATAAGAAGTTCATTTGGCAGGGTCTGAAGGCCACGAGGATAAAATCCTTCCGAGCTGTCATCGTTTTTGTGGCTCTGAAATCCACACATGATGTCTCTGTCTCTCAATCTATTATAAAATGGTATGTCGCGTCCAAACATACCTTTTCTGCAGTTCCCCATGTGAAGTAAATACTCGAAGGCTGTCCTATATGCGCAAGACCATGTTGGCCTGCAAATCGAACGTCATTTTTGTTTTCTTGAGACACAGTAACGTGATTGCTAAACACTTACCCTTCAAGCTCCATCTTATAGTGACGTAGACGCTCGTTTACCAGAGCTCGAGATTGCAGATCAACGTCAGACTCGAACACTACATCCAATATCGCTCCTAATTGAGACTCGAAGTTCTTCCATTGGTTACCAAGGAGAATGAGCAGGTTGCAAAATTCCTTCACGATTGCGAGTTAGCTTGTGATTAAGGCACTTGTTTCTGGACTTACGTAGAATATGTTGAATCCACTTTCGTCAACCTCTCGTCCAGAAAATCTTCCCTCTTCAAGTTCGCGGCGAAGCTGTTGAGATAGTTCCCTGAGCTTTTCGTCTGTGCAGGAATTCCATGAAATACCGATCTGTCCGTGTAAATCGTCGTCGATCCTAGGAAAACGTCTGAACCACAAGGAAGGTGCATCTCCCCATTCATATTCTACCTTCTGCGCACATGCGTCAAAAAAGTTGTCGAATGCTGAAAATATGGCTGATTGGGATCGTTGAGTAATTTTCAAAGGCGGTAGCATGGTCCAAACCCCGGGTCCCGTTGCTGCACCGATGGAAATCTCCACTAATGCATCGAGAAAGGGACGCAAAGTTGCCGTAACGGAATAGTTCCACATATGAGGCCCAGAAATATTGAGAGGACAGCTGTCTCGATGCTCAACCCTTTGTGTTCTCCCAAGTCGAAGATTCCACATCTTTAAGGTTTTGTGCGTAGTATTTGGTCGACATCGACAGGTATGTAGACCCTGCTTCGAATAGGCTGCACGATACCAGGCATCTCTCATGGCCGTTGGTTGGCGCATCAAAGAGACCGCCATACTGTCTCTCAAAAGTACTCGATCTTTCAGCGCCAGGTCATTTGAGCCATAGCTAAGGAGTTTGACACTTGGGCTTGCTGTAACTCTAGACTCAATCCCGGAAATTGCAAGCATCAGTTCATCTCTTAGGGAACGAAGTCCATCACTCATTGCTGACTCCTGAGTATGAGCCAGGTCTTCCATTCTTTCACGGGTCGTCCGAAACTGTGACCGCATATGTGTATCCAGGTTTAATGTTCGGGGATGCAACAAATCCGCCGTATTGCTGATGCGGCTGATTTGGCTGCTTGCTGAGCCGAGGGACGCTTCGAGGGAGGAGTTTGATCGACGGAGGATACTGAGACTCTCCAAGCAGTCAGCCTGACTGTTTTGTATCATCGAAGTCGCTTGTGTCAACGCAGACCTGTGGAAAGTGTTAGATGCGACGCAGATTGCAACCAAAGGCCAGGGGGTTTTGGGATCTCAACAAACCCCATTCTTGTTTGCGTAACAAAGCTGACAATATTCAACTCCTCAATCAACTCCAGATTCTTTCTATCTATTCGTTGCAACTTTTCTAGAATAGCAGTTTCCCGCGTCGTTGACACCAGCCCGTTCCACAGGCGCAGTCCCATCGCATGCTTGCCCCGCCTGGTGGCCTCGGCAAGGGGCTCCAGACACCCTTTCGCTTCATCGACGGCCAATCGTAAGTTATCACAGCCAGAGGATAGACGATCCAGCAATTCGGTGTCAATGTGTTCAGTTGTAGTGAATTCGGCACCAACAATGTGTCGGCAAATGTAGTTCAGCCTCTCGCTTGACCGTTCGACATCCTCAAGATATCTTGCCGTCTTCTTGGGTACGTCGCGGATTTCTCGGATGAGTTTGATTGTGCCAAGCAACGCAGCAGTGGCACACTCAGCCAACTGAATTGAGGCTGCAACCCCGCCGAGAATACTCAGAGGATCGGTCATGGCGAGGCTCACCCGGCATTTAGATGATGACTGGACGGGCTTTGGATGAAGATAAGGTTTTCACGACTACGACAACGTGTTGGTGGCAGGATTCGAGCGGGGATAACGGGGAGCGGGAGAGCGCTGAGAAATACTCCAGCCTGTGCTGACAGGCTTGCCCACACGCACAGAGGACGATAGCCCAATGGACTGTCTGGTGAGGAAAACAGCACTTATGTCCAACACTTCTGTTCAGCGGCTACCTAATAAAGATCCTTATTGGCCTGGTCTGAAGCCTGACATGTAAATTCGCAGCCCATGGGGTGATTTCTACACCACTTGGCTTACTGACGTGGCCCTCCAACTGTATGCCTACTGGATAGCCCGAGGTGGTGTATGCCACATGTCTGCAAACACCTGTCCATCAATGGGCAAGCAGAAAATGACGAGTAAAATGTGGCTGGTCTGAATTTGATTTCATTCGCCATCGGCAATCGACTGAGTATTTGCACACACTAATGGGGAATATGAGATATGAATTGCTTGCTTTCGCTACTTTTTTTGAAAACCGTCCATGGAGTAGCCTTGGCGGGTCGATCAGCAACGAAGAGGACAAGAATGTTGAACACCACCAGGGTTTTACAGTTTCAGGCCCTATGTTTTCTCCAGCTTCAAACCATCCTATTTGGGTTGAGAATCAGGTTTCTTCGTTTCTGGCAAATCGCAACGGACTAGGCAGTTTGTGGTAGGGTCGCCAGGCCGGTATATCAACCCTACGCCGTTAATGTCGAGTTTGATGGTCGTGTTTTTCTCTTCTTCTGCCGCTTCTTTGCTGTAATTCCCGCGATGCCATGGAATTAGCAACAGAGCTGGACCGAACAGAATACACGGAAACCACTGTCTGAAACTTGCGAGACGCCATAACCCAATTGGACTAAGACATCGCTTGTTCTCGATTGCCCCGACAGTTATGCCATTAGAGAAGCCAACTTTCGGCATGTCCCCGAGTGAGAATGTCTGGATGACAGAGTCATCGTCGTCTGACAATGCCGCGTCGATTGTCTTCTCTTGGAGTAGCAGGAGCGTGCTAGCTGATTCAGTGGCATTCGTCAGCTGGCTGTGGACACTAATCAGAGCGAGGAATCCAGTGCTGATAGACAAGAGTAAGGCGTAAGATCCAAGCTGTGCTATTGTAGAATCGTTGTTCACAGCTGAAG
Organism: Colletotrichum kahawae; assembly: GCA_032988895.1. Taxonomy (NCBI): domain Eukaryota; kingdom Fungi; phylum Ascomycota; class Sordariomycetes; order Glomerellales; family Glomerellaceae; genus Colletotrichum; species Colletotrichum kahawae. The sequence goes on along the minus strand of VYYT01000002.1, from coordinate 88,093 downwards.
TCCATGAAGCCAAGCCAGTCGCAAGGCAGATACCCAATAGGACGGCAATGTTGGCGAGCATCTTTTCGAGCGCAGATTCTGTAGTCTTCTCACACACTTTGATCTCTGCATCGCGGAGCGTATTTAAGAACGTGAATAGCTCTCTATCCGGTACTGTTCTGTAAGAAAACACATGGCGCATGTCTTCGGTGAGTTCATAAAGTGGGGATAGTGGGGATCCATTTTTGTATCTTGCCCCGCGTGTTAGGAGGCTGTAATCGTCCGAAGGCTTCAATTTCCCGAACAATTCAAATTTAAGACTCCTAAAAAGCTTGCTGCGATATCGGAGATCTGGCCGTTTCATACTCGATAATGTGTTTTCAGACGTAGTCTCTTCGGGCGGTCTGGCATCATGGTCGGATGGGGTCTCTCGAATTCGAATACATCTCGCATTGTAGGAACTATTGCTGAGTACCGACACGAACGTGCTGAAGACGAGTTTCCAGCATGACTGAAACACAACGAATGTAAAGTTCCGGTAAAGTAGAGTCGAAGTACGGTACTGAAATCCAAAGTTTGCTAGCGCATAGATGAGGACCAGGACCAAACGGACTGTGCTATCTTCATTCGTCCTTTTGTTCGTGAAGCCGTTGTATACAAGCGTGTTGGCAATCATGACAACGCCAAGCCAGAAACTAACAGAATTCCATATAGAGATTTGGACCAACGTTTTCATTACTGGAGACGACGTTCGAAGCTTTGTAGGACTCCTGTCTTCTCGTGAATCATTGACGCTATTTTTATTGGGTCGAGTCTTGATGGATTCAGGGTCAAGTTGCTCAGGTGGGCCCGAAATTTCACCATGCCCTTTGATGGGATAGCACTCCCGGTTGGCCACCTTCTCCAGTGGAATGTGTGTCTTTTCTCCAAGATAGAAAAGTAGCCGAGACTGGGAGAGATTATCGGTCGGGGGGTCACCGTAAGTCCGTGGCCATAGCTTTGACAGAACGGCGGCAAGGTTCGGCTGCAGGGTCCTCGGGGGCAACCAAATATTGTTCGATAGTTTATGCGTGTACGTAGTCAACATCCAGTAGGTGCTCGCAACCAAAAGAAGTATAAGAAAGGCCAGAGTTGTGTTGACCTTTCTACTGAGGTCGATAGTTTGGGGCGCGGGGCCGCTGATGCTACTTGAATTGCCAGAAACCGTCGCAGCGATCTGTGTGTCGATACCAATATCAAGATCATCTGTGATAGGTGCTGGCCAACAGATAGTCGAAGCAACCAGAAGCAGTTGAAGGATGAGACGACGTGTGTCTATGAAACGGTCCATTCCGTCTCGGTAGCCTGGGCGGCAGGCAAGGCGACGTTGGCCAAAGGTATATGAATGGCTGGGATGAGCGATCAAAGCCAGAAATCAACCGGGCGGCTCAATAAGAAGATCGACTCGATTTCTGAGTATTGGTAGAGGTGCAAATATTCGGAATGCTGTCGTCGTAGGCGGCTAGACAGCGGTTTCTTGCCACGAGGTGACGAGATCGATAACTAGGTATCCAGATTGAAGGTGTCGAGGTCAACGTGTGGGAACAAAATGGAGTTCATTTCTGGCCTTATTCTGCATGGGCGAGCTTTGGATGAATAGTGCGGGTGAGACAACTAATAGGTGGCAGCGGATGTCGCTCAGGAGGGGGGACACTACTGAATGAGGATTGCCAACGTTCTACCCCCTTACCATCGTTACACGAAGTCTCCCACACCTGCAGCTGACATGCATCTACTTGATTTCAATGGTACGCTAAAGAGGCGCGGCTGTGTGGTTAATCCCGCAATTGGTCTTTCTCGCTCTTGAACGCCGTCACGTCCAGCTGAAGCTATGCATGTCTTCTCAACTGGCCACCACATAACTCGACTCAAGACATTGCGCTTTATAACACTGTATGAAAATAGACTATTCGTATCGTTTATATGGCAGAGAAATCTCGGCTGAAAACAAATGGGCGGTGGGAAGAAGTTGTCGTTGGGCGGTCAGGCTGGGCCCGCCAAGAACAAGCAGGCTGAGCAACGGGACCTGGACTTGCGGACAGGGAAGCAAACAACCCTTGTTGCATATGCATCTTCAAATGTGGGACACCCATTAGAATCAGGCTGGCTCTGGGTGCCCAACTGACGTGCCATCTCAGTCTGCCCAGAAAACGGCCCGAGGCGATGCATCTCGCACAGAGGTAGAATGTCCGCGGAGAGAGTCTGCAGGGTTGAACAAGAGAAGCGACATGCTTCGAACGATTCGGTATGTTTCCACCCCATCAGTAATGGTCTGCCCTGGCCAATAGAAATATTTGTTCGTGATAGTTGGGAGGCAGCGTCATATGGGTTCGGGTCTTTAGAATCCTGGAATTATCATCTCCGTAGGTTGATAGTAGAACATATTTGTACAAACTGAAACTCTACAACCACAATGCTCCTTCATTATCATGGTATTATCCCGACAAATGCACCCGTCCGTCGTCTACTTCTTGATCTCGGTGCTCCCAGCAGCAGTCGTCCCGCTCGCCGTATCAGGAGAATCCAACAACTCCGGCCCCGGATCAACCTTCTTATTGAGGCTCTCAGTTGCCACTTCCTTCTCAACCTTCTTGACATCAACATCTTCCGCCTCAATCTCTTCTCCATACGGCCCACTCGTCTTCACACCCTCCATCGAATCAGTCTCATCTCCATCCTTGACGACACCATCCTTGACACTGCTCGCCCGGCTCACGTCCGCGCTCTCAGGGCTCTCCGTCCTCAGGCCGAGGTGCTTCTCGGCTGTCGGATCCTCCTTGTTGCCGCCCTTCCAGTCAGCAGCCTTCATCTGCGGCACCGGAGATCCATCCGAAGGCTCCCGCACGACATCCCCCTCGGCAGGACCGACTTCGTCGCCGCCATCCTTGGCGCGGTGGGAGTCCGCAACCCGCCAAACGACGGCAATCTTGTCGAACCCGCGGGATCCCTTCCTGCTGGATCCCTTGATGCCATCCATCGCGTCCCACTCAATCTCGAACACCCCGCTCGCGTCGGGCTTGCCTTCCTGCTCCGGCCCGTTGCCCTCAAAGAAGACATTGAACCAGACGTGAGCCACCGCCGTGACCATCGTCAAGCCCATACTAGAGGATGTCCTGTTCCTTCTCTCGACAGAGATGTTTACATCACTATTCGGGATGTGGATGGCCTCCTTCGGCTTCAGGATGACAGCCATGCCGCCAGGCTCTCCATCCTCAGTATCCGCCTCCTTGCCATTCGCCTCCGTCTCGCTTCTCTTCTGCTGCCCAAGCGCCGTGGGGTCCCTGATAAGTGACGTCGTCTTGGCGTTCCTCAACTTCTTGCTCTTGCTCCTCGATATCTCGTCTGACTTCGTCTCCTCCTTCTTTCCACCATCCTTTGCGTGGTTGGTGTTGGCATGCTCCGCCAGAGGCGCTTCCGCGGGGGCCTTCTCCGTAGGCTTCACTCCCACGCTGGCCAAATCGGTCATCATACGCCCGATACCCCCTCCGCTAGGTGCATCTCCCTCGATTACCACCCTCTCGCTCTTCTTGAATGTATGAAACACCTTGATCTTCTTGCCCTCGTCCTCGAAGCCCTCAACATCAAACTTGACGCCGCTACGCAGACCCCAGACATGAATCTCCATAATCTCAACAGCGCGATCCACATACTTCTTGCCTCCCCTCGTCCAGCGGTCCACATACGTGATCGTGCGCAGCTGACTTGGGATAGACACACCAGCGCCAAACTTAGGCCGCATCCTCCGTTCAGTAAACCTCGTCAGCGCCTCCTCAGGCTTCCAACCACACTCTGATATCAGATAGCTGCAAGAAACAGTCCCGCTGCGGCCCTTGCCTGCCTTGCAGTGCACAACCACGACTCGCTGGTTATCGCCTCCCTCCGTCTTCTTGCCGTCGGACTTGCTGACCGCGACGTCGCCTTGCTGGAGTTCGCCGCCGCTGAGCCAGTTGCGCATGCTCGCCATGATCATGGGAATTAGGCGGAAGGGGGGCGGGTGGTGGTCGGGCCAGGGGTAATGCCTCACGCGCCCATATACCTCCTCGTCGGGGTACCCCGTGCCCTCAGCGCGGAACTCCCATATCGCCCAGTTGTCCTTGTGTTTCTCGTCAAGGAAGGTGACGAGGCGGTCGAGCGGGTTTCGGTAGGCTCGTTGGGGATACGTCCCTGATGGACCGGAGCTGGTTCGCACATCATCGTCAGCTTCTTGTGTCCTGCAAGCATTGCGAAGAAGAGGACAACTTACGTGGCGATAATATTGGATGTGACATAGCACAAGTCCAAGTCGGACTCAGCGTGCCTCGCGCGAGGCCCCGCGACGATTTGTCGCAGCAAAGAAGCCATTTCTCGAAAAGAAAAGAAAAAGAACGCGAAACCTTGAATGCGACGTGGAACTTGGATTGGAAAGCGGAGCAAGGTTTAGGACGGGGTCGCGCGCCAAGAATAAGAAGGTTGTTGCAGTGCAGCTGTATTAAATGAACAGTCCAGGGAGGTGCAATCCAAGTCAAAAGGCCTCCTGACGTTTTGCGGGTGGTTCCTTAGCTGCGCCTGCGCCTTGGTCGCGTGCAGCTTGTCGAGGCTTGACGTCGGTGTGCGCGACGGCTGCGCGACGTCATTGATAGTGGGGTGAACCAGGGGAGGGAGAGGCCGAGCTACGCCACTTTGGGTGTGGCTAGGTGCCTAGATCGTTCGTTTCCCAGGTGCTTGGCGACATGTGCTTAGCCCTTATACCGGTGATATTATCATCGCCTACGCACATCACAGCATGCGAAGTCAACGGTGGAATGAATACTTTAATCATGCGGGTTTTGATGTATTGCGCAAACAAACTAGTAGGCAATGGCAAGAGCCAGAGAGCGAAACAGGAAACCTGAAATCATAGTGTAATGCAGAGCGCAACCCGGGGTTCGTCCAGGTCCCAAACTCGCCGACACCCCAAAAGCCAGAATGAGTCGCAGAAAAGCCGTTTGAACAATGGGCGGCCGTAAAACATCTCCTCTTCTTTCCTTTCCATTGCTACCTCGTATCCTTGCCCCTGAACCGTTTCTTACATACTCCCCTGGAAGGAAACATTCTTATCATGGCTGGAGTTGCAGCCGGGCCCATCGCATCGGCCGAGCCGCTATTGATGCGATATCGTATAATTAAGATGTGAGAGCATCATGCACCAGTCGTTGAGACTGCTGTGCATTCTGCCTGTCAATTTGAGCCTTTAGGAGGTCTTCTTGGGGACGGCGGTGCCGCTGAGGTAGCGGTTAGGGTCGGTGTAGGCGTAGAACTGGCGCGCGCCTCCCTTGACAGTGTCCCAGGCCTGGCGAGCGGCAGGGGGAGTACCCTGGTTGCCAACGGCGGAGTCAACGCGGGACTCGAACATGGCGAACGAGTTCTGAACGTGGGTGCTCTGGGTGAAGCGGGCACGCAGGAAGGCAGTGTAGATGGCAATCAGAATCCAGGAGCGGCGCTGGAAGGTGATGGCGGAGAGCAGAAGGCGAACCCAGAGGAGGATCTCAAGGGAGGAAACCACGGACATGGACGCGTCGTAGTACTCCTTGACGAAAGCGCCAATCTTGTCGGCAATGGGGTTGTGCGCATACTGGGGCTTTCCGCCGGGAGAAGCGCCAGCAGCCGGGGCGATGGGCTTGGGGGGAGTGATGGTGGGAATCACGTTGGCGCGCGTGTAGGTGGCGACGTGGAAGACGGAGTAGATGGCGTAGGGAAGCATGGCCAGGGGGTACTGGGGGGAGAAGAGCCAGACCAGGGACATGACTGCAGATTCCAGTTAGCCGCAGCGACAAGACGGGGAGAACAGACGAAGAAGCTCACCGAGGTACTGGACATTCTCGTCGGCGATGAGAGCCAGGGGGCTTTGAGGCGCCTTAGCTCCAGCCTTGCTGCGAGCCCTCAGGGTCTTGTAGACGACAATGCCGTAGGTAAGGCAGGCGGAGAGGAAGGCCAGTCGGTAACTCCAGCGGGCGACTCTGCTGTAGTAGTTGAAGGTAACGTAGGAGAAGGAATAGCGAATAACGGACAGGATCAGAGTCAGATGTCTGGCGAACGCGTTGTTAGCAAATGCTGAGCCCAGGAAGAGGTTCTCATCGCTAAAGATGCAGCCCCGGCCCCCCGGCCTTCTCCGCAGGCGCGACCAGCATGTTCTTCGGGTCGCAGGGATACGGTTGAAGCTCGAAGGTCAAACGGAATGGTCTGTACGTACCCGGCAAACCAAGCAACTGTTTGAAAATCGGCGATTAGCATATGCCGCACTCAGACATGCAGACGGGAGTTTGGAGTCGACATACATTGCAGGGTCTGGGCGAGAAGCAGAAGCCTCTGGGTGAGAGGGACGTTGGCGGGCGGAGGGGGTGCCATCGTGCAATATTCTTCTGGTGGTGGGCGCGATAGGCTTGAAATGTGTTATACAGCTGTTGGTGCTGATAATCAGCAGATTCGCAAAGGATGATGGAATTTGCGACGCAGTGCAAAGCTCTGTGTCGTGTGTCTTTTTTCTGGTGGTGTTGGAGTTGACTTTGGAAAGCTGGCCAGAATGCGCAAGAAGTTGAGGTGATGGCGGGCGGTGGAGTGGCTGGTTAAGGTGGAGGTGGAGGAAAATGGAGCATGGACTCAGGCAAGCGGTGGTCGGTGCGTCAGTGCGTCACTGCTTCCTTCTCTGCGCTTCCCTTTGGTCGGGCCAGCTGCTGCCCTTTTTTTTCCCTTTCGCTGGAGTGAGTGGCCGGGAGCGCGCAGAATTAACACACGGAATTGAGAGGGAGGGGTCATCGGCAGCGGGAGGGAGGAAAGGTTACAGTGACCCCGGCAAAGCAAGACAGCGGTACGACGACCAACCCAGCTGAACTCCAGTCCAGGGTCCCGGGCACTTCAGCGGCAGATCTGCGGACTGTTTCCCTCGCTGAGAAGTGAAGGACTCCAAATTTTATGACGGCCTTGGACAGGGCTGTTTCCTGTGAGAAGTGTCACCTGCGAATCATCAATGCGACAGCTCTCACATGTCATTTTTTGCGCATGGAAAAACGAGCCCTCCAGTCCTTTTATTTTTGTTTACTTTCTATCATTTCTTCTCACCTTGACACCGACGAGGCGGAAACATCTGAGCTCAACACCTTCAGGTAAAGGGAGACATGAGACGACGGAATGAAATCCGTGCTCTCTGGCTGCAGCCCAGTATCAGCACAACACCAGCCGCTAACCAGTGCGGATGGCCTGATGCGCTGATGCAGCAACTAGGTGGTCGTCCACGGTGCTAAGTGCTAGGTAACGTAGGTAGGCAAATGGTGCCTCTGCCTTGCTCTGGACTCATTGGGCGCGCATCTGCGAGACGCTCTTTCATCACCACCTGACGCTAAATCCGGACTTCCCTGCTGGTGTCAAGCCACAATCTTCGGCTCGTTTCCTTTCGTCATCATCACACCCTTGGTCTGTGCGTCAGCTGCAGCTCCGATCCACCAGCTCTGGCCAATCCAAATTCTCCGCCGTCAGCTTATTGTCAACACTGTGCGCTCGCTGCCATCCCTGCATCGTTAATACAGTGTGATCAACAAATTCGGAACTGTCCGTCTGGACCCCTGTCAATTGAGAAGCTGTGGCGTCACAGCTCCCCGAAATCTGAATTGTTGAGATTTGGAGCTCCGTGGCATCACCACAACTGATCGTCTCGACGGCCCGTGTTGTTTCGCCCACTCCGACCGTGACAACCCGCCACGATGCCGCCAAAAGCTGCTCCTCCGCAGAGGGAGTTCGTCCACCCCGAGGCCGGCCATGCCAGAAAGAAGTAAGCTGTCCAATTCAATTCCCGGCTGCTTGTGCAGCCACTCCTGCGACGCCCACTAACAAGACCCTCGCGATAGGCCGCCCAGCCCTTTCGCCATCGAGCCCATCTCAGCCTTTTATTGCTTCCTGGCTGCCAACATAATCTCCGCCCTCTTCGCCCCGATCCAAGACTGCGACGAGACATTCAACTACTACGAGCCTACCCACTACCTGTCCCACGGTTACGGCCTCCAGACATGGGAATATTCCCCCACATATGCCATCCGCAGCTGGCTGTACGTTAGTCTGCATGCCATTGTCGGCAACCTCCGCCGTCTGCTGCCCCAGTCTACCAAGGCAAGTTCAACATCCCTTCCACGATACCAAACCTATTGAGCCCATACTGACTGCCCCAGGTTGGCGAGTTTTACTTTATTCGATATGCTCTGGCCTTCGGCTGCGCCCTGTGCCAGGCCCTGCTGTTCCGTGTTATCAGCCTCACCCTCAATGCGCGCATTGGTCTCTTCTTCATCCTGGCCACGGTCTTCAGCGCAGGCAACTTTCATGCGAGCACTGCCTACCTGCCCTCCAGTTTTGCCATGTATATGGCCATGCTGAGCGCTGCGTCTTTCATGAACTGGCGCGGTGGATTGAAGACTGCTCATGGAATTTTCTGGTTTGCCGTCGGAGCTGTCGTAGGATGGCCTTTTGCTGCCGCCCTCTCCTTCCCCTTCCTCATCGAGGAGGCCGTCTTCGCTGCGCTGAGTGACAAGGATCGCTTCATTGAGGCTATCATCCGCGTCGTCAGGGGTGTGATTGCTGGCTTGATCGTTATGGTAAGCCCCATTTCAGACTTTGTGTGACATCAAACGCATCTAACTCGTTTAGTTCTTTGATGGATGTATCAACACTTTCTTCTACAAGAAGGTCGAGGTCGCATCTTGGAACATTGTCAAGTACAACATTTTCTCGGAGACCGGTGGCCCAGAGCTGTACGGGACCGAGCCTTGGGACTTTTACTTCCGCAACCTCGCCTTGAACTTCAACATTTGGTTCATCCTGGCCCTTGTGTGCCTCCCCCTTTTCATCCTGCAGAAGCTGGTTTCACCTTCAGGACAAGGCTTTCAGACAGGCTTGCGCGCGCTGGTTTTCATCTCGCCTTTCTACCTGTGGCTTGGCATCTTCACCCTCCAGCCTCACAAGGAAGAGCGTTTCATGTATCCCGCGTACCCTTTCCTCGCTCTCAATGCTGCTATGTCCCTGCACATCGTCCTGGCGGCTCTTGGCAACTCAGATCCCAAGACTCTTGTGGGCAAGATTCCTGCCAAGCTCAAGCTTTTCACCGTCAGTCTGGTGCTCCTGCTTTCCTTCGACATCGGACTCTCGCGCGTCTACGGCATTTGGTCTGCCTACTCTGCTCCTATGAGGCTCTACTCACCACTGGGAGCGGGTGTCAGCGGTCAGCAGGGACTCGGCCTCCGTGGCGACAACGTTTGCTTCGGTAAGGAGTGGTACCGCTTCCCGTCTTCCTACTTCCTGCCCCGCGACATGCACGCCAAGTTTGTTCGCTCCGAGTTCCGAGGACTGCTTCCTGGAGAGTTTGCTGAAGCCCGGACTGGCTTCGGTTTCTGGAGTGGTACGTGGATGCCCACCAAGGGTATGAACGACAGAAACGAGGAAGACATGGGCAAGTACGTTGATCAGAGGACCTGTGGGTTCTTGGTCGACACTCAGTACCCCGAGCGAAACGACCCCTTGCCGCCTAATGAGCCTGACTACATCGCCGATGAAGAGCACTGGGAGGTTGTGAAATGTGTTCTGTTCCTCGATGCGGCCAACACACACTTTCTGGCTAGAGCACTCTGGGTTCCAGATCTGCCCTTCATTCCCGAAAAGTTCCAACGCAAGTGGGGCCGCCATTGCCTTCTGAAGCAGAAGAAGTGATGGGTCGCGAGAGCTCCAGCAAGGTCATCTATCCAAAGCTGACCGATACCCACCATGCCAAGGCGCTCCTTGCCGCGTTGCATAGCTTCGAAAGGGCGATTGGACAAGGGCGCCAACTAGCGAAGTGATTGCTAGCCAGGCTACCCAGGCATTTTGGCAGGCTCTATTGAGTTCACCTCAAGGAAGGTTGCACAAAGTTAATGTGCTGCTAGCTATCGGACTGTGAAAATTGGAAAGGGAGCATATGCATGCCTGAACAAAGGTTACACGCCTGAACAGGGAAATATGCCTGGTTACAGCCCTTTGATACCACAAAATGAAAGCAGTCAACATGTTCAGTCTACCTCCCACATGTGATGCTAAACTTCCACACCAGTGCTTACGGCAACAGTGACCACTCAACATAGCCTCCTCAGAAGAAGAAGCCCAGGATACGCTTCCACATCGGAGCCTTCTTCTCAACCTCATCAACCTCATAAACCTCCAGCTCCTCCTCCGGCCGCCTGCCCTTGTCCAAATCAACACTCCGCAGGTCAACTCCAAAGCCCCAGTCTCTCGTGTACACCTTCCAGAACAGAAACAAACACAGCGTAATCGGCGCCGCCATGTAACTCTGGAAGAACGACTCGGCGTTCGGGCTTCCGCCAACCGGCTAATCCACATTCGTTAGCACCATTATCCGCCAACCATCTCATAAGGTCACAAGCGACTTACGTATAAAGCCGAGTAAAACGTCGCGCTCAGCGATTAAACCACCAGGAACACGCCCACATAGCTCCCGGCAACGCCCAGCGCAGAGCGCCAGGGAATCTCGTTCACGTCGCGGCCCTGCAGCCGCCACGCCTTGCGGAAGCGGATGTGCGCGAGCATGATGCTCGCGTACGCGAACTGCCCCGAGAGACCCGTGACGGCGAGAAGCCAGTTGAAGACGGTCTTGCCGTCGGCGGCGAGGGTGATGACGGAGATGAAGCCGAAGGCGACCTGCAGCGCGACGCAGTAGATGGGCCGCCCGTCCTTGTCGACGCGCGCGAAGATGGCGGGTGCGCGGCCTGATTGCGCCAGGGCTTGGAGCACGCGGGTGGAGCCGTAGGTGCAGGAGTTTGCGACGGAGATGACAGCGAGGGTGATGACTATCATTCCTCGTGTTAGCTGGGGGGGAAGAGGGTTAGGGGAATGGGGGAGGGACGCACCGCCGTTGATGATGTGAGGGAGGACCTGGATCCCAGCCAGTTGGACCGCGAGCACGAACGGGGAGGCCTTGGTGTTAGCTCCGCTTGCGCCGAGGAGGACGTCGCTGTCTGACGGGACGATGAGACCCATGATGAAGATGTTGAGGATGTAGAAGAGGGTGATACGCCAGAAGACCTGTCGGGAAGCCTTGGGGAGAGTCTTGCGGGGGTTGGCTGCCTCAGCGGCGGCGAGACCTACCATCTCTGTGCCGCCAAAGGAGAATGCTATCGAGTGTTAGGCTTGGAGGATATAATAGTTGGATCGTGATGAACGTACCGGCAGTCACGAAGACGGAGCAGAAGCCCTGAAATCCGTTGCGGAAGGCGCCCGGGTCGTGCCAGTACTGGGCCCCGATGTAGCCGCGGGGATCGGTGGGGACGCCGCCTGTGTTGATGATGATGCCGAGGATGATGAAGCCGATGCAAGCTATGATCTTGACGATGGCAAGGATGAACTCGACTTTGTGAGGATGTCAGCGTGCGTTGCTGGCAATGAAAGATGTTGAGGACATACCTTCGCCATACCCTCGAACACCAAAGACTTGGATCACAATCAGGAGGGTCATGAAGACGGCACACCAGACTCCTGGGTTGACCTCCTCTCTGCTTTTCCAAAACTCTATGGTGATGCCCGCGGCGGTGATCTCGAAGGGGAGGGTAACCATCCAACCGATGGAGTATTCCCAGCCCATTGCAAAGCCCCTTGTTGACCAGTCAGATGAATCGAGACTTGAATTCGTTCTCCGAGGAAGAGCTTACCAGGCCGGATCGATGAAGCGCACAGCATATTCGTAGAAGGCACCGTTCACTGGGTAGATGATGGCTAGTTCTCCGAGGGCTTGGACGGTGCACATCATCATGCACCCGATGATGATGAAGCCAATAAGCTGATCAAAGTTGTCAGTTCGTCACTCATCAGCATTGAGTTGAGATCACCATACCAGAGCTGCCGGGCCACCAGTCCTCAGCGCTCCTCCCGTTCCGACAAAGAGGCCAGCACCAATGGAGCCTCCTGGAGTTCATGATAGGCTATGTTGAGCTTCATTCATGACAACGATTATCAGGATTTACTAACCGATGGCAATCATCTGCATATGACGCCCCTTCAACGCCCGCGATAGGGGACGATGCTGCGGTAAGGGGTTCTGCTCCCCTTCGCCATTGCTGGAGGTCGGCTGAACAGCCTCATCGGCGACGTCTAGCTTCTTTTCGTCAACTGCCATGTTGATATGACGCAAGTTTCACCAAAGGTCAAAGAAGAAACAGAGTCTGCTAAGAAAATGACAAGCATCGCCCAGAACTTGGCGGCTCGGCTTCGGTTTTATTCAAGTCTATCAGCTAGTTTCTCCGTCGTACAGCTGTTGCCCGTCGTACAGACATTGCCCGTCGCACAATGCCAATGCGACTTTATCTTTCATCCCAGCATTTCGTGCCCCTGAAATGCATGTTGGACGTATGCTCGTCTGATAGAAACTCGGCCGATCTCTTATCAAAAGAGATGATGTTGCGTCTGTTGGTTCGGTGGCCGGGGGGTCTGGTTCCCGTCTTTCCCCTGATGATAGCATGCGGCCGGCTAGAGATCGACTTTCGCGGTCGGCAAATGGCATGGGCGAGACGTCACTTGTCTTCATGCAGGTTGAAGTGCAGCATCTGAGGGCTTCTTGTCAATGGCACAATCTTTGAGATGGGAAGGAAACATTTTGCCAAGGAACGTGCTCTCAAGAGGGTGGTAGGGACGTGTGTCTACAGGACTGATATCTTGTTGTAAGTACACCTCGTCCATCACCGGTCCGATTAAACAGAACATTACAAGACTAACACCAAAGAAAGCTGCTTGGGTACTGCAGCATTTATTTACTGTTTTGAAGCAGCCCATGAGTCAATCCACCAAGCCCATGTTCCTCATCAGCCCTCCGTCACCGGGAATACGCGGTCACGTTCTCACGGTCCGATACTCGACCGGGGCCCAGATAAGACACCCCCCGGCCACCGATCGTCATCACGACATGCTCCGAGATAACAATGGCACACGTACATCCGATAAGAGACCTCAAACTCGGACTGATGTTGAGTGTGGTGGGGTCGCATCGGAGGGGTGTCCGGTAAGTGGATCCCCTCCCGGAGCCCTCTCCGGTGACCTCGTCGAGCCACTTTCCTCTCTCGGCAATCACCCAGATCCTCCGCGATGCCCAGCTATCTTATCTGCACGTGTGCATAGCATCAAGTGACATGTTATCGGAACTGCCAGTCACTCACTCACATCGACGTCCCCCCAAGAATACAGTTGCTACACACGTCCCCCTCCAAGCTTACTCCCTGTTCGGCTAGCATCGCGATACGTGCGGGGGAGAGAGGAGCGATAGCCTAGCTCCAGCCATCAAAGCAGCGTACATGTACTATGTAGACGCAGACCACACGCCAACTCATATCTCCAAGACGGAAGCAATTCCAAACAATCCCGATTGGCATGCCCATCTAAACCACGACATGTGACCTGCTAGCCGCCAGGATGGCCATGCCCGCCACGTCCGTACATCGGACCGGAACGAAGCGTTGGAGAAAGAGGCGTTGGAGAAACCACCGGATCCGATCACGACCAGAGGCGGGGAAACCGAACAAGCATTTAGAAGCCGTCCCCCTTTCAACCGCTCAAATCACGGGCTCATCTTATACTCGGAAGCATCCGAATACTCTCTTGAAGTTGCGACGTACACCAAGTCTGTCACATTTACATCAAGACATACCATGAAGGTGTCGCTGGGGCTGGCATCTGCCAAGACGCCCTGGGCGAACCCCGCGTTCATCGTATCTGGCAGACGAAGCTACGGGAAGCCTACACAACCGCGACAGGCTCTCGGAGCAGGCTCGCCACATGCTGCTATTCCGGAGACAAGCAGCCTTGAACTCAGGAGCCCTCCAGCACGGAAATCTGTCTCCGGCGCGCCGTTATCCGTCTTATCTACCGGGACGCTTCTAAGATCGTTACTCATCACTACCGTCTCATCGAACCGCTTCCTTCTCATCCCCTCACTCTACACACTATCCTTCCTCTCCAAGTCGAGCGGAAGTTTCCTACTGGACGTTGATCGCAACCCGGTACTACACGCCATTCTCAAGAAGACATTCTACGACCAGTTCTGCGCCGGAGAGACCCCTGAACAGACGAAAGCATGTGTTGACCGGCTCAAGGCCCTGGGCTTCAAGGGTGTCATTCTTACCTACGCCAAGGAGACTGTATTCGACCACTTGACTCAGTCGGCTCACGAGACGGGAAAGACTGCTGCTGCATCGGGTGTTGCTGGCGTCGATTTTGAGATTGAGTCCTGGAGATGCGGTACCCTGGAGACTGCTGCACAGGTTGGTGAGGGTGACATCCTCGCCATCAAGTTGACCGGAGCTGGCCGCGAAGTCACAAAAGCCTTCGCCGAAGACAAGTTTCCCCCGAAACAGATGCTCGACGCCCTTGATGAGATCGCCACAACATGCAAACAACGCGGCATCAAGATCATCGTCGACGCCGAGTCCACGCACTTCCAGAAAGCCATCGACCGCGTCACCCTGGAGCTCATGCGCAAGTTCAACGGAGACGGATACGCTGCTATCTACAACACTTACCAGGCATATCTCAAGAGCACCACGGACAACGTGATCAACCACCTCTCGGAAGCTAGCAAGGACGGGTTCACCCTGGGCCTCAAGGTCGTCAGGGGCGCGTACATCCTCTCCGACAACCGCTCTCGCATCCACGACACGAAGCGGGATACGGATAATGCGTACAACTACATTTCTCAGGGTGCTGTTAAGAGACACATTGGAGACTTTGGCGGATCGAAGCCGTTCCCCTCTGTGGATCTGTTGTTGGCTAGTCACAACAGGGAGAGTGTCTTTGCTGCGTTGAAGCTGCACCAGCAGCGCGTGAAGGAGGGCAAGCCGACCGTGCCGATTGCGTTTGGACAGCTGCATGGCATGTCTGACGAGGTCAGCTTCTCGCTTCTGCAGGAGAAGAACGAGGGTTTCGGGGGACCGGACGTGTTCAAGTGTTCTACTTGGGGCAGCATGGGTGAGTGTTTGGCGTATTTGCTCCGCCGGGCGGTGGAGAACAGGGATGCAGTTTTGAGGACGACGGATGAGCATACTGCAGTGAAGAGCGAGTGTTGGAGGAGGTTGAAATCGGCCTTTGCGATTGCGAACTGATCTAGCATAACAAGTTCAAGCATGAGTTTCGGCAAGCGGTAGCCTGTATTCGCCACAATTTTATGTCATATCTGTTCATTGTGTGTCCGCTACATGTAGCATGTGCTGGTTCATTTCCAAAGAGAACACGCAGACAATTATCAAACTACCGAATCAGCCCACTCAGCGTAAGAGGATCCAGCTACTCCGCAGACACCGGTTGCTAAATATTCTTGCGCATCTTCCACATCCCCGAGACTGTCATTAAAACAAAAGGACTGGCTAGCGATTACCAGGAAATCTTCTGTGTCGATGTATAATCGGAATCTGTTTGACGATGAAAATTTCGGTTTATACCTGGCCAAACCTTTGCCAACTATCCAATATCTTGATCTGTCAGCATGCTCTCTGATTATAAGAAGAATCTGTTCATATCCCTCGTAATCCTGAAATAGACACCAGTCGTCCACTGCAGCCATTGGTGGAAGAAGGATGCTCCTGACGATACGATACATCGCAGCATGGCCTTCCACAACCGGATAGACCCATTCCCCGGTTTCGTTGCGTGCAAGACGAATTCCACTCCATAAAACCCCCCCGCGGAAGAAGGATCCCGAGGCGGTATGACATGATGATGTCTTCGTGCCGGATGCGAAATTCATCAGTCCCGATGCCGTGTTCTTATGATTTCGTATATGTATCGCATGTTCAAGCCTGGGCGAGAGCTCGTCGTGAAGTCTCAAGATCTTGACCACTAACTCAGCATATTGAAGCAGAAAGTCGGCAGAGTGGATAGGGCTCCCCTTAGCCCTTGAAAGTAACTCGACTCCCAGCTGAAATACATCCATGGTGTAATCTGGCAAGAGTGGCTCTTCGCCCCCCCAATGTACTAAGGAAAGGATTCCATAGACTTTGTCTAATAAATCATGGCATCCCAGCTCACAATCATTCACATGCTCAATGAGCGTTGCTAGGGGCAGTGACTGTTGTTGGAAAGACCCGGCCACTAGCATCTCAAGTTTCGGGGTATCTGTCCGCAAAAAGAGGTCATCGGATGGAGTCAAACGCTCAAGTACCTCCTGGACTTTCATAAAACCCCAGATCTGCGACGCTGCCGCAAATCCATGATACATGCGTATGTGCAAAAGCGACTCCCCGCACTGAACATAAACCTGCTTGCCCAGAAAGAGCTCTTGATAGACCCAGACCCTCTGAAAATACACCCGTCTCAAAAAGGATTTGAATGCGATGAGCATCCGCGGAAGGGTCTTGTATCTGATCAGGAAGAACCACAGTCTTGCCAAAGCTCTGTCACTGGGCCCAAGCCAATGCTGGTTTCTGCCTACCCATTTGAAGAAGTAGGCATGGTTTTGGAGCTTCTTGCAGAGAAACCGGCTATCATCTGCGTGCTCGCCAACGTATGCAATCACTAGACGAGAGGCTCCAAAGACTTTTCCCATGATGGCAACTTGGTGACCTTTTTCTTCCAGATTTTCTTGGTCGATACAAATGGCATCGATCCAATAAAGAGCTGTAGGATCGTGCTGTCGGGCCCGGCGCAGAACAAGCTCGCAATTTAGCCGAACACTTTTGAGTTGACCATCAACCTCAATTGGGGTTGTCGGCGCTTCTGGACCCCAAGTGTATGAAATAGCATTATATTGAGGGACTTGTGCCAGTGGAAAGGTATGAAGAACGCAGCGTACGTCGACGGTGCTAGAAGAAGCCGCTGGCGATGTTTGGAAACTGAGGAGACGGACGTAGGTGCCAGCATTTGGCAGACGAGTGTATTCTGGGCTCGCTGTCGATTGAAAGTTGGCTGATAAGTCATGATCTTGAAGAAGTGAAGACTCCAAAGAGCCCTCTATTTCAAGCGAACGATGGCAGACCGTTTTTGGAATATTTATATCTGATGAAGCTTGCCGCAGTCTTTTCGCTGGCTTAGACATACCGTCCGGACTTGCCGTTGGTAGCGAGCGCGATCGAAGCATCGCCATGGCAATGGAGAATCAGTATTGATCAATTGAGTAGAATGATAAGCAGGTTCTCCGCTCATCAGGTTGAAAAGCCCCGCAACTGGTCTGACGCCAAGGACTCGGTGGCTATGCATGGCTGCCTGGTCATCTCGGTCGGCGCACTCTCCAACGAGACTCCCAAGATGTCCAATCAGAATTCATAATCATATCCAAACTTTAAAGCTTCTATCATCAATAGTAGGAACAACACTCGCTCATTCGGCAGCACATTTGAACATGACATGATGACTGAGCCAGTTGGAAAATGAGCAATATCAGAGTTGGCTCATGCTTGAGGGCCCAGCTTCCAAGCCCTAAGAAGCCAGGTCAGTTTGCAACATACAAGAGCAATACCTCATTGGCGTTCACAGATGGTTTCGCCTTGCCTGTTTCCCCTGGTGCCGACTAGGATGAAAGCTCAAACTTCGCCTTGGCGCTTATCAGCTCACAAAATACCTGTTAATAAGATGAACCTCCCTGCCTCCGCGGCAGTGCGGGGTGTCGTCCCAGCGGTCCGGAGTGGCGCCCCGTAGCGTCGGGCACGATCCCGATCTTGCATCCGGCCAGCCGGTCCCAACTACCCCACAAGCACCAAGTGGGCTGGATGCCGATCCTCTCCGTTGAATTCTGCGGGAAGTCGAAGGAGTTTGTCGAACGAGGAACATCCTTGTAAACAGTGACATATCACTCCCCAGTTCCACACTTGACCACACATCATCCGAGACACTCTGGTGAACGTTGATGACTTCAGTTAGCCTGGTTCCATCAATTCCGTGATCGCAGCAACAAGCCAAGTCAGCCTGTCGTTGTGCTCAGTTACCCATCACATCAATAAGTCCAAGCCTCAGGTCATGGCGTCTACTAAGCATTTCAACAAAGCTCTCGTTCCCTTCAAGCACAAACTTTATCCCTTGGGTGCAATCAAGCCTAATGGTTGGTTTCGCGACCAGCTTCGTCTGAGTGCCGAAGGACTGGGAGGAAACTTATTCCACTTTTATCGCTTCGTCAAAGAGAGCACTTGGCTTGGAGGAACATGGGAGTACACCCACCTCAACGAAGCTGCGCCATACTGGTACAACTACATCGTTCCGCTTGCGTATACACTAGATCGAGATTCTGACCCGCAGCTGTTTTTGGACTTGAAGAAGCAAGCAGACTATTTCTTGGATTACACGCTCGAACACCAAGCCGAAGATGGCTGGCTGGGTCCGGAAACTGCGTCACATACCCGAGGTATATGGGCGCGCTGTTTGCTGCTTCAGGGGCTCATGAATCATGCTATCGCGGATTCTTCAAGACGTTCAACAATCCTAGATGCAGTCTTGCGTTTTGTGAGGTTGATTCACAAAATGTTCAAGAACAACTACCAGGGCTACATTCCGCAGAAGGATGATGTCTTCGATTTGCAGCTGTTTGGGGTTGCTAGGGCTCATGAACTAGCTCTTACACTTCAGTGGCTCTACGATCAGCCTGAAAGCTCCAGTGATCGTCACGTCATTTGGGAAGTTATGGACATGATGTGGCAAGGCTCTCGTATCATGGAGAGAGACTGGACGAAATTCTTCGGGGAAGACTTCCCCACGACGCCTTCGATCCGCTACAAGTCTTTGAACTTCAAGCATGGAGTCAATGTTGCTCAAGGTAAGAGACTTACACTGAATCAGCTCCATCTGAGATTGACCCGAGTTTCAGGCCTTCGATATCCAGCTCATCTTTACCGTATGGAGCCATCCGACGACCTCGCTTTCCGTTGTAGAGATGCCGTCAAGAAGACCTTTGAGTACCATGGCACAGCTGCAGGATCCATCAGCAGTGACGAGTATATCGGCGGCCGTTCGCCGCAGCGGGGCTCCGAGCTGTGTTGCTCTGTGGAGCTAATGTTCTCAATATCCTATATTTACCAGCTTTTCGGAGACAATCACTTTGCCGATATGGTAGAGTCAGCAGCCTTCAATGCTGTGCCTGCTGGTATCAGTGCAGATTGGTGGAGTCATCAGTATATCACACAAGTCAACCAGCCATGGGCCAAAGAGCTTGAGCATCCAGAGGGGGAGAAAACGCCGTTTTATGACGTTTGCCGCTACGCAAATGTCTTCGGGCTAGAACCTGAGTTTGTAAGTGGTTAGAAAGTCCATACAGAGAGGTCTTCTGGTTGACTCCCGACTAGCCTTGCTGCACGGTTAATCACCCCACAGCGTACCCTAAGCTCTTAATGAATGCATTCCTCTGGAAGCAGACCTCGGAAGGGAAGACATCCATCCTTCATGCCTATCTGATACCATCAAGGCTGGAGACTGAGGGCATCACGATCAATTGCGACTCAAACTACCCATTTGCCCCGTGTGCGCTGCGTTATACTATCTCCACCAGCAAGCCATTTGAATTGTTGATCAGAGTTCCAGATTGGGCCTCTCCGTCTTCTACTATCGAGTTCAAGGACTCGTCTTCGCTTGCTTCAGCAAAGCCGCAACCATTCATACAGAACACGGAGGACAGCAGCGACTGTACTCACAAAATTGACATACCTGTGACCGGCGACTTTGATGTGTTCGTCACAATCCATGCGGAGGTCCGCATTCAGAAGCATGAGAATAGCTCGGTTAGTATTCACTATGGACCTCTGCTTTACGCATACGAGATCGACTTCAAAACCGAGACCAGACTTCCACGCAATTACAAGGACCAAGCGTCGGACTGTACCGAAATCTCTTCCGTGGGTGACCGAGATGAGGAGCCATGGATGACACATACCAGAGATCACGACTACTTGCCAACTGCTGACTGGAATATTGCCATCGACCCAGCACAGGGTGTTGAGGTTGTAGTACACAGGGGCCCGTGGGAGCAGGAAGGCGACAAGAAAGTTTCAGAACTTCCCGACCCTTTGTGGGATTCTGGAGCCTCTCCTGTGCATCTTGAGGTCTCTGCTGTTTGTGTCAGCTGGCCAACTCGGAACGGAACTGCAGCAGACCCTCTCGATGTGGAGAAGAAGGTTCAAGGCCAGCCTTTCAGGGCGAAATTGGTGCCATACGCAACCGCGAAGCTTCACATAGCACAGTTCCCTGTCATAGATACTACATCTTGAATTCATTGCCCCTTATATCGATGGAAAGAAATACTACGATGGATATCGCTCGTGTACAATATTATCTGTATTCATCATGCAAGGCCTTGCTTCATGAGATCGCTCAAGTTCCCCGAACATTCATGGCAATATGTCTTGGGCATTTATCGAATTTGGGATCATACTTCGATAAAAGCCGATAGAAGTAAAGACGACGACGGTAAGGTAGATTATGTATGAGCTAATCCAGGAAAAGTAGCTGCTTATCACGTGAAAAGATGGGCTCTCATCTAGGTAGGTCCCCGGCGATACAAGTAGCAGTGAGTGAACACAATCACCAAGTGCGAACTTCATTTACGCGTCAGAGCTGTGAGTTATCTGCTCTACTCAAGTTTACCGTCAAGCTTAAACCGACTCAGGCACACACGCATTTGAATCTTCAAAGTCCAACAATGGTTTGAACACTGAACTAACGCCGTAGGATATGATCTGCTAGATTGATTGTGCTTATTCTAGGCTTGCGTTTGAGCTGGCAAAGGTGGCAGAGTAGTTGTCTTCGTTGTCTTTGCTGTTCCGTTCGTCTTGTGGGTGCTACCAGGAGTAATCTCAACTTCGCCAGTCGCAACATCGAACCTGTTGGTAGTTCGGTTGAAAATTTGGAATGAAGCTTTTGGCTGGAAATCTGTTGACTGTCAACTCACTGCGGGATCTCGCCAGGGTCCGTGGAAACTTACAAGGAATCTCGTGGCCTGCATTCCAGACTCGAGTGAAGCTCAGCTTTCCGTATTGTCGCGTTTCTCCATAAGCAACCCCGTCGACCGTAAGCTCTGTGTACCCAGCATCACGGAAGTTCTCGGCACCAGACCACTCAGCCGCAAGGGAGAGCGCTTCTCCGCCAAGCCAGTTGCAGATGTAGTCTGCATCTCCAAAGACGAGGGAGACTTGTACATCAAGCTCAAGAAGCTTTTCGATATCTGGAAGGTAGCCAACGGCGAAATCTCCAGATAGGGTGTAAGCGGTGTAGAGCAGGTTGTTTGACGTATAGTTGAGATCCACGCCAAGAGCGTTCTGGACTGGTCCTGTGTTCAAGTATGGCTGTTTCATGGTTAGCAACCGCTCTAATTCCAGGCTTGATCTACTAACCCTCCAGTAGTTGGGTGGGACGTCTTCTCCTGAACGAAAGCGCTCGGTCTTGTCAGTCCAGCACGATTCAACGCTGCAGCCAGGGGACTCACGATGTCGTATGTTCCACGGCCTTCCAAGTTGAACGTGTGAAACATCCCCTCAACGTCTGATTGGCAAATGAACTGGGCGGCTGAGCAGGCCGAACGGCGAACGATAGAGTCTCTCTCAAGCCAGTCGCAGTAGTCAAGCTTCTCTTGACAACCACCGGGGCGATCACGGTTCCACTTTCCGTAATCATAGATGGTGTCGTTAATCAGATCAACGCCATATCCGTTGTTCTCTCCCCTCGTGAAATCAAGCAGGTATCGTGTCTGGGTGTGCTCGTCAACGATGCCATTCACGATGCCGAGGCTCTTCAAGTTGAGCTTGCGGCCAGTTGCGGTATTCTCATCGAGCTCAGAGTTCTTCTCATTGAAGAGGGTGTAAAACGCTGGGCCCCAGTGGCCACCAAAGGACTCTGCGGTTATGTCAGCGACCCGGGGAGAACAAGGTTTGGTCAGCCAACTTACCGGCCCAGAGATGAAAGTCGATAGACGAGATATTCGAAGGGCTCAACTGCGGCAACGCATCGTAGAATCCTTGCAGGACCTCCCAGGAGGTAATTGCAGCTAGACGACTGGTGTCTTCCTTTGTTGGGTCGATGACTGCCCAGCGACCCTCTCGCTCGTCTGAGCTCTCGGGCTCCTTGTCCACCAGGAGGTAGGTTGGGTCAAGGAAGCCCACTTCTTTCTCGCTGTAGGAAAAGCCTTTGACGGTCAGTCTTTAGATTGCGCAAGTGTCAAGACCTTGGAGGAAGTACCTGTTCCGACTGGCTGGGAGAGGAAGAGGACGTTAAAGATATCAGTCCAGGAGTAATCTCTCAAGACCGTTGTCATGTTCTCAACAACCTCGCAAGGCCCAATCTCCTCGAACAGTCCAATGAGAGAGTCAGACCCGGGACCGCCATTGAGCCAGAGTGTAACCTGGGTTCTGTTAGCTCGAGGACCTCCAAGTCTGACGGGTCGAACATTGGAAGCTCACAGGGTCATTTGCAGGGTCTCTTCGCGACTCAAAGAACCAGAGGAACACATGAACATCGGGGGCGATGTCGATGTATCCGCTGTAGGAGTTGACTCCGGGCGTGGTCTCACAAATGCCTTCCTTTCCAGGTTCCTTGAAACGAATTTGAGAACCTCCAGGGCTGGTGATCGTCGTCACACCCTCAGCAGCACCCGGCGCCTGTCTTGGTCGCAAGACAGCAGTGAGTGTTGGCGTTACGCATGATGCGAGGAGAGTAGTGACAAGATACTGGAGTCTCATACTGACGGTGGCTTTCAAAGTGAAGGGGTTTCACTTGCAGACTAGCAGCTTCACATTACTGGCCGAGCTTGTTTCCCACGCTGGCGATGCCGTTTATTATAAGCGCATCATTACATATCACTGGCTCATGATCCAATAGATTAGGAAGTTCGTTGACGCTTCTTAGGCATGCATCGCAGTACGTTTCATTCATCGACCAAATGGGAAGCCCGATTGTTGGACAATTTCCCCCGTCAATCGGGTGCGCTGCGACCGGCTCAGGTCTACATTCTGGGCCTTTCAAGCATTGAGACTTGTTGCTTTATGCTCAATACGAGCCTTGAGTGTGTAATTACGTCACAGCAGGCAATTTCGCATCGCCCGGGGACTAGCCAGCAGAAATCCGGAGCGGGGAGAGCTTACTTCGACTTCCATGGAACATGATCAACTACCCGCTCCAATCATCGAAGGCTGCCCAGTTAAATCCTAAAGACTACCCGTACTCGGGAGCTGGGCGTTGGTTGTCGAAGTATGGATATTGCTGATCATTTGCCGTATCATACGTTACTTCGGAGTCCTTCCCGATCTCCGAGATTGGGCAATCGGGCCACCCGTCCTCGCATCATACCTTGTCCTGATAACATTCCCGGTCTTTCTACCCCGCCTCAATCCAGACAGTCGCAATATGAGAAAGCAGACACAGGATTGGTGGGTATGCTTGATTGTCTAGTTACGGTCGAGGTTCAGTGTCTATGTAAGTACATCCATCCTCAGTCGTGAGACTAGGCAATCCCAAAATTGATTCTTCCACCCTGACCGAATAGCCTGACGGCTTCCAAAAAGATAACAACACTCCAATGCACTTTAGAACTGCCCTGAAACTCGTGGGAGGATAATGCGAGCAACTTGAAAGCCAAGTGACTTTCCAATCCTGGTTCCCTGATAGACACCCGTAGCACATCACTTTCCACCGCGCGTGAAATACACACTAGTTGGACTTGTTCTCCGCCGGGTATGCCTTCTGCATAGCAGCATGGATGCCACGCTGCTCCTTGTTGGGAATCTTGCGGAGTTCCTCGAGGCTTTTCTGGTTGTCCTGACGCTGGAGCTCGAACTTCTAGTAGGCGCCGCCTTTGTCGTTGAAGGCCTTGGTGCGACGAACTACATCGTAGAGTCCATCATAACGAATGCCGACGCTAGGGCTGTAAAGACCGGCGTTGGCCTTCTTGGGAGCTGCACGGAGCACGCGGACAGGCTCCTTGTTCTCGAGGGATTTGTACAGCATCTCAGTGCCGTCAGAGTTCTTCGGATTGATGTCTTCACACTTGTGGGCGCCCGATCCAGAGTAAAAGATGATATCTCCCTGGTCCTCATCGAGGCTGTCGTAAGTTCCACCAGATTTGACAATTGAGTGAGCACCTTTGTTCTTGTCGCCAGTGATACCACTGAACCAAGAGCCATGGCCGCCGTTGACGCAGGCGACCATCTGAGCTGGCCACCATTTTCCGACGGCAATTTGGTTGTCACCGAATACGCGTGAATCAACTTTCTTGTCAGCGTAGTCGGGATTGGCCACCCAGCTTCTCTTGCCAGCTTTGAGAACGTAGGCGATGCCTCGGAAAGGACCGTTCTTGCCGAACATTGGATCATCTTTGGCGGGCAGGTAGAGGCCGTCGGGAGGGTTGCTGTTCGAGCCACTATTGACAGCAGCAGCCTTCGCCGTCTTCCGACGGGGCTTGTCAACAGCCTGGGTGCTCGGCTGAGCGTGTACAGCAACGGGAACGGGTGCCTCAACCGATGCTTGCATGTTGATTTGGTCCACCGTGTCGAGGGGTCCTTGAATACAGCTGGGAACCTCCCCGCAAGTGTGAATAGACATGTTGTAAAGATTCTGTCCGCTAAGCGGGCCCTGCGGGTAGTGCATGTTGACCACGCCATCTTCAGCTTCGTTGGGGTACTCAGAAGCACTCTGGGAGGCCTCGGTGTCCTGGAGAGTTATGGCGTCGTGAGCGTCCATGCTCATGTTAGCATCGGGGGCATTGAAGCCAGTTTGAGAATTGGGCGTGGACATGCAGCTAGGCAAGAGGGAATCAAAGGCGAAAGCCATGCAATACTTCAGATCGTTGTCATCCATAGCAGCGAAGCTACTGTTGTCAAGCCGGCTGAAGTTGTCGCGGGCCCAGAACTGCCACAATTGAAACGAACGCTCTCGGATCACGATATCAGTGTGCTTCAGAGACTCCGGAGAGTCTTCGTTGAACATCTCGAGCACGGTATCCATCAGACCGCGACGAACATCTCCGACGATGAAAAAGGCGCGATTCTCAATGTAAAGAAAGTGTTCGTGAAGGTTGCCGTAAATCTCCCAGGCTGGCCGAGCTTTGTTCTCCTTGGAAGCGACGATAATCTCCGCTGCGAGGCGATGGAAGTTATCGATGATCTGTGCCTCCACGGAAGGGTCCACGACAATGTTCGGGTGGTCGCCGAGCTGAGCCTGTTGATCGTTGGCCGATGTATCCTCAATCATTCGATCGTCCTTGGAGGCGCTTTCATCATTGCAGCAGGCTTGCTCGTCCTCCTGTTTGACGAATGTGTTTTGGTCCTCGGCGGCCTCGGTGTTGTTGGCCATCTCGAAGTCCATGCTCACGGCAACCTCGTCGTTCTCGTCGGCGTAAGCATAGACATTGCGATGCTGCCGGGAACCCTGCTCAAACAAGAAGGGGTTCTGGCCCTCGTGAGAAACGTTGTCGTTCATCTTTACCGTTGCTGTTGAGCAAGACGTCTTCTTCGCGGATCTGCCTTTCCCATTAATGTCAGCTTGATTTCCAGGCAGATAAATTTTTCCACTGAAGCGTAGGGGAACTTACTCAAAGCAAACTGTCGAGTCCAGGCTCCTGCTGCGCGAAATGCCAGTTGTGTTTGTTGCTCGTCCGTTGATGTTGAGCAAGACGTCTTCGCCGATCTGCCTTCTCGGGCAGGAATGTCAGCTTGGTTTTCAAACAGGTCGGTTCTTTCCCCGAAGCATCAGAGAACTCACCCAAAGCAAACTACCGAGTCTAGCCGCGCAAAGTTCTTGTTGTGTTTGTTCTTCGTCCTCGAGACGAAGCGTTTGGAGGGAAGCAAAACAGCAAAATCGAGGGTTGTGGGAGGGAGAAGGATTTTCAAAATTCTTGTGGGTGCAAGAAGAAAAACCTTTCAGCGGCCACTCCTTCCTTAAACAAAAGATTACAAAAGGCTAGCTTAAAAATGATGCTGTCGTGGGCATCGCTTAGTCGTGCAGACAGGTGAGCCAGGAGTTGAGGTCTGTTGTTGTCGAGAGAGGTCTTCAGCGGTGATTGGCTCATCAACTCACCAAAGGCCCCGCTCTTCAAAACAGCCCAGATCTTTGAAGTGGTACTCCCCCGAGCAGGGCGACTCATTGATAAGCTTCCCATTGTCTTTGTGCCATGTGTTGGAAGGAGCACAGGTCTGGCTTCAGAAGGAACATTCCATGGAATCATTGGGAACAACCCATCAGATGATTCAGACCTCGACTGGGCAAAGAGATGATCCTAGAAGGGAAGATTGTAGCACATGGGAGCTAGATCTTGAAGTACATATTTGCTTGCTTTCCTCATCTCAGATGGTTAGGTAGCTTCGGCTATCCACCTGGGGAAGAGGTCTCGTCCCTAGAATTTGGGTACTCACGAAGCGAGATTCTCCCTGACCCTGGCTACGAGCGGGGTGATGATGGTGATACATAGGTAGGCTTTCATGGATAGCAATGCTTCTCTTGAGAGCAACACTCGATACTTCCAGACACTTGATCCAAAACGACTTCCATACTTCTCAGAAGGAGGTCTAAAGCCAGTCTCCTCAGTCAGGGCCCCTGTCATCCAATCGGCACTAATCCAGGTCCTCCCTGTTCCCGTTCTATGCCCCATTGGCCCCCGATAATAGCCAACACCAACCGCTGAAATCGTTGCCGGCCCGGTGCTTCAACGCGTGTTCTGCACGCCCTCTGTCATGTATCTACTCACAAGGGGCGGCCGGCCAGCAACGCACCAATAGCCAAGGCCACCCACCAACGGCACCAACGGACCGATATGCACCCCGCATCCCACCAACCACCCGACGTGCTCATGACATTACAAAATGGCTCGAAAGGGCATCTGGAGATAGCGAGCTTCTGGGATCCCCCTAGATAAGCGCTCCTATCAGTGGGTCCTCGTTATCTGCAGCTGGGTCGAGGGACACTGGAGGACGTACGGCCGGGCCGATGAGGAGACACCTCCGACCCCGCACCCACCTCCAAATGACGGATATCTGGGGGAACTGGGCAGTCTGTCTTCTCAGATACCCACCTGTCATGGCGATACCAAGACAGGTGTTGCTCATGGAAGCAGAATAATTCCAGATGGAGTCGTCAAATACTCAGAGAAGAATCACGAAGCGGTCGTCATACGCGTGAGTCGCAGTCATCTGAAATTGGTCTCGTCGACGAGAGCCAACTACTGACGACTCACACGATAGCTGTTCACGATGTCGGAGGCAGAAGATCAAGTGCTCGGGATTGCATCCGTGCAATAATTGCACTCAGCGGCGGCTGACGTGCATATTCGATGAGCGCGATAACAAGGTTATGGTGACACAAGGGTCGGTTCCCAACCTTACAGCTCCGACGACAAAAGTACTGACTACCATTGGCTTAGATACCTATCTGAATTACAACAGAAAATCGCACGTCTAGAGCGCCTTCAAGCAAGGGCGTTGGCAGAGCAGAGCATCAGACGTGGCGAGGATGTCGACAATCCTGAGGGTATGTTCGATTGGTTTCTCAGAAGTGGCAGCAACTGACCTTGAGAAGATGGCTTTGGAGATCCATCAAGATATGACGAGCACCGTCGCGCTAGCTATCACAGCCCGGAAGCAGCGCGACGGGACTCACCACCACGTAATCCCGACGGCGACGGTCCAGACCTGACGAACCCTCTCACGGCAACGCCGTCCCGGTATTGTCTTTCAGCATCCAACGGAATGGCATGTAAGTGCTTCTCACTCTCCTTGCAGTCTGCAATCTCATTGCTGACCAACTTAGATTTCCTTGCTCCGGGTTCCAACTGGTCATTTTCACGGCATGTTCTCAGTGTCACCCACGACCATGTCTGTCAATCTCCTCTCCCTACCAACAGCCTATTATTCGACGGCTGCGCCTATGACCTCGGATGGGACGGCTCGCGAAGCACTCAAGCCCTCGACAGCCGCTTCATTCCGTCCATCGACTACGCAATCTTTCTGATCAACGCCGTCAAATTCCACTGTGGCCAGATGTTCCATCTCTTTGAAGTAGACGAGTTCACGGTCAACATGCAGAATTTCTACGCCAAGTCATCTGCTGACCGGGCAGAGGACACCAGCCTCTGGTACATCCACTTCCTGGTCATACTCGCCTTTGGCAAAAGCCTGATCCAGAGGAAGAGTGAAGGCAAGAGACCATCGGGGGCGAACTTCTTTGTCAGGGCTCTTCAGCTCTTGCCAGATGTTACCGCGCTGTGCAAAGAACCCATCCTGTCCTCGGAGATTTTGTGCTCGATAGCGTGGTACTACCAAGCGTTGGACTTTCGACATGCTGCTCACAATTTTGTAAGCCAAACAACAAGCTTTTTGAAGTGAGTAGTCAAGCAATACTAATCCGATGGTAGATTGGGCAGGCAAAGAGTATGGCGATGAATCACGGCATGCATACCGATATGCCAATCATGGAGCTTGGTCCGGAGCTGGTGCAAAGATGTCGCAAGATCTGGTGGACAGTGTACGTGTTGGATCGTCAGATGAGCTCGTTGATGGGGTTGCCTCAGTCAACTCTGGACGAAGGGGTTTACTGTCAATTGCCATCCTACTCGGGATCAGTACAACGCACGACGGCATTGAGCATGCAGATAAAGTTCGCGCGCATCATTGCTGAGATCAGCAGCAGTAAGTTCAACGTCTCTGCCATACCGAACTCTGCTAATCATCTTCCCTCATCTCACAGCGGTCTATGGCACGACAGGTCGCCTGACTAAGAGATTCGTACTTGGCACCAAAGCTGTGCTCCAGAGCATTGTGTCAGTTGCGGACGAGCTTCGCACCTCATTCCCATTGCATGCAGATGAGCGATTCGATGGGATCTCGAGACTGTCTGCGCACCTGCACCTGTCTTACTACCAGGTGAGTAAGCATATGGTCTCTCCTTGGTGTAATGGACTAACATCTCTTCTTAGTGTATCGTTCTCGCGACAAGACCCCTACTGCTATGCTGTCTGATCAAGAGATTCGAGTCACCACTCGAGGCAGACTCTCTGATTGCATCACCGAAAGTTCGAAACCCCGTCCAGATGTGCGCCGAGTCTTCCATCCAGATTCTCAACATCCTCGACAGACTACGAGCTCAGGGGTTACTAGGTAAGATCCCGCCTGGCAACAAGTCATCCTGAAACCCCCAAGAGCTAACTCATTGCATAGAAACCTTCCTTCCCCTCGACCTTGACTCCCTATTCGTGTCCACCGTCGCCCTCCTCGTCGCCCGAGCAGTCGATTCCCGTCTGATCGAAAGCCAGTCTCCATGGCTAGAAAAGTCGCACGCCATAATCGAAGAAATGGTGGCCAGCGGGAACCTGATTGCGGGGTTCCGGAGGAACGAGATGCAAAAGCTGGAGGAGATGCTCAGCAACTTCACCACGACGCAGCCTTGTGTTGCGGGCATTCCCGAGGACACTCAAGGCGCCGAATGGCAGCAACAGCCAACGGATTCCGCAGCCACTGTTCAGCAGCCGGTCCCGCCGCCGCCGTTCCCCGAGTTTACGAAAGACAGCAGCAGCCAGGCGGAGGACCTGACGGCCCAGCAGATTATTGACGTGGTCAATTCTATGGAATGGGAGGATAATGAGTGGATGTCATTTACGGTTATGGATGATGAAGCACGAGATGGACAGGGTTTATGAGAAGGTTAATGTGGCGGCGATGCGGTTTATATTGGATCAAGGGCCTTTTGGTAATTGAAGCCGAATCAGATTTATGAATAATCTCAAGCAGCGATTCAACTCACAGGCCGATGGGAAGCTTAAACCGAAACCGACGTGTTCATCTGGTTTTTAACCTTTGAGATGAAGTCTAAACGGACATTTCCGTCGGCGTAGGCGATCATCCCGCCGGGCCCAACATCTCCAGACTTTCGAGGTGGAGTTGTCATGATTCGGTCTTAATCTAAAGTCGATTAAGACGAGGCAAAATCCGGGGTTTAGCTTGCAGTGATTCACCACACAGTTGCCCAAATCCAAACCGAAAAGCAAAAGGTATATTCGTATAATTACGAACCCCGCCCGGTCGCATTCAGGTACCTTACATGAGGTCTACCGAGGCGACCCCCAATCATAACAAGGATAGACGCATGTCGATCATTTGCTAATAGCCGAAGCAATCGGGCCATTCTCCGATTGCCGTTATATTTTTCCTTCGTATGAATTCCACCCGAGCTTCTAGATTGAGTCGCCGGGCTCCTCCACAACGGATGGAACGATTGCTTTCCATGAAAATGTCACCAAACGGCATTTCTTGGCGGGCGAATGGGGGAATAGCGCATATTGACAAGGGGGGAGAGGGCTGCATGTTGCAACCTCCAATGAAGACGAGAAAGACTTAAAAGCAAGGTACTGCTGTCCGATGATGTACGACATGTATGCAAGGTACGGCTTATTGCGCGAACAAGGGCTTGAGTCTCCTCGTCTTTCACCATGTTCCGGTTCTCAGGCTTAGGGCCGGCTCTGACGCTGGCTCTTGCAGCAATCGTCAACGGCCAAGACAACCTCGGCATCGCGAATGGCTTCATTGACTACAAGACGGGACAGGTCAGCGGCCAGTTCGTTCGCGACTCCCAGACTCTCGCTTCTCTCAAGGTCGCATCCGGCCACGACTTCCTCCCTTCGGACTTCCTCCCTAACCTGACGCATACCGAAGGCGCCCACTACCTCGGAGACGTCACCTTTCGCTACAAGGCCGCCGGTGCCAGCAACTGGACCAGCGTCGACTCTGCCCAGGCCAGGCAACCCGTGAAGGCTCTGGAAGGCCTCGCATCTGGCGTTCTTGCCGGCGCGGACCTGGGACCCACGTTGCCCAGCGGCATCCCTCTCACCGTCACGAGAGAGTGGCTGACCGAGAGCGACAGCCTGGCTCTCCGCATCAACCTGACCAACACGGGCAACAGCAGCGTCGAGCTCGGATCCCTTGGCCTTCCCGTCTCTATCAACAATGTCTTTAGCACACGTGAAGCGGAGAACCTCCAGGACAAGTGCTCGCTCGCGGATCCGTACATTGGCCTTGACGCCGGCTACATTCGCGTGTCTCCCGTCACGGGAACCGGCAACGCGCTCGTCATCGCGCCTCTCGGCTCGAGCCCCCTCGAAGCATGGAGACTTCTCAGCGAGCCGCAGGGTGACTACTACTACCAGGGCCAAACGTACGAGGGCAACTACGAGTGGATGAGCCACTCCAAGGCCTGGGCGGAGACGGAAGGGAAGGGCGGTGCGCCGTGGAACACCCCCACGTCCAAGACTCTGGAGGCCGGCGAAACCTACTCTGTCGGTCTCAAGTTCTCCGTCGCCGAGAGCATTCAGACCATCGAAGATGCCGTCGAGAAGTCGGGTATCCCTCTCGCTGTGGGCATCCCGGGATACGTCGTGCCCGCAGACCTCACTGCTCGCCTGTATCTCACACACTCCTCCCCCGTCAAGTCCATCGACGACTCTGGCGCGTTCACCGTGAAGCAAGACACGGCCGCCAAGGGCTCTCCCTACCTCCTCACCCCGGTCGAAGGCAAATGGGGAAGAACAAAGATCACCATCACCTACGAAGACGGCAAGACCCAAGTCGTCCACTACTTCATCACCAAGGCCGCCACGCAGACGGTCTCCGACCTCGGACACTTCCTCACCACCGCCGCCCACTTCAACGACACCTCCGACCCCTTCGGCCGCGCGCCGTCCATCATGGGCTATGACCGCGAAGCCAACGCCATCGTCGAGCAGGACTACCGGGTCTGGATTGCGGGACTGAGCGACGAGGGCGGCACGGGTGCGTACGTCGCCGCGGCCACGAAGCTGTTCGTGCAGCCCGTGGCCAGCGAGGTCGAGGTCCTCGACGAGTTCATCCACGAGACCGTCCTCGGCACGATCCAGCCGCCCGACTCGTTTGCCGTGAGGGCGAGCACCTTCTTCTACCAGCCTGATGCGGTCAACTACACGTACGACTCGGCCCTTGACTGGACCACCTGGGCCGCGTGGAACAAGGAGAGATCGTACACCACCGTGCGCGCTTACAACTACGTCCACCCTGTCATTGCATACTGGTCCATGTACCGTGTTGCCAGGGACTACCCCGAGATCAAGACTCGGGAGCAGTGGAGCTGGTACATCAACCAGGCTTTCAACACCGTGTACTACTGCCTCAAGGACGAGGCCAAGGATTGCGACTACGGTCTGACCGGACTGATGGGCGAGACGGTCTTTGCTGAGCTTCTCGAGGATCTGAAGCGCGAGAACATGACGCAGGAGGCGTCCACCCTCGAGGCCGCGATGAAGTACCGCGCCGACTTCTGGGAGACCCTTGCCGTGCCGTTCGGAAGCGAGATGGCCTGGGACAGCACCGGGCAGGAGGGCGTCTACTACTGGACCAAGTAAGTTGTGCAGCGCATTCTGTCAGCCATTACCCCAGTGAATCTTGCTAACCCTGCGAAAGCTACTTCGGCCTGAACGCCACCGCGACCAAAGCCATCAACAGCATCACGGCGTACATGCCCACCGTCGCCCACTGGGGCTGGAACGGCAACGCCCGCCGGTACTGGGACTTCAACTACGGCTCCAAGCACGCCGGCACGGAGCGCCAGCTCCACCACTACGGCTCCGGCCTCAACTCCCTGCCCATGCTGCACTACTACGAGCGCCACCCGTCCGACTTCAACGCGATCCGCGTCGCGTTCGCCGGCAACACCGCGCCCTTGAGCAACATTGACGAGGAGGGCTGCCCGTCCGCTGCGTTCCACTCGTTCCCCGAGCACCTCGAGTGGGACCCCTACACCGGCGACTACGGTCTCGGGTTCCTTGGTCTCGGCCTCGGCCAGACGCTGTACATCGTCAACACCGAAAAGTACGGCGAGGTCGTGTTTGGTGGCAATGTGGTAGAGTCGACCGCCACTTCTGTCGTTGCTGAGCCGAGGGATGCGGTTCGCCGGCGGGTGTTTGTTGCTGATTTGGGCTTGAAGATCTCGTTGAGTGCTGGAGCTATTGGCACCGTTACGTACGATCGAGAGGGCCAGACGGTCAAGCTCAGCGTCAGCCAAGCGGCGTCTGATGCGGCTCTCAAGGCTTCTTCAGCCATCATGTGGCTTACTCAGACCACGGGAGGAGCAACGTTCGCGGTGACAGGGGCTAACCAGGCGAGGGGTGGATATAAGGTTGACTTGTCCGGCGGAAAGGCCGAAGTCACGATTGCAAAGGCGTAGACAAAAGGTATAGAGTGCAGGCGAACGAATAGGAGCTTTTCAAAACGGGTGCCAGTACACTCGACCAAGCCGTGATGTGAGACGTTTGTTCAACATGTCCATTCAACAAGCAGCCAATACACCAAGCCCAAGAGCAATGTTTCAATCCGTAACTAACATGAAATGATCAGACGAACGCCAAGTGTCCCACCTTCTCCAAACCCCGCATCCCCGGCTTCCCCCCGGCGAAAAGATCCAGCCACCATCTATTTACCCCGCACCATCCTCCCCGCTTCTCATTTCTCTTCGAGTCTGCCGATATCCCGACATGACGATGTGCCCCTTGGATCCAGGGCTTCCCCCTGCCATTGGCTTCGCAGCTTTACGTTCAAGCTGCCTGGATTGGGTCAGAAGTGCCTGGTTTCTCTCAGGAACCGTGACTCGTGGAAACCGGGTAGCTCCACCCCCAGACGAATCATCGAGCTAATGAGCTGTTGAAAGCTTCTCACGTAACTTTGTCCCGAATTGACCGAGAGGGGCCCATATCTACCGGCAAATATCACCTCACCTCGTGTCTTTAGTACCGCCATGGCCGCACTAGGAGAGAGAGCGCGTCTCGTGAGGATCGGACCAGGCTTGCTTTCCAGGCTAAATGCCCAGGTCCCGTATCTCGAATCCCAGCTCCCGGGATCCGGTGACATCGTTCGGCATAACACCTCGCGATGCTTCGTTCATAAACCCACTCCCGTCCGACTGGGCTCGCCCGCTCAAGCTATCTCCTCTCACCTGGCTTAGACCTCAAGCCCGCCATGGTCTCGTCTAAGAGCTTCTTCCTAGGCGCGAGCCTCGCCGCCAGCACGCTGGCATCGTCCTGCTGGCGCAACGCAACATGCACTCACCCAACTGAGGCGTCCTTTCCGGGCCCTTGGGATGCCAACATCTACGCCCCCGACTCCCGCACCGCACGCCCGAAATCCGTCCTCTCCCTCGCGACAGGTGACCCCATCGGCTCGTTCCCGTGCGCCCAGCCCCTGAAGGGCAACGGCTCGGCGCTGGTGTTCGACTTTGGCGTGCTCGTGGGCGGCATCACGACGGTCAATTACACCTACAAAGGCGACGGCCCCGCGACCCTCGGCCTCGCCTGGACGGAAGCGAAGAACTGGATCTGCGAGTACTCCGATAACTCCAACGGCAACTACCGCGGCCCGAACGCGACCCTCATCAGCGTCGATGGTGCTCTCTTCCACAACATCACCGCCGCGGGCGAGGGCTCCTACACCGTCCCCTTCGCCCAGCTCCGCGGCGGCTTCCGCTACCCCACCCTCTACCTCATGACCAACTCCTCCTCCTCGACTTCCAACACCAGCATCCCTACCCTTTCCATCGACGACGTCTCCCTCGAGATCGTCTTCCAGCCGACCTGGTCAAACCTCCGCGCCTACCAGGGCTACTTCCACTCCTCCTCCGACCTCCTCAACAAGATCTGGTACGCGGGCGCCTACACCCTCCAGACCAACGCTGCGCCCCCGGAAACAGGCCGCGTCCTCACCGAGGCCGTCTGGAACGGCTCCTGGTTCAACGACGCCTACCTCGGCGTCGGCTCCTCCCTCCTCCTCGACGGCGCCAAGCGCGACCGCTGGATCTGGCCCGGCGACATGGGCGTCGCCGTCCCCTCCGCCTTCGTCAGCACCGGCGACCTCGAGAGCGCCCGCAACGCCCTCCAGACAATGTTCGACTACCAGCAGCCCTCCGGCATCTTCCCCCGCGCCGGCCCGCCCTCCCTCGACGCGACCAGCGACACCTACCACATGTGGACCATGATCGGCGCCTACAACTACGTCCTCTTCTCCGGCGACCTCGACTGGCTCGCCCGCAACTGGGCCGCCTACCTCCGCGCGATGGACTACATCTGCGCAAAGATCATCCCCGCCACCGGCATCCTCAACGCCACCGCGACCGGCGACTGGGCGCGCTACATCTACTCCACGAACGGCAGCGCGCCCAACATGCTCCTCTACCGCACCCTCACCACCGGCGCGTTCCTCGCCGACCTCGCGCCGTCCAACTCCTCCTCCTCCTCCTCCTCCCCCGCCAACCTCACCTCGACATGGCTCACCCGCTCCGAGACCCTCAAGACGGCAATCAAAACCCACCTCTGGGACCCCGCCAAGGGCGCCTTCTTCGACGGCTACAAGAACCGCACCCTCTACCCGCAAGACTCCAACGCCTACGCCCTCGCCTTCGGCCTCCTCGACCCCTCCTCCCCGAAAGCCGCCTCCGTCTCCCTAGCCCTCACCGAGAACTGGACCCCCATCGGCCCGGCCTCCCCCGAGCTCCCGGGGAACATCCCCCCCTTCATCACCTCCATCGAGCTCGAGGCGCACTTCGCCGCCGGCCGCGCCGACCGCGCCCTCCGCCTCGTCCGCGACAGCTGGGGCTGGTACCTCTCCCACCCGAACGGCACGCAGTCGACCGTGATCGAGGGCTACCTCACCGACGGCACGTTCGGCTACCGCAAGACGCGGGGGTACACGGCCGACCCGAGCTACGTCCCGCACGCGCACGGCTGGAGCTCGGGCCCGACGGGCACGCTGACCGAGTACCTCGTCGGGCTGCGCGTGACGGCGCCCGCGGGGCGGGAGTGGCGGCTGAGGCCCGGGTTCGGGGAGGTGGAGGCCGCGCAGGCGGGGTTCACGACGGCGCTGGGGCGGTTCAGCGCGCGGTGGGAGGCGAAGAACGGGAGTGTCGCGAGCGTGGAGTGGGATGTGCCGCGGGGGACGAGGGGATGGGTCGAGTTTGGGGCCGGCGGTGGGAGGTGGGTTGAGGGGGGGACGGGGAGGGAGGTTGTTGATGTGATCATGTCAAAGAGGGAGGCGTGAAGGCTTGGTGTGCATATGATAATGCGAGGTAATGGATTCCTGATTTCGGACCTTAGACGTGACTGTGTAGAGACGTAGGAGAGGTTGATCAGGCCTACGCGCGGATCCCCGACGCTCATCCCATCGAACTCCGTCTTATGAGATGCGCTGAATAAGTCCGGCCTTTTGACAGCCCATCGCATGCCCACTACTCACGTCTGTGTGGCCTTCGATAACCTGCCGCATCAGTAAGCGTACGGCCTGGGCGACGTCCAAGCGGACGACACCAGATCAAAACCATCCCATAGACCCATCAACTATTGGTATTGCTACAGTCGCGAATTCCCGTTGCCAGACGAACATCTCCATCAACAAGGGGAGCAGACTTCAGCCACAGTCCGCGGGCGACTTTCCTCCCCCATGAACCATTAAACAAGCCCCTCCCCTTGCATGAGACCAGCAATCTGCCAAAAGGGCCAAGAACGCAGATCGCCTCAAACCTTGACCACGCACCAGAAGTAAAGAAACGCAGAGGCCGCAGCCTGCCCAGCGTTTCAAACTCATCCGAGCTTTTTCGTGAGGCGCGGCTGCAAGATCCCAACTCTCAACGTCCAGAGCCAGAACTCTCCGTACGGGACAAACCCTCATGTCATCTCAAACAGCGGGGGTTTGCCCGAGAAATCGGACGGTCAGATGGGATGGTGGACGTACGGTATGTGTCTTTGAAGTTTGCGTGTGTGGTCAACAATAGTAATGAGTGAGAATGTTGTGGTATTTTCCCCGGGTATCAGTCCCAGCATGTATGTATGCAAATGTAGGCGCAGCGGCTGCAGAGGTCATATGCGAGGCCTCACGCGATCCCGGATCATCAGGGCAACACGCTTCATGAGGCTCTTTTCGCCGATCCAGTGACGACCATATCCAAACATGACTTTTTGCCCCTCCAAAAACAGCTCCTGCCGGGGCCTAGACCAGCACTTGCTCAAGGCCACAGCAACCAATGCACCAAAATCAAAATTCCCTCTCCCAACTCCAAGAACACCAGCAAAATAAAAGACCCAATGCGTAAAGAAACATCCTTTCATCCAATAACATCAGCTCGTCGTCGTCGTCGTCGTCGTCCCAGCCGGCTGTGTCACAACCTGCGCAACCTCTGGATCCCTCTCCCGCTCCCTCTCCCTCTGCAACGCTCTCTGCCGCCGCCTCTCCTGGCGCCTACGCTGCTGCTGCGGGCTTCCCTCCTTGCACGCGTCGACACAGTGCATGACCATGTACAGGAAATGCAGGATGGCGGCGATGAGCTGCAGCCACATGTACCACGGGGCCCAGGTGGCCTTCTCGACGCGTAGGGGGTCGTCGCGCCAGGCCTTGTACTCGCGGTGGGGGCTGCCGGTGCGCCAGCCGTTGAGGATGATGAAGTAGAAGAAGGCGACGAGGCCGAGGACGAAGAGGATGAAGTCGCCCACGACGAGGGCGCCGGTGCGGAGGCGCGGGATCTGGCCTGTCGAGTTGGCGAGGGTGACCATTTCGGCCATGGAGTAGACAATGCCTGAGACGGACTATTGGTGCGGGTTGTGTTAGCAATTGCTTCTTTTTTTTTGTTCATGTTCATGGTCCCTGGCGGTGAAAATCGGTCGGAAAGAGGAGGCCAAAGCTTACCGCGACATATCCTACGGGAAAGTCAAAGCCGTATCGCGAGAGCATGATGAGCGCTGCGAGGGCGCATACTTCGAACACGACGAGGGTCAGGCGTAGGCAGAACTGGAGGATGCCATAGAGATGGGGGATGCGCGGGCGCGCCATGGCTGGCCGCGGCAGACGAGAACTCGGCCTCCTCCAAGTCGTCGACACGAGAAAAAAAAAAAAAAAAAAAAACCTCGAGGGTTCTCTATCGTGGGATCATTCGCTTGCGGGGTCGTGTCGGTGAGGTCGTTCGGGTCGGTCGGGGTGCTGAGCGGACTGTAACGTCGGAGTCGGTCGCCGACGCGGGCGGAGCGGCGTCAGGTACGAGAAGCGACGAGGTGGAAGAAAAGAATAGTAATAACGACAAGGGCCGGCCGTTTCGTTTCTCTTGGAGGCGCCTTTGTTTCGGTGGCGTCGCTTTTTCTTCTTTGTGGTGGCCCGTTGAGTGTGCGTGTTACATTCGGCAACGGTCAGTCAAGACGGCCGGCGATGAGGTGGGTGAGTGTGATATGAAGGACGTGAGAGTCGCCAAAAAGTCGAGGTGTGGTACAGGTCGTTGTTTGAAGGTCGGGTTCTGCCTCGCCCAACCGCCGACGTCCAGCGGGGAAAAGAATGGCTGCGTAAGTTACGTGGAGCGGATATCAAGATGGACGGCGACTGGCTGCGGCTCGAAAAGAGCGGTGGTGGTGGTGGTGGTGGTGGTTGGCAGGTAGAGGAAACAAGCAGGTGGTTGAATGTGACCTGCCCTGGGTGGTGTGTGAATGAATGGTTGCTGGTGGCACAGGAGCGACCTGCAGGAGAATGGAGGTTCCCGACCCAATTGTAAGTGGAAGATGCCCAGTAGCAAACCAAGAAGAAAAAAGCCAACAGGAAGCGAGCACAACAGCAATAGCAGCACAGCGGGTAAGCGAATGCACTTAATCAGTCCAAGGAGGGAGTTTGGGCGTCCTGCGTGAAAGGCCGCCTCAGCTCTTCCATCTGGCCATGGGATGGGATTGGGGGGGAAGAGGCCAAGCGAGAAGTCCGGGTTTGCCAAGCATTTCTGGACAAGGATGCGCCCCGAGGGAATGGAGGATGGGAGGAGATGGATGTCTGCATCGCTCCTCTTCTTGGGCACGGGAGGGAGAGAGAGTTTTGCAGGTGGTTGTAGCTGAAAATGCGAGGCGGGAATAGTATCTGTAGCCACACTCCCGTTGTTCCGTGAACTAATGGACCGAAAATGTCTAGATCAACAGACCTAGGACCCTTGGATTCTCGGAATTCTTCTCCCTCGGACGGCAGGAATTGATCGTCTTCTCTCCCAAGAGTCCGACGCCGCCGCCGCACCACGACTGCATCTCTCGGGGGCGCAAACCAGGAGTCAGGACAATGGCCGTCCCGCTCCCATTCAAGTGGCTGTGCGTCCTCTTGAGCTGCATAAGCCTCCTTGGAGCCTTGGAGGGAAGAAGAGAGTAGGAAATGGGAGATAATATGGATGCGACAGGTCATCAGCAAAGTGGCCCGGGCAGAACCTTGGAGATGCCCAGCGGGCGAGTCGGGGGATGCGGCCAAGAACCTCCGGTGGTTGGATAGGAGGGAAGCCCGGGAGGGCTGGGCATTGTTTGGGCGTCTACGGATATTCGTACACGTCCAACACCGCCAATTGTTCGATTTCAACCTGCGTTCCAAGCCATCTTTACACTAGGGAGGTACGGATATGTTAGTGAGGGCTATTGGTGAGGAGGCTGGGAGGACCCTTGCCCGCCGTCCCGCCTCTCCTGGGCCCTAAGGGTTTGCAGCAGGAATCCAATGCCAATGCCAGACCCTTTAGTTCTGGCAGTCTGTCACTGTCAGACAGGGGCTCTTTCTCGCCTTATGTCAGCCTCGATTCATGGTGAACACACTCCATGTCCTCCGGTGGGCGCAACGCTTGGCAACGGCTAAACGGACAGACGCCCTTCGCCCAGGAAGCCTTTGCGTCATCCCAGGCACCTCACCTCGCCAGTTTCTCCCATCTCCGCAGCGAAACCCTTCCAGAAACATGCCAAACCAGGCCGTTTGAACACCACCACCGCCACCTCTGAACCGTCCACACCTCCGTGACCGTCTCACACCATTAGTGTTTCTACTATCGTCCACCACCAACACGAACGACAGGAACACCGATCGCCCATCTTCCCTCAAGGAAATT
This sequence comes from Colletotrichum kahawae, assembly GCA_032988895.1. Taxonomy (NCBI): domain Eukaryota; kingdom Fungi; phylum Ascomycota; class Sordariomycetes; order Glomerellales; family Glomerellaceae; genus Colletotrichum; species Colletotrichum kahawae. The sequence continues at coordinate 48,226 of VYYT01000002.1, read as the reverse complement.
TTAAAAAAAGCAGGGTCCAGCTTCCATAAATAAAACAAGCCCAGTCCAAGTTTCTCGCGATCAACCCGCTACGTACCTACCTTCTGCTCAAGCCTCAAGCGCCCACCGGGGCCACACACAGAAAGGCGTCCGTCTCCACATCGCCACACACGACGCCTCTCCCGGCCCACGTCCCGTAAAGGCCCCCGCGGCGTGCCCACAAAGACCGCCCCCTTTAGGGAAATGACCGGCGCGCGATGAGATCAGATGGAGCCAGACGATTGCGGCTCATCGTCACAAACCACCACCCGTTCCCAGTAATTCCCACCACCGGAAAACCTGTCATCCCAGAAACCTACCCGTTGCTTCTTGCTCCTTCTGCCGTAAGCTCACGATACACAGTGGCATACAGAGGTAGGTATCCTGCTGCTTGAGCCTGGAACCATGGAACCGCCGCCCGCGCCCCCCTCTGTGATCGCGACAAGGCAAAATCCGGGCAAGACGGCACTTGGAAGCGTGCTTGGCTGGAGATCCCTCCTCCAACACCCCTCCAGAGTCCAAGGCGGGATGTGTGCATGTGAATCGTGATGCGACGCACCCCGGACGGGGTTGACGTCTTCTTCGCCATGCAAACGTAAACCTGTGGGCGCCCTGCTGGCCGGCCCATGATGATGATGATGCTTGGTGATGTCTTGTTGTGTTTTTGATGGAGTAGGATTTGACGTAGCTAAGGGAGAAACAGGTTGATGACGAGATTTGAGAAAGCTTGATCAAGTATATAACTCTGGACATCAAGCCTCTTCAAGTATTCAAATCATCTCACTCATCAGAACAAACCAACAATAACAACATCTCCATCACCACAACCATCAAAATACTCAACCACTCCATAAACCTCCATCTCTTATAAACAAGAACATCCAAAATGCACTCCGGCAGACACGAGAACTACGGCTCCTCCGGCAACTACGGCGGCGGCAACGACTACGACCGTCGCGGAGGCGGCTACGGAGGAGGCCACGAGAGCTATGGCGGAGGCATGGGCGGCGGTGGTGGCCGTCGTGACGACTACGGCTCCGGTGGCGGTATGGGCGGCGGCCGTCGTGATGACTACGGAGGCGGCTCCCGCCGCGACGACTATGGCGGCGGCCGTGACAGCTACGGCAGCGGCGGTGGACGCCGTGACGACTACGGTCCCTCAGACTCCTACGGCGGTGGCCACTCTTCCCACGGACGTGAGTTTTCCCCTGTAATCCAAACATTACATCCACAGTATGTACTAACGAGATAAAACGCAGGTCGCAACAGCTACGACGACGACAAGAAGAGCTCCTCTGGCGGAGGCTTCCTCGGCGGCATGCTGGGAGGCGGCGGCAAGGACAAGAAGGACAAGAAGAAGGATGAGGGCTTCACCGACAAGATCATTGACGGTGCTGCCGAGTACGCCAAGAAGAAGTGGTAAACTCTCCGAGAGGTGTGCATGATGATGTAATGAACAACAACCTGTACTATTAGCCGGGCTATTGCCTGATAAAATAATTCCATGTTCGACAAGAAAAACACGGTTACAAGGCAATCCGCATGCATTGGAAGATGTATTCCAAGGTGAGGGCCCAGGCCCGTAGTAGGAATGGCATATCGGTCACGGCAACTTGCGACATTGTCGCAACTCATTCAGATCGCCAAAAGTTTGGCCTTCAGGTTCTCGCCTGGTAGTACTGTGTTGCAAGCCTTCAACGCCAAATGCCTCGCCTCTTCACCATGGGTGTCCTAGGGATTCTCCGTAGACCTCTCAATGCTCCAGGGGACCTAGAAATCCTGGTCGAGTTCTCAGAACTCTCCGGAAAGCCAACTCTGCAAGCACAACTAACCAAATGACAAGGCGTATCACCCACCAAGAGCCCCAACCCTTTTCCTGTTCTAAGTCGAACCACCCTAATGCTAATGCAAGATTTCCGTATCGACGTAGACAAAGGAAAAGAAATGGCAAAGTCAGACAGTTCCCAAGCAGCGCCAGATCCGAATACGGAACCATCGCCGTCATGGCCTGCCGAGTGAGTCGAGCTAAAAGGAGCAGTCTTCGCTCAGATGCTTTCGTGGTAATGTACAGGGCGAAGCTTGAAAACTTCGTGGCGAGAAATGTCATATGTACTAAGCGTTAAGGCGTCGCATGTTGAATGTTCGTAAGCTGCATCGAGCAGACTGTGCAAGTCGTCAACTATCCATGTAAGTGGTAGACTTGATGTGGCCGTCTATTCAGACTTCTTGGCTTTCTCGGCATCCTCGTCTGCCTTCTTCTGCTCCTCGGCCTTGGCTTTCGCCTTGCCCTCGTTATACTTGGTCCACTTCTCAGACATGTAGCGGATGGAGCGGCCTACGCCTGCGGTGAAGAATCCCTTGATGGACTGCGCAGTGGCGGGCCAGTTGACCGTCTGCTTGATAACCTTGCGGATGTATTTTTGCAACTCCTCGGGGTCGTCTTGCACGATGCGTTGTTCGAAGCCGCCGCCTTCGCGACGCTTGTAGCTAAGGTCATCCTCATTCTTGGAAGCATCCATCATGGCCTTGAAGTCGGCGGCCGGAACCATAAACTTCTTTTGGTATTGGAAGTATAGACGCGAGCGGAAGGCCTTGGGAAGACGGCGGACCATGTTACCCCGCTTCACGGGGTCCATATCCTGGTGCATGGCGCCATCGTACTCAGGGTTCGAGATATGCTTCGCCTGCTGGTCAGCTCCTTCGCTGTAGTCGATATTTGGCAAGGTGTTCAGGAGAGGGCCGTAGAGCTTGCGGAAGGAGACCAGGTTGTTGTCAACAATGTTTGAGATTTTGCTCTTGTTTTCCGTGGGGAGAGACATGCGCGGGTCGCCGAGGTAGGAAATGCGGGCGATGGTAGAGTAGAGCTCCTTTTCGGTGAACTTAGGGGGAAGAAGAAGGAGAGCAGTGCGCACGGCGGCGAGGAGGTTGGCCTGGTTCGCGAGACGAGCTCGAGGATGATCGCGCAGGATCTTAACCGGCTTCTGGAGTCTTCCAGCGAGATACAAGTTGTTCCAGGTTGACAAATCGGTGCAGAGATTGTCGATGGAGGTCACACCGTACTTGATGAGCATGCCGTTCTTGGTGACATACGGATTGAAGTAGACCCCAGCACCCCAGCGGTCCTGGAAGGTGGAGACAAGGCCTGAGCCGAAGCTGGCCAAGCTAGAGTAGTGGTCGCGATGCTGGCGCATGTTGAGTGAGTGCCAGTGCTGAGTGTGGGTGACTCCGAAGATAAAGTCAATCATCTTAGGGCCGCCCTTCTGGACCTCCATCAAGGAAGATGTCGGCTTGGGATGAACGGTGCGAAACTCCTCGTCAGTGACACTTCTACTGGCCTTGGACTGGGGGAAGACACCAGAGCCGTAGGCCATGGCGTACATTACGGGAGCGCGGAACTCTCGAACAACGTTGGTCAGGACCTTTTTGAACTCGGCGTTGACCTCCATGTGCTGATTGATGCCGAAATCTTTGTAAGGAAGCTGGTCGAATTCCTCGATCTTAGCGTCTCCATGATCCTCCCAGTTGTCCTCGGAAATGGTCGGGCCCTCCTTCTTGCGCGCCTTTTCGGCCTCGCGTGCCCAGTTGAAGTTGATGGCTGACCCATGGTGAGTGTACGCGGGTGGGCTGTGCTCTTTTTCCTCTTCTTTGATTGTGTTCTCCTTCTTGTCGCCTTCCTTGGCCGGATCCCCCTTCTTGGCGTCTTCGTTCGATGAGTACCAGCGAGAGGACCAGACCGGTGTCACAGCGATGGTCGACGCTACGGCCGGCCGGAGAGAGTGGTAGTGGACAGCCCGAAAAGGATGAAGCTATCTCATGTATCAGCAGGCACTTTCCACCTCTAGTCCATTCAGCTGGGGACAGAGAGTGGGCTTACCATGATGCGGGACATCGTCATCGTGGCCGCTTAAACGTTGTAGAAGCGGCTGTCGATGTGGGGTCGTAGGAGGAGAGGACGAGAATAGATGCAGTATCAAAGTGACAGTGGGAATTCGAGCTTATCTATTCAGAACACACAAGGCAGCCAGATCACGGCGGGAAAGGCGGGCAGGCAATGTCCGCAAGGCAAGAGGCACCAGTCCGGACCGAGTCAACCCAAGCTGTGTCGCAAACGGGCTCAAACTTGCACCCAGTATCCAATCGAAGCAGTGACAGAGACCGTATCACCGCGGAAATCGCTCGCAGGCGATTCGTGAATTCGAGATCGGTCCAAATCGGCTTGGGCGTATTTCGAGTCGAGAGATCCGGTCCGGGTTCGAGCTCGGCTATTACGGACCAAATTGGTGGCTACTGGCAGCTGCTCCTGTCTCTCTGCCCCAATTGGCCGAGCTTCACCTTCGCAAGCGGTATTTCGCGGTATCGTATCGCTGGGAATCGATGGGCTTGGAAGGGGCTCGGCGTCGTTGTCGGGGTTGCGGAGGGGGAATTCGGACGGGGAGGAGCTGAAGCTATCGTTGAAATCTGCTTCTGGCAGTGAGCTCGGGCAAGCACGCACTAGGTAGGAGCAGCCGGGCACGGAACAGCCCGTGACCAATGCAGCAGCCAAGACAGGAACAAGCTTCCAGGCATGTGGGATGTGGGGATCACGTCATGGTGCTTCTGCCCCTGTCCGCCGTTCCGCCCTGCCCTCTCAGCCGGTGCAATGACAGCCACAGGGTCCAGGGCTGTTGTCTCTCTAGCAGCGTCTTGTTCTTTGATGCTTGAGGCCGTCATGAGGACCAGACAGCTGTGGAAGCAATAGAGCATCAAAGGACCCCGATAATGCAAAAGAGGACGGGAAACTGGCAATGGCAAGACAGATGATGAGATACCATGACCAAGAGGCAAGTGCAGCTTGCCGATTCAGAATATTCGAAGGCCGTATGGGTTCATCCGACAGGGCAAGAGAAGCAAGAGAAACTTCCAATGCCACCAGCCAATTTCGAGCGCAGAAATCCCAAATCTAGGAAGGTGCAAATGGCGAAGAGACTTTCCATCTCAACGCTGCAGATGTGACCCCCGGTTGCCCGGTTTTGACAGGCAGCACCACCCAGTTCCTGCCGATACCGAGAACAGCTTAGGAAATCGGAAAGACCCAGTTGCAAGCTTGCCTCGATACCTACCTAGGTCAGGAATGTCTTGATTTCTGCATATCTCAGAGCGCAAAACTTTCTTTCCCCAACTTCAACCCTCAAACTCGCAACCCCAGCGGCTCTTCAAAATGGAGGATGATGATGATGATGAGCAGCTTACACTTGAGATTGGCCGTATTTTGACCACGGGAAAGACAAGAATGCAACAAGACCCGACGAGTGGCCCGGATCCAGCTGCCTCAGCTGAGATGCAGGCGACACCGCGGGGAACCGACAGGGGCGACAGGGGAGATCGAGCTGGTGCAGAGATCCCTGCCAATGATCACGTGACACGCTCACCGGCAACCCGAAGCTCTCAGAGCCAAAACACCAAGTCACTCCTCAGACGCGCTGTTAACAATCGGCACAGCATCCACGACATGCGCTCACACACCCCATCAGGCGACCCTCCAGGCAGGAGAGGCTCCTTAACCAATCGCTTTCGCAATAGCACCGGCGGAAGCGCATTGCCACGACCTCACACTTCCCTTCGAGAATCCAGGGTACGATCCCCCAAAATAAACAAAAACAAAGACCCCGATCCCCGCAAACGCTGACCGAAAAACTTTCAGTTTCGCGCAACCCAACCGACATACAATCTCTTTACCGGCGGCGATGCGAATAGCCGTCCCGCTTCCCGTCAGAGCTCGGTACGCGCCGCTTCTCGAGAGAGTTCCAAGGAAAACATGGCGCCGCCGGACGCTGCCGAATATGAATCGCAAAGACAGGTGATTGAGGAGCTCAAGGCGGAGCTGGGCACCCTCAGGTACACGATCTCTACATTCGAGCAAGAGAAGGAAATGGCCGAAGCGCGACACAAAGTTGAACTCGAGGAGGAACGCCGCCGAGCCCAACTCGATTTCACGGCTAAGCAGACTGCCGAGAGCGAGAAGTCGCAAGCACAGCGCCAGTTTGAGAACGTCCAGAAGGAACTCAGTGACTTACGAGAGGGCGCGTCCGAAGAGAAGTCTAGCTTAGAAAAGCGCGCGCGAAGCGCGGAAGACGAAGCGCGGTTGCTCCAGGAGCAGCTGGAGGATCTCTCAAGCGCAAAAGATGAGGCCGCAAGAATCAACGAAAAGAAAACCATCGACTTAGAGATGCAGCTGCAGGCTGCAGAAAAGTCCGTCCAGGAGTTGGAGCAGGAATCACAAGCTCGCGAGACTGCCCTCCAACAAGTCCAGTCCCAGCTTGTCGACAAAGACAACGCGATTGGGGACCTTGAAGCGGAAGTACTCAGGCTGAAGGCCCAGACTGGCGATGCTGATACTATGGCTATCATCAAGCGGGAGTTGTCAGAACAAGTGACACATATTCGCAACCTCGAAGCAACCAACCGCGAGCAGCTAAGTGAGCTGAAGCATCTGCGCCAGATTCATCGGGCCGTCGAGGTCGTTGAGGAGGAGAAGCGATCCCTTCAACGCAAGCTCGAAGCTGCCCAGTCTCTCGAGACAGAACTGGCCGAAGCCCGCATGCAGCGTCAACGTCTTGAGGATGAGCGCATTGCATGGACTGCGTACCTAGCCAGCACTGGCACTGAGGCCGAATTTGAATCCCCCGAGGATGTTGCTCGCGCTCTGATCCAAGAAAGACTCACGTCCGCCTCCCACGTCGAGAGAATAGGAGCCCTCCAGGCTGAGCTGGCGGCGCAGGAGTCTGCACTCAACTCCCATCAACAAGAGCACGCCACCCTCAAGTCGCAACTCGCAGAGGCAAAGACTGCGGCCACCACCCAAAACGTGGATAAGGCCCGTCTGCGCACCGAGCGCCAGCGTGTCCTTGCTGTAAAGGAGGTTGAATATCTTCGCGCCCAGCTTGAGACCTTCGATGCGGAGGACGAGGCCTTCCAGCCGGAGTCTGTCGATGAAACCAAGTCCCGCCGCATTCAAGAGCTCGAGGACCTGGTCGACAAGTACCGCTCGGAAGTGCAAGCATTGCACACGGAAATGTCTTCTATCGAGTCGGGCAAGCCTGCACCAGCAGTTGCCGGCACAAAACGCCCCCGCGACGAGAACGACGAGGCCGCACACGAACAAGTCGGCCTTCTCACTCGCAAGAACCGCAAGCTCCAAGATCAGCTGTCTTCAGTTCAGACACAACATAGCGTCACTCAGAAGGAGCTGTCTGTTGTGCAGGAACAGCTCAAGACCCTCAAGGCCCGATCCAAGACGCGCATCCTTTCTCTCCGCTCCAACCCCACCTCGGACTTTGAAGCCATCAAGATGTCTACCCTCACCGCCCTCAAGCAAGAGAACACAGATCTGCTCGCTCAGCTACGATCAGATCCCTCCGTCCGCCTCATTCCCATCACCCAGCTGGACGCCGCAAACCGTCTGGTCGAAGAGGCGCGTGCCGAGACGGCTTCCGCGCAAAAGTCCGCCAAGCGCCTCAAGGAGGTCTGGTCCAAGAAGTCGCTCGAGTTCAAGGAGGCCATCTTCTCGACCCTGGGCTGGACCGTCATGTTCATGCCCAATGGCAAGATGCGTGTCGAGTCCACGTTCTACCCGTCTCAGACGGACGAGTACGAAAACTCCATCGTCTTTGACGGCGAGAAGGGCACGATGAAGGTCGGCGGCGGGCCAAAAAGCGCCTTTGCCCGTCGCATCGGCGACCAGATCGGGTTCTGGGTGCGCGAGAAGGGGTGTATCCCCGGGTTCTTGGCCGCGCTCACGTTGGAATTTTACGAAGAGCACTCAAGGAACCAGAATTCAGGGGAGTAAATGTATCGCCTAGATGGGGGAGGAGCGGGATGCAATGGGTTTCCTAACAAAAGGCATGGCTCGTTTAATGTTCCAGGGCCGATGTACTTGTTTGCTTACACGAGATACCTCACCTCGAATCCTAGACTGGGACGAGGCTTACATGGATGCTGCATGATTCTTTTGCTTAATGACAAATATGTATATTTCTCTGTTCAATCACCTTTGCATGACATCACAATTACTACCCCCAAGACCAAGTGACCTCTCACCATTTCACCATGAAAATCACCTTCTGCGAGACGCATGTGGCTTTGAAGTACTTTTTTCTTCGTCGTATCGGTACAAAAGCTACCTACAATCCAAGTCCGTCTCCATCTTGTTGGGAAAACCAAGAAGACATGTGACAACATATCCTCGGGGGAATCCAGAATTGAAAAGGAAAACACACAATTTGCCGTCACCAGACGCAGAAAAGGCTTTCCGCGCGCGTCTTTTTCTTCCCTTTCTCCAGTTGTGCCGTCCACATACCGCATACGCTCGCTATGTAAATGTCCTTCAATCAAAATCTACCGCTTCCAACAAGGGTATGTACACCTCCTGAAAATCCTCCTCATTACAGCTTGGCGCCGATCACTTGGCCTCGTACTTGCCGCTCGTGATCTTCTTCACCAACTTCACATCCACCCACTGTTGATCAGCTGGCAGGGCGGGCGATGTTGGGTTGTCGTCCGCAAAAGGGTCGGCTTCCTCTTCCTTGCCCTTGCCCTTGATCTCTTCCAGTCTCGAAATGGAGATGCCACTGCTGAGGGACTCGGGAGTATATTCCCATCTGGCCTCAATTTGACCCGGCTTGGGCTCGGCGTTTTCGGCGCCAATGATGCGGCATACAATCTTTTGCGTCTCGGCGGTGAGTGTGAGGTCTCCAAGGCGCCAGTACACCAAGTGCTTCTCCTTCAAGTGAGTTCCTGTCGGTTTCGTCTGGGCTCCTGAGGCCTTGGCGCCTTCATACGTAGCCACGAACACGACGTTTTGCAGCGTCACGGGTGCTGTCAATCCGCTAGCAGGGTTGAGTGAGTACTGCAGAAGCAGTCCAAGCTTGTCACCCTGGGGCTTCCAAGCCGGCCGGATGAACAAAGGTACGTGGGCGGCCAGGCCAGCGTCACCAGGGTGAACACGGTATGTGAACGCTGTTGCAGTCTTGTTGATGTGCGATACATCGAGATTAAACTCATCCGGCTTGTCGGGGCTGTTCTGAACAAAGATGCGGTTCGGTCCAATGACTTCCAGGCTAGGGAAATTGTTGATACGAATCGTCTCACGTTCTGCCGGACGTTAGCACGTAAACTTTTGCAAGTATAGCTCAAAAGCTTACCTGAAGAAGCGTCGCCGGCGGGATGATAAGCAAAGGCAATCTCGCCATGAACCTTGGTATTCTTGACCTCCCCTTCTTCGAACGTAGCTGACACAGTCTCGATGATAGAAGCATTGAGACCAGGCTCGTGCATTTCAGGGTGCTTCAGATGAGCAAGGCTCATGAGGGAATTGGCTGAACGGATCGACTGAGTATCTGATGTAGCAGCGATGCTTGCTTCAGAGGCGAGCGCTGCGACAGTAGTAGGCTTAGAAGACTGGCTAGGCAGTGACGGGGATGTCGGGAAGGGGTTGTCGTTGGTGAGCTCGGGCATGTTTGGCGGCGGCACATAGATGGTATTCCTGACGTCTCTCCGCCCACGCACTGTTCCAAGCTTTCGCGAAGGAGCGGCCATCTGTGTAAGAGTGTTGGCGACGCTGTTCAACGCAGCCTCCTTAGCATCGGCGTCGTCCTCCTGAATCGGCGAGCTCGCAATGTTGAGCTTGAACATTTGTTCATTCTCCTCGGCGGCCTCGCGCTGGGCCTGAGAGATCGGGTCGTCAGCAGGGGGTCGAATCGTAAAACCCTCGGAGTCCTTCGCTTCGGCCTCCTTAACCTGTGACGGTGGGGGTCCTGGGGGAGGGGCCACATCCTGAACATCCGTCTCGTGGGTGCCGTTAACAGTGCCAGCCGATGAACCAAGACGAGCAGCTTCCGACGATTCCTCACCAAAGCCATTGGTACCCTCGTGGAATGGCCTGTCGGTTCCAGACGAATGGGGCGGCCTGGGCGAGTCGGGTGTTTCCGCAAGAGCAGATAGTCGGTTGTTGGTTTCGGCCAAGTTGTGCGAAGAGGCTCTTGGCGAGAGGCCACTGGGGCGGACGTGAGTGCTGCTATGGCTGCTACTAAGGCCACGGCCGAACGAGGAACCGCCGGTCTTCTGTGGAGAAATCGGGCCGAAGCCACCATGGATGCTCTGTCGGCGCCGGCCGAGCATCGTGCCGATTCGACTCCGCAGCTTCGATTCTGCGATACATGTCAGCTGTCTATGTCGGTTTTACCATTCTACTCGTGCTCCACATACCGGACTTGCCCTCCATAGCTCCCGAGTGATCGCTCGTATCGTCATCATGGTGGCCTAAGCTGGAAGAAGGTGGCGGGGGTGGAGCCAGAGTTTGGCTTGTAGGCACGTTGGAGGACTGCCGTGATGTCGTAACCCTCTTTTCCATGCGCGGCCTTCCAGAAACAATCTTCTTCTTAAAGCTCGCGATTTCCTGCTCGGTACTTATTTCAAGCATCAAGGCCAGCGTCTCAGCAGCCTTACTCTGGGATCGTTGGGCTTGGTCGCTTTCGTGGGTTTGGTATTGGGTGAGAAGGTCGCGCAGCTGGTTCACGCGCTGTTCGTCTAGAGCCTGGAGGGTTTCGAAGATGAAGGGGGCTTGGGAGTCCCATTGCTGGGTGGCCTGCTCGAGCCTAGCGGTGGCATCTGCCATCTTCTGCGCATTCGTCTTGGGACCCTTCCTAGCCAGCGCGTCCATCTTTTTCTGGGCATCTTCGAGGTCTCGGGCCATGGCCGTCAGATTGGCAGAGATGGTTTGCATGTTCTGCATCTCCTTCCGGGCCTGGAAGTTGCGCAGGGGCGCTTCGACATCTTTCTCGAGCAGGCTGGCGAATTGGTGATGGGAGTGGGCGGTCGCATCGACAGAGAACACAATCTTGTCCCAGGGTCCAGAAAAGACGCTGGACGGAGGATTAGCACGCAAGACGGCGGATAGGCGTCGGGGAGGAAAAGCGACCTACCCGAGCTCGGACTGGGCGTTGGGAACTTTGAAGTTCATGAGCTTCCGCAGGCTCTGGACATACTGTTCCTCAACTCGGCGGCGCTCCTGGAGAGGCTTATTCAGCTTCGGGTCTTCTCTCGCGAGAGATGATTGGGTAATCAATTACCTGTAGCCAGTCTGCGACTTCGGTGTTGATCTTGGTTATTCTCTTCACGCGATCGGTCAGGACGTTGACAGCCTGCATGGGCTGGAGGTGTGCCTGGACAAAGAAGGGGTCATGGTTAGCAATCAGGTCGCAAACAATGCGCTTCCGCAATGGCACACGGAGGCAGGGGGAGAGGGGTCGGTGGCAGTGTTGGGCGGTCGGGCTCTGAAGTGGGAAACAGTGACGATGATGGGGAGAGGAAAACATACCAGCATGGCAGGGTATTCGGCCCTCGCAAGATCATCCATTGTGTCTAATTAGTGCGCGCAAAATCATATACGGTGAATGCAGTCAAGGAGAAAAACGGCGCGCATAGCGATGCTGTCTATAATGCTGTTGAGGGTGTCGTCAAGGTGAGGAGCATTCGCATCGTGGGAGGGCGATAGTTGGTGGTGGTGGTGGAAGTTGTAGGAGTGGCAGCAGTAGCAACAGCGGCGGTGGTAGTGGTGGTGGTGGTGGGTTGCGAAATGGATGGAGGAAATGGAGCGGATTGGATGGATGGAACAAGTTCGGCGCAGCGAAAGACGGACCTGGTGGAAGCAAGGCCAAGCCAGGACGAGGCAAGAGTTCACAGACAGGGAAGGCGTTGTTGCTGTCGCTAATACGGATACACTACCTACCTACGCACGCACACTCGCACCCTCACGCGAGGCAGAGGCAGCAAAAGCAGCACCTCACCAGTCACCACCACCACAGCAAAATGGCAGAATCCCGGGTTGGCAGGAAAGGCCGGGAAAGGTCTCCTGGGCAGCTGAATGTGACCTGGAGTCCTGGACCGATGATGGAGAGTGTGGAGTGGACCGGACCGGGGGGCACTGGGTGAGTGTGGAAGCAGGTGCAGGCAGTGCGAGTCCAGTCCCGTCAGCACCCAAGTCTACGAATGGAAGCCTGTCCGGAGCTGGACCGCGCAAGTGACCTGACGGAAATGGCTTTGGGTCGTCAGGTCCACAGCTGGGGGAGGTATCCGAGGTACCTCGGCAGGGTAATTGGCGACATTGGACTCTTCTCTCGCCTTGCCTTGCCTCGCCTTGCCTCGTTCGCAGTTGCGCTGGTAAGTGAGTACGGAGGAGGTAGCCACTATTACCGTACCGTAATGAAGGCAGTCCTTCAGAGGCAGCTCCCGGCGTCGCGTTTCTAGTTGCTGCTGTTCGACTACGTCTCCACATGTACCTTTCTTACCTACCTCATCCCAATTGTCTCACCATTCCCTCCCCCGACTTTTTCTTTTCTTGCTAGATGCAATCAATTGGCCCAAGTGCTGCCGAAAAGTTCAGCGCATGTCCGCTGGCAAATTTGAATTCTTTAATTGGGACGGGAAGTTGGCCCGGGAGCGGCGGACACGGACGGTCCTATGGAATAGAGGTGCACGACGGACTCGATACGCGCAGAATGCAGTACGGATACACAAAAGTCGTCATCGCCAGTTGCTGCACAGCAATTCTGCTGGCTGCACAATGGGGCTTTCTTGAACTCAAGAACCACATGGCCCAGTCATCAACTCACCTCGCCTCGGTTCGACCCTTGCTCGAATATGCAGCCGTCCTAGTGACCATGACCAGCCTCTCTGCATGTCCCCCCGTCCTCGCCGCCGTGGTCTGAAAGTACTTTACTTTCGCCTGACAGGGCTCCTGTACTCGAAACGGGCTAGTTTGGAGGGGACTTCTGCAATACGTCACGCACCTGACGGTCCCGGTTTAGTTTGTTTTCACCTTGTGCCTACTGAGCTTCTTCGAATAACCCGAACCCGCTCCCGCTCCAACACCCACTTCCAATCCCAATCGCACCGAACTGAATGCTAGCTAGCTGGCGCCGTGCTGCTAGAAGAAGCCTTGTCTGACTTCGAGATGCTGAACCCGACCGCTCGTGCTCGTGCCTCTGATGCTGGAAACAACGGTGGCGCCGACCTGCATAACTAAGGAACGCGTCCCGTCAACTCTAAGGGCCTGGCTTTTGCATACTTTACTTATTCAGGGCCGCGTCTCTCACAGGATGTCGCCTCCAGCAAGGTTCAGAGAACGGTGCCTGTATGAGATGACGGGAAGAGCCCTGGCGTCTCGCGCCCGCGCCATGAATCTGGCCCGAATTCAATTAGCACATGGCAAGCAAGCCAGCACACGAGGATTCGCCAGTTGAGCCGCATCATCCTTGCCGCCATTACCAGCGATGCATGAATTACACTTTCAGCCCTTATTTCCATCGCAAGGATTCGGGTTTTTGCACCATGTCGAATGCTATGCTCAGGAGAACCCTCTGGCATGACTTGCAGGCGCTCTAAATGCTCGATGGAGACAGCGACCATGCATCGGCATTAACACAACAACAACAGTTTTGGGCATCGCAAGGTAAACAGTCTCAAGCCTCTCTGAGCTAGCCGAAACTAGGCAAAAATAGAGGAATAAGGAAGCCCAATTGACGCCAAAGGAGCGCCTTGGTCAGGTACCCGCGAAATTGCGATGCCCAGCTTTGCATTATGTAAGCAGAACCGAATACAGGGCCCAATGCAGGTCGAATGTGGCCCAAGCCACACTGTACGGCGCCGACGGGTCTGCGGGGTGACTGCCGGCTGCCCCGGCCCGGACAGTCATCGAATCTTCTCGCACGGTAAAATTCCGCATCGCTCTGCTGAGTGGAAGGTACACCGCACTGGATGCTTACTACAACGATCCTCGTCCCTTCCTAAGGTATTTTGGCGCTCACTAACAACCTTTCGAAGGCGTTGTCGGCCGGTCAGGAATATCAGCTATCCCCGCGTGCAGCTCCCGTCCCTCCGCTCGACTTCAAGGTTCAGAATCAATAGGTTCGCCTCAATGGCTGACGACAACCCGGATTGGAGGTCGCAGCTCTCGGCGTCCGAGCGCTATGAGAACATTCAGAAGATGTAAGTCGGTCTCCTTCACCCGCATCTCGGTCGCCGACTTACACCATCACGCAGCAAGACAGTCTCAGAGGCTGCAGACCCAGACGCAACCGCAACATCGCAGACCGAGGCGTTCTCGGTCGAAAATCAGGCTTACAGGGATTCCTCCTCGAGAGTAAGTTTATCCTCATGTGGTATCAGTGCAGGTCCGACTTACACTCTTCTGAAGGCGCAATATGACGAAATATGCCAGCTAGTCGGCTCAGCAAACCTCGCTCCCCAAGAGAACACAGTACCGACAGACGACTTTGATGACAGCGTCGGAGTCACTATTGGCTCTTACCAGAGCTGTCTGCCAGTCGCAAATGGATTGACGTCAGAGGTCTACCGGTGCAAGGACCGCGCCTTGAAGGTCATCGTCGAAACACACAATATCGAACCTCACAATCCGCAACGGGAGGCCAAAATCCTCGCGACTCTGAAGCGTCCTTGCATCCCGCTGTTGGAGACGTTTCGAGACCAAGAACAAAGATTCGTTCTGGTCTTTCCCTACAAGCCGCTCACCCTTGCCGATGTCATCGACAAAGGAACTCTCCCACTGCTTAGGGCTCGGCGCCTCTTCAAGGAGATCCTGGCTGCTCTGGAAGATATCCACGGCCAAGGCATCATCCACAGAGACGTCAAACCGGAGGCTATTCTTCTCGACGGCCCCGATGGACCGGCCTACCTTTCAGATTTTGGAACGGCCTGGCATCCGACCATGTCTGTTGTTTCCGAGCCACCCACATCCAAAATTTTGGATATCGGAACCGGGGCATACCGAGCCCCTGAAGCACTTTTCGGCGACAAGGCTTATGGCCCCTCCGTCGACATGTGGGCTACCGGCGCCATGTTGGCGGAGTGCTGTCGCGATCCGCCCAAACCCCTTTTTGAGTCCAGAGCGGCACACGAGGACGGGAACCAGCTGGGCTTGATCTTGAGCATCTTCAAGACTCTCGGCACGCCTACGAGAGAGACATGGCCCGAAGCTGCAAGCTTCAAGACGCCACCTTTCGAGATGTACCGCATGTTTGATGGCAAGTCCTGGGAGGAAATCCTGCCAGAGGTGGTTGTGGATGTTCGTGATTTGGTCACGAAGCTGGTCCGCTTTGATTCAAAGAGGTGGACTGCCGAGCAAGTAAGTTCAATGGTCCATAGTCCCAGGTGTTTGATCTGACATTGTGCTAGGCTCTGCAACACCCGTGCTTACAAGACCCCGACGAGACGTCAATTTGAGGACTTTCAACAAACCACAATGACCTGTCACAATGAATAATGACTTGTACCGACAGCATCAAAGCATGTCAAAGCCGGCCGGGCAATTATTTTGAAATTTCTTTGACTGTATATCTTCACAACGACGGAGAGTACTGTTCTATCACAAACCAACAAGACCTCTAAGCAAAGAGCTCAACGAACCCGAGTAAGTATTAAACTAGAAAGCCAGCACGATGTCTCTGAAATCCCTCGACAGCATCCAAAACATCAACCACCAGTACCGCAACCCAAATCGCAAACCGTAACGCAGCTCAAGACAACAGTCCTCGATACCACAGAATCCCGCACTCACCCGCCACCATGTCCAGCCCGTCATATTATCGCGCCGAAAGCTTCGATACCTCTTCGAGTGCGACCGACTTGGACCGTTTCTTTGACGAAAGAGGTTGCCATCAAGAGGTCAACGTAGGCCTCGCTAATAAGGCAAAAGACCACCATTGCCACTGCGGCGCACCTGGCGGCAACAAACAGAAGTGCCGTAACAAAGGGTGCGAGATCATGTGCAGCAAGTGCGGCACGTGGCGGTCCGTCAAAAAGAGCTCATTCTGTATGAAGTGTCACAACGTAGAGACGGATGAAACCCGCAAAGCAAAGGAAGAGAAGGAGAAGGAGGAAAAGGCTAACAGGAAGCGGAAGTTGGGAAGCGACAGTGAAGAAGATCTAGTCAGCAGTCGCAAGGCGCGGAAGCCCAAGCATTCTGCTCACCAGAAAGAAATCCGCCAACAGAACGCGAGCGCGGCGCACGAGGCCAACCAGGTAAACCAGGGCGGCATCGTCAAGATGGCGAAGGTGAAGACGATCCCGAAAATGTACGGATCGACCGGAAAACCGTGTTCCTCTCACTTCATCAAGAAGTTTGATCGGTTCATACGCTCCATCGACCCCAACGCGGTCTTCGCCCCGGACTGGATGGACACCGACGGCGCCTACGACGAGGATATCGAGATGGCTGACGAGGACGTCATGGAGGATGATGACGAGGACGATGGCATGCGCGATGGGCATTTGTGGAAGAACGACAACCAATTCATGAAGGACGCGGCGGCGGGTCGTAGACTCCGCATTGACAACTTTATCGGCATGGTTGTCCGTCGCCGTTGTCGATACTAAGCGACAGCTCGGTTCACCTCTGCTGAGGCTCTCATTTTGCTGTCAATCTGGGTGTCGGTCTTTTGTTTCCATCTGTCGTTGCTTTTCATAGATTTCATGATTCTGGATTTCATCTTCGTATTCGTCTATCCCCAACTCAAAACCCCCATTGCTTTTTCCATGCCGTCTAGGTATGACCTACATAGAAAAACGAAAAACAATAATACCACCTCTTTTCCTTGACTCGTTTCGTCTCTCATTTCCAATCCATCGCTTCAACGTTTCCCAATACCACCCGCGTAAAGCCCAACAACTCAGCCCCTGCGCGCCTTGGTATCGGCACCCAGGTAGTCAATCGGGTTACGGCACAGCGGGCAGGTGTTCTGGTTACTGCTCTGGAACCACTTGTAAAGACACGTCCGGTGGAAGAGGTTCTTGCACGTGCCGCAGCGCTTGTCGGGCATCTTCTTGTCGGTCGAGATGATGCTGTAGCAGATGGCGCACTCGCTCTGGCCCTCGAGGGCGCCGACGATGTTGCGCTTGAAGGCGGAGAGGCCGTCGATTATGCTGCCGTTCTGTACGGGCGGTCAGTAACTATGTTGATAACGACAAAGTGCGCAAAAGGGAGGGAGGTAAGGGGGGGGGGTAAAATCTTACAGAGAAGGTAATGACGCCCTGCGTCGTCAGCAGCCAGCTCTGCCACTTCTTCTCGCTGACGGCGACGCGGTTCACGCCGACGACGCTGACGCCCTCGATGGGGTAGCTCGCGGGCACCTTGACCGGGATGCTGGCCATGCTCTCGTCGACCTCGTAGCCCGCGGTGATCTCCTTGCCCGTCTTGCTGACCTTGACGACGAGCTCCTTCTCATCGTCGTCGGCGGATGCGCCGGCGCCTCCCTCCTGCGACGCGGCCCAGGCGGCGACCTCGTCGAGGGCGTCGGAGACGATGATGGGGGAGAAGTAGCGCGTCATCCATCCTTCGACGGCGATGCGGGTCTGCTTGGAGCGGCAGTCGAGGTACCAGGTCTTGAAGAGGCCGGGGGTGTACTTGAGGGTGAGGTAGTAGAGGTGCACGAGCAGCCAGTGCAGGTTGCGCTCGTCGGGCTCGGCGTCGGCGACGGCGAGGTCGTATGCGGTGATCTCCGCGATGCCGAGGCCCTCGCGCTCGAGGTTGAGCGGGTGCGCGGCGGAGTGGCCGAGCACGTCGAAGGTGAAGGTGAGCAGCGGGGCGATGTAGTGCTCCGTCTTGAGGTGCTCGGTGTAGTCGTTGCGGACCTTGAGGGAGGCGGTGCTGAAGGCGTCAAAGAGGAGGTGCCACGAGAGCAGGTAGGGGCGGATGGCGAGGGGGAACTGGGCGAGGAGCTCATCGGGGTAGCGGTCGAGGGTCGGGGCGTCGAGCAGGAGGGAGAGGAGCTCGTCGGGGAGGCGGGCGTCGGTCTTGTCGAGAAGAACGTTGACGGAGAGCTCTTCCTGCCGGGCGGGGAGCGCGCGGTGCAAGAGATTGAAGGCGGCGGTCTGGATCGGGCGAGAGTCTGCGGCGATAAGCCCGTAGAGGTCGGACAAGTCGGAGATGTGCTTGAGTGGGATCTTATCAACCTGCCTGCAAATGATGGCGTCCACGATCTCGAGAGGCTGGGTGCTCTTTGCGCGGTCTAGTTTGAGGAGTTCAATCAGGGAAAGCGACTTTGTCTCTGCAAACTCTTTCATCGCATCTTCGAGATCGTCATTGGGTTCTGAGAGGGTCTCGAGGGCTGAAATGAGCTTCAGAGATGTGTGGATATACGGCAGCGAAGCATCGAGATGGTCATCAGATGCCTTGGCCCAGAGAGCCGTAGAAAACTCAATCGCCTTCTCCCAGTGAGGGCCATAAACCTCCTTGATACTTGGGAGAAGTCTTTGCAAGGCGCGGCAGATCTCTGCTGAAAGGGCCGGTGTAAGGTTGAGGGTATCCTCCAGCCAAGATGTGATTTGGCGGACAGCAAAAACTATGCGGTTGTTGACCACGGGAACTTCGCCCACCTCGTAGACCTGCAGACAAGCGTTCAGCAGGACGAGAACCATGAGTGCCTTTTCAGCCTTCTCTGGCTCAATGCTTGCACCGGCAACGTCACTAACGAGGCGATTGCAGAGGTTGTTAATTGCTTTGGAAGACTCAAGGCTTTCGCCAAGACCGGTGAGCACTGCCGTGGCTGAGAGAATCGTAGGGGGCGTGGCTCTCAATGTGGCAAGCTGGGCAATCTTCTCGTCGCCAGCAGCGGGGAAGCCATGCTTCTCTGCGAGGGTTTGGAGGAGTTCGCTCAGGGCTCTGGCGCTGTACAGACCAAGCGCAGTGAGTTCCTTTGTCTCTTGCGTCATGATGGCGATAAGACCGTTGATGAGTTTGGTAGAGCCAGACTCAGAGCCATCTCTCCATCCCTTGGCGTCGTCAGCAATGGCGTTAACGGTTACCCTGGTGGACGACACAAAAGCCTCGGCAGCGCTCAGGGCGTCGCCGGTCTCCAGATTGAGGATCAACTTGTTCTCATCCATCAGCGTAATCTGGTCGGAGACTATCTGGACCGCGACGCAGAGGAGGTAGAGAATTTCTACCTGGAAGCTCTCGGGCAGGGTAGAAACGGAAATATCAGACGACAGCAGTTTGGAAGTGTACGCCGCCATTCTCGCAGGAACGGAGTAGCCATCGCGATCTCTCCGTACTCTGACGCGTTGCGCTGACTCTGCAGGCGGAACCAGGAAGTGAACTCCGCCCAGACTGCTCGTGATGGATAGAGACGGGTTGAGAGATCCCTGTAGGAAGTTGGACAGCTGCTGCATCCAAACATTCGTGCTTGGGAATAGATCCTCGATTTTTGAGCCGGTCTTGGATGCTTGTAGTGCCTGTTGGACCAAGGTGTCGATTCCAAGGGACTGCGGTCCGGCATCCTCCAGGTTCCGCTGGATGATCGTGACCAAGGGCGATGTACCGTCCACGGGCTGTTCCAAGAGGGCTCTCAAAGAAACAGCGCGGGACGAAACAGCTCTGTCGTTGAGCTCAGCTAACCCCAGTAGCTCAGCAACGACCGCTGTATGAGTTGACTCGTCTTGTGAAAGAAGACCCGGCTTGTTATTGGCAATGATCTCCAAGGCCCTAAGCGCCTGGGCCGAGTGCTGTTTGTCCTCAGAAAGGGAAGAGATGCTGTTGTCCACCAGCTTCTTCGCGGTTGGTTCCGTGACGGCGTCATTGCCGAGGCCTGCTTCGAATAGCGACCAAAACTCTGACTCGCCGCGGATGGTGCCGGTGCACTTCGTTTCGATGAAGCTTTGTAGCTGCTCGTGCGATTTGGACAGGTCGGATGCGTGCCGATTCGCGATTAAGCGCTCGATTCCTTTCGCAGCCAGCTTTTCGTCAGACAAACCGAGAAGGGACTCGATCCACGTCTTCCAGATGGATGCATAGGCCGTCTCCTGGCCTTGCAGAGAACCCAAGATGGACACACAGCTCAAGAGATCTGGTGCGGATCGAGAAGTGATCAGAACATCCATACGCTCCCGACCTTGGCTCGAGAGAAACTGCTCCAAGGCTTGAGCAGCTTCAGCGTCTTCCCAGACTCGCGGAGCACTCTTGCCGACGTTGTACAAAATTCCGGCTGCGCCAAACGGCTTCAAGTCCCGGGTCGCAAGAAGATTTAGTGAGCAGGTAATGATAGCTTTGGAGGGGCCAATAAGGAGCTTTGCTGGACCTGTCGTGGAGGCTTTGGTCTTGGTCTGGACCTGGCCAACTAGGTTGAACCACCGGTCGCCGTCGGCAGCGATTGCCTCTTGTGACTTTTCGTACCCTGATGATACTTCAGGCAGGGAGTTGGATATCCTGGTGCAGAACTCGGATGACAGTTGTTCCATCATTTCGGCAGTTGCTTGAATCAGGTCCACAGACGAGTCATCGGCGGCAACATGGTAGACTTCACTGAGAACGCCCAACCTTCCGGCACCGCCGATCTCCCAAGCAGCATTTTCAGAGGTTGGGAAGAGGAAGTGCCCCAGCAAGGGAAAGAGGTTTTCCTGCGCAAGCTTGGCATGGCCTTCTGAGGGGATCGTCTTCAAGAAATGCTTGGCGACGTGAACGTAACACGTCCATGCTGTGGGTGCGTTGAATCGCGGCTCTTCCCTATTGGTGATGCCAGTTCGCAGTGACTTCAAAGCTGCTGCAGATGCTTCAGCAGTAAAGTGCTCAGCTGGGATGACAACGATGAGTTGTTCAAGGTACTCCCAGTATTTCGCGGAGCTTCCCTGAGATCCCTTCTCCAAGAAGCCATTCAACCTAGTGATCGGAGTCTTCTTATCACTTAAGCTAGACCAGATCTCAGGAAACCTGCTCGTCAACTTGGTAAGAACTCTGACAAATTCTACCGCAGATCCAACCTGGCTGCTCTTAAGGCCCTCTGCAATAAAGATTTTCTTCAGGTGGGGGATCTGCGAGGACGTCGAATCGGACCTCTTGTCCAAGCAGATCCACAACAGCTGGCAGGCTGTTTTCCTGACAGAGTTGTCCGCCATAAGTGCGCTCTTCCAGACCTTCTCCTCGGCGAAAAAGATATCGTATGCCTCCTGCTCTTTCTCAACATCGACCTGCTCCAACTTCTGTAGGAGGCCAAGGACCAAAGAAAGACTGGCCCCAACAACCCTAAGGTACTTGGCCTCGGCATCGTCTGGGGTCGTCGACCTCTCATCGCTCAATGTGTCCTTTGTTTCCTGGATGGCCTCGGTGGCGTAGGTCAAAATCTGAGACTGGCACTTCTTCCAGAACGAAATGACCTTCTCCGGGCTATTCAGGAACGATGAAAGGCCGGCATCCGCTGCCCTGGATACCACACGATCCTTGTCGTAGAGACCTGCGAGCCAGGTACCAACTATTTTGGGGATATGCTTCTCCATACGCTTGCGAGCCGACTTCATCAACTCGAACTGCAGGGTATGGGAGAGCTCGCGGACGCGACGGGCGTTGTCTATAGAGATACGAGGATATATTTGTACCTGTTACATACATTACCGCATGTTCGTCAAAGTAACTCTCCCGGGGAAAACGCACCCATGCTTCCAAGACTGCCTCTTCTGTTCCGCCATCCTTTTCATATGGGTGAGCCTGCACGTATGCCACGAGGTCCTCCAATGCCTTTGCTTTTGTCGTAGCATCTTTCTTAAGGGCGTTCTTGAAGGAGACGACGACGTTCGCATCGGAAAGGGAGGAAAGGTCGGGCGGCTCGGTAAGGTAAGACAGTCCGTTATCGTTCGAAGAGGAGAAGCCGCCGAAGCCGCCCCGCGCCGGGGCGCCAAAGCCCTTTGCGCCGCCCGAGCGACCTGTTTTTCCAAAGGCACGCGACATGATCTGGTGGTTAGTGTACTTTGCGCCTTGTGCGAAAGTGATGTCGTTGACGCTGCGAGCGCGAGGGACCTAGCGCGGCGAAGCGCGGGAGCTCAAAATGACGTTGGCGGGGTAGAGGGCAGAAGTGCGGCACCGAAGAATCCAGAAGGGTGCACAGGAATTGGAAACGTGAAAGACGGACGGAGGCGCTCCAAGTCAACCAAGTTCCGAGGGCCTATTAATTCAAGGAAAAGAGAGCAAAACGACGGTAGGCAGAGAAGTACTGGATTGGCCTCGTCGCATCGCAGGCTTCAATCGACATGGAATAGTGAAGGTGTAGTGCCCTGTTGACTCAGGCCGAATGAGTTTTGGCCGAACCACATCCAGAGCCGGCGAATGAAAATGGCCAAGCTGCCCCGCCAAAGCTCCTTCGCAGTGTTCCTGCGGCCGGAGATGATGCGGTCATAGGTGAGCCCCTCGCACGTGACTTTGGCGGATTGTGGCCTCATTTCGTCCGTGCACAGTGATGTCCGTGCCTCCCGTCCTCCCATCCCTTGCTTTATCTATATGCTCCTATTGGTCTCCCCTTATCACTTCTCCAATTCGTGTTACTCCACTCCCAGCTTCAGCAACAGACAGCGCTTCACGAAACCCAGCAGAGATGGCACAAGGGCACCTTGCTGGACATTGGACTTGCCTTATCAATGCAGGCGTTGCATACCTATGAATAGGTAGATGGGTATTTGAAAGTTTGCCTACCTGTTTGAATCCCAAGGCAAAGCAGGCTTTAGAGACAGATGACATCGGTGGACGACGGCGGACGACAGCGACGAGAAGAAGACAGAGACGGCGCCAAGGATGAGGACGACGATCACGAAAACAGCAGGGAGCCGAAGTCGAGATACTCCGGTTAAGAGCATCGACTACTGCGTAGCTTTCATACATTCAACGTTGAAAGAGGCCCCCGTTGACCTGGGCGTCGCCGTTCGGGATCGTTCGGCGGTTTCGAAAGGCTACCCCGCAAACTGCACGCTGAAGGCCGCCTCCACGTCCACTGCGCCGTGCCCACTTCCCTCACTGCGGGAAAGGCGCTAAGGCACTGGGAGCGGAGACTGTGGGCCAGTGACCCCAGCCCAGGCTGCTAAGGTACCTCCCCTGCAGTACCTTGCCAACCCAAGACGGCCATCTGCCCATACCTACCTTATGTACCTACCTCGTCTCCTCGATCCGTCGCTTGGTGGCTACCAACCTTCTCGACCTTCTTATGAAGGTGGCGGTTTCCCAGTCCCATCTTCCTCTCGTCCCTCAAAAGCATCGTGACCTTCCATGTAGGTGTCGCTCTGCAATTCCCCCCCGTCATTGCTCCTCGGTGTAAGTGTCTCCTGTTCCTGTTCACGTGCGAATTCACTGGACGCCACCAGCAACGGCAACCGGCGACGGCGGCCAGATACGGCGGCCAGGGACGGCACCTAGAGACGACAACCAGCAACGACGACCAGAACCCACCCACGTCGTGTACCCTCTGCTAACTTACAGTCAGTGCAGGTAGCATGGTAATGGTAGAAGCGTCAACATGATCTCCAACGTCCCTCGCTCGTCTCGTGCGGGTGGCCTCCAAGTGAGAGCCCTCGCCAACAACCATGCAAAGGCAAGCCATTACGGCCAGACTCGCGGTTTTCGCTTCCGCGCGTGGTCCACCTACCTAGACCCCGAGTTCCAACGGCAGCTGCGACAGCACCAGCGCAACGTTACCTACAAGTATATGGAGTCAATCAATCGAAAGATATCGTGGGACCCAAGCTCGCGCGGTGAGGATTCAAGGATCCTCATGAAGAAGATGATGGCGCAGTGCTGGATCAGACACGGTCACACCCATTCGAAAGGGAGCCGCGGGCCGAGCGATAAAGCAAGCGGCGAAGAAGGAGTTCGCCCTGGTCAAAACATTGAAGACGTCGAGCGCGGTGCCATCAACGCCCTGTTCTCTTCCAAGCGAACGGGACCCCACGAATATGACTTGTGGCAGTCGCCCCTGCAGAACATTCGCAACTACCTCGGTAGCCAGACTCGCGGCAAGTCGACGACATCGGCCAGCCGGGGTACGGAGTCCGAGATTGATCCCATCACGAATCGAAGGGTTTCACCAGACTCGGCCGTTGAAAGCAGTTCCACCGCGGCTAACGAGCCGTTCTACGAGGACGGCCCACCTCCGCCGGAAGAGCTCAAGCAGTACGGTCAGGTCCCGCTCGATGGTACCCCGTGGGCCGACAGTGGAGATGCGGGGGCCCCGCAATATCCAGACCTGGACAAGTACAAGCCAGTGATGGACAGCAAACTCGATGCGGGACAACAGACATTAGCAGAGCCCGAATATGACGACCTGCATAAGTACACACCAGTAGGGCTGAAGGACTTTATCAAGGACGACGAAGCCGGACAGCCAAAGTATGAGGACCTGCACAAATATTCAAACCCGTCCCTCGCCGACGGGCCGCCGGAGGAGCTCTCTCAGCCTGCCTACGAAGACCTCGATAAGTACCGCCCTGTTATGCACAACGAGGATGCAGTGACCGAAGCAACCGTGGGGTATTCAGATCTGGATAAGTACGGGCCAGTGATGCACAATGAGGATAAGGATGGCGTTGAGGAGAAGCCAACCTACGACGACCTCCACAAGTATGGCCCTAGTGGTTTCAACGAGTCCGAGGGCGGCGCCCGCCCCTTGAGCGCCGAGGAGAAGTCAAAAGACTACGACGATCTGCATAAATACGGCCCTATGGGTTACAACGAGCCCCATGGAGCGCCCCCAGTTCATCCCGAGGAGGCTTCCAAGGCGTATCCTGACTTGGATCAGTACGGTCCTATGGCTTACAACGAGCCGTTCGGCCGGGCTCCGATACACCCAGAGGAAGCCTCCAAGGCGTATACAGATCTCGGGAAGTACGAGCCTGTCGGCTGGAATGAGCCGCACGGTAAGCCGCCAGTGCATCCGGAAGAGGCCTCCAAGCAGTACACCGATCTGGGCACTTACGGCCCAGTCTCCTTCACCAGAGGCGGGAAGGCACCGGAGGGCGTTACTGCCACAGTTGCTCCAGAAGACTTGGCTCGTCACAGGCCTGTTCAGTACGACGAACCTGAGAGCCAGCGACCCAAGCCGGATTGGGATCAGACGGCGTTTGACGAGGCGAAGAAGTATGAGTCGTACCGGCACAACGAGCCAGATGGACAGCCGATCGAGATCATCGACCCTGTATCCAAAGGCCTAAGCGACTTTGACGCGGAAATTGCGGCAAAGGCGTCAAGGACGACGACGGCGACGACAACGGGGACGACAGCGGCGAACAAGCGCCTCCTGACCACCTCCGCAACAGATCAAGAGAGAGCTGACGATTTGGACCTGCTGCGCGCAAGCGATATTCGAGCCAAGATCCCGACCTCTTCTGGCCAGTCTCGTAGGGGTTACAGCACTACTCACCGGCAAATGCTCGAGGCTGACCTGCCGCGATACGAAGTGAACTGGGATATTTCGAGCAAGGCAGCTCGCGTTAGTCTGCGCAAGGCTAAAAGCAGGGCGTGGGAGAGCATCCAACCAAACGAAGACCTGACCGGCAATTATGCCAGGGACTTCCCAGAGGATTTCTCCAGATCATGGACCAATATTGTGGCGGAAAGCTCAAAGGCAGAGGACAGCAAGTATCAGAGCCCCCAAGGTGATGACGTCGAAGCTGCTTCCTTCGATGAGAGCTTTTCGAAATTGGAGCCGGCATTGAACAGGGCCTCTGCTTTCAAGCCGCAACGTGCAGCAGGAAAGCAAGGTCTGCCTGATATGTACTCTACAGAGCCCCAGGGCCTTGAGCTGAGCTACTCTGAGGAGTGTGGTGGTAGGCAAACCTGGCCTTCCTATGTGCGATCGTACGGCACAGCATCAGACGCTGCTGCAGATGCTGCAGCTTCGGAGAGTGTGCTGTCCTCGACCAAGGAGGAACCCCGTGAGCCTGTTGTTTACAAGATTCTCGCCTACGATCCCACAATGCAAACCATCAACACAGCAGAAACTACTTCGGTGGTACCTGACAGCGCGACGCCACTGACACCGGCCGAGGTTCTCCTCCGCTTGTCCAACCCGACAAAGTTTTTCCCCTACTTCAGCCCGCTCCAGAAGGAAGGCTACGAAATCGTCTCCGGAAGCGGAGACGTCCTGGTTTTCCGCAAGGTCCGCGAGGCAGAGGTGACCCCTTTCGCTCCTACGATCGAAAAGCCGACGACCTACCAGGCTCCAAAGGTGAACCCCATCGACATGATGGGGAGCGACCCCGTGGTACCAAGCGCTTACTCCTCTAGTCCAACAGGCTACCTCAACTATGATTATCCGGGAGCGGAGGCGGAGGACAAACCCCCACCACCATTTAGCGCAGTGAGGCGACGCAACACGATCTCGTGTGACCGTCAGGACTTTGAGGCTCCTCGAAGGCCGAAGAAGCGCAGGGCCAGGAAGGTTCTTCTCGGGGCTGCATGGGTTGGCGGTATTTCATACGCTATCGGTGTGGTTGGGGAGTATTTCAAGACGGGAGGCGAGGATGGCCGCGGCCCCAAGGGGCTATAAGCTATAAGCCTTATTCAGATTTCACCAAAATGTATGGTGGATTATATACTCTTGCGATGAGGGGTTCAACACCAGTACTGTTTCTCTTTCACATGTACCAATAGTACTCTCCACGATGCGATTGGCTTTGGATTCCACTCATCGGGTTTTGTTTTTGTTAGGATTGGGATGGAATGGAAGGCTAGGGTTACGGGATTCAATGGCACACACAACGAAGCTTCAAACAAAAACTCAATGATGCGTGTTTGGTAGAGTACAGGTTGTGTCGTGATCATGCAATTTTGAACGCCTAATTCCCCTTTCCCAATGCTTCCAGCCTAGCTCGAGGCCTAACGTCCTGGGTCGTGACACCTTCCCCGCCTCCATTTCGTCACTCCCCCGATCCAGAATCATGCTTTGGCGACAGATTCATGCCCTCTCGGTAAAACCAGGCCCGGTCTTGACGTCCTCAATGTGGCTCATCTGCAGCTCGCGCTTCTGGTCCTCCTTGTTCCAGCTCTGGCGGCGCTCGAAGGAGGGCTTCCAGCTATTGGTGCGCTCGATGACGCGGGCGGCCTCGGCGGCTGGGCTGGAGGGGTCGTGGTGGTCGACGTGGGGGACGTCCTTTTGCGGGGCGACGTTTGCCATGGAGGGTTGGGAGGACATTTTTGTGTGTTTTGGGTTTGGTGGATGGAGGAAGCAGTGGTGGATGTGTGTGTTAGGCTTGCAGTCTGGAGGTGGTGAGATGTTGTTTGGATTAGAGGACTGATGCTGATATGTGTTTGTCTGGAGGTCCTTGTAGGGTGAGGTGGATGGATTGTTGTTGATGTTTACGTTGGGAAGTATGGAATGTAAACTGAAATTAAGGATGGAAATACTGCGGGAAGTTTTGAGGAGGCGACGCTGATCGAGGCGGGAGCTTCCCCCTTCTATATCAAGACGAACCCGGGTAACAGCTTCCCTCCGACGTTCCCTCATAATTTCCAAGGGTCCAATGTCCTTCCAAGCTCCAATCTAACCTTCAACCCGCCTGCTCACCCCTCCATTGACATCCTTCGTCTTCATGCAGCTCAAACCGTCCCCCATCCGTCTTGGGGCTAGCTGGGCAAGGCGCAAGCTGTAAGTTTTCTTTCTGATGCATGAGCGATGGGGACCGGCCAATGATTAACTGACATCAGACGACGATCACACCAGCGGACATAGCTTTTGTCGCCACTGGCGGATGGGGTTCGGTTTCTGTTTAACCACACCACCACCACACATCATGGAAGCACATGCTTTTCTTTGTCTAGCTCGACTTGATGCTGTGAGGTGAGGTAAGGGTATGTAACCATCTACGTAGCTAGCTACCTAGCAAAGCTGTCTGGTAGCCCAGCACACGGTGTTGCACCATTTGATCGACGCCTTCGTCGTTTTTTGCTAGGTAGTTTCTTCTGGGCAAGGTGAGTTGCAACGAGCGGAGTGAAGAAGGGGGGGCCACCACCGCCGTCATTGCGGGGTAAAGAGGTCGAGGCCCGGTCGCCGGCCTAGCTTTATCGGACGTTATCGGCATGGGACAGGGGTGGTGTGGAGGATCCACAGGAGCTCCTTTCAAGTGTCGCTGCCGGTGCAACCACATTCCATCCTTCTCGTGATCGTGGGATGCGTGATGACATCTGTGGTTACTGTTCGGATCGCGATCTGGGATTGAAGGAATTTCTCCTGCCCATTTCTCCAAGAATCCATCGTTGCTAGAACATCAAAGCTTAAAGCCGGCAGGGCCCAACACAAGAAACCCAGGTCCACGACGGCCGGCCCCATTGACGGGCCCGGTGGCCAGCTACGGAGCCACCCGACCGCCGACCGTACCCACGACCCCAGGCAGGAGAAAAACGAAAAGAATTTCTGAAGGAACAAGCATTGTATTTACCAGACCTGATTCAAGCGAAGTCATCGAATTTTACATTTCCACCATCACCTCGTCAATCCGTTTTTACCAATCGTTCGCCCTCCCCCCACCCCTTCCGTTCCCGTCTCCGTTCCCTCGCCAAAATCCGTCCCATCCCAAAGTTTTCTTTTTTTCCATATTCCTTCCAACGCAGAAAGATGACCCACCCGCCGACATGAAAGAAAAACGGGAATTTCAACCTAAGAATGCAGCTTTGCTCGCTCCAAATCGTCGAAACTGGACCGGCGTAATGCATGTATCTCATCTAAACGGGTTGTTGTGTGTATGGGGAATCGTTGGGAATAAGAATAAGGAGGGGGAAACCCGAGGTATAGTAGTAGTAGTAGTAGTAGTGAGTCGTACAGAGTTCAAAAGAAAAGAAAAAAAAAGGAACAAAAAAAGCACAAGATAATAAAAACAGTGTAATCCATAAAACGCCTTGCGCTATGCAGCCAGAACACAAGTTTTGCCAAACGGGAAGGTTTTTGAGCCAAGGTATGGACAGTTGAAGGGGAGCCTGAGTGCTGATCATGCGGAGAGTGTGCATGGCATCAGCTCAGCTTGAGCAAGGTTGCTGGGTGCAAGCCAAAATTTTTGGCATGGGATGAAAGCCAAAGTAGGGATCATTTAAGGGGTTCGCGGGCGCTTCCAGTAATATTGCTAACAAGCCCATCGTGTTAGTTGAGACATCTTTCAACTTCATTTCAGCTGATCGTACCTTGTGCTGCTTTCTGCAGGCTCTCAGACTGGGCTTTCGGAGGCCGTCTGTGACGGCGAAGCGACGCTGCTCGTCGTCGTCGGCCTCGGGAACGTAGTAGTACTCGCTCTCGAGGGGCTTGCCGGCGGCGTCCTTGCCCTGGCGGCGGATGATGCCAATGCACGCCGTGTTCTCCAATAGGCTTCGCAATTGTTCCTTAAGCAAACCCTTCTTCTGCTCGGAGGGGAGGTTGTTCATAATGGTCGACAGAGGGTTGGACGACAGGCGAGAGAAGGCGAGCTGGTTGACAACGTGGTTGCGCACCGCAGGGTTCTCGTAGGGAGGCTCCTTCACTTCCTCCTCTTCCTCCTTGATCACCGGCGACTTTGGCGGCGCCGAGATGGGGCTGGAGGGGTTGGACTCATCTCGGATAGGAGGCAGCTGTGAGTGTTTGGAAGACGGGTATTTGGGCGCAGAGGCCAAGACAGAGGCCAGGCGGTTGGAAATATCAGCTCCGAAAGGACCAAAGGAGTGAACGATGGGGTCGTTTTCCTCATCCGGGTCGTTCTCGTCTTCAGGCTCGCTGAGTTCGGACGAGAAAGAGTTGGTCACTTCGGTAGCGAAGCTCTGGCCGACATTGACACCCGAGTCAGTAAGCTTGGGGAGCTCAGGCTCGTCCGCGCTGGAGTCTTCGTAGATGTGGACCTCTCCATCATCGGTGGGAAGAAGAGCTTGCAGGCGCTGAGAGCTGGTCATGTGCGCGGGCGTCGGAGAGTCCGGAGACTCGATGCGCGAGGTACGGCGCAGGGGACTTGACTGGAGCAGGTTGGCAGCGGCGGCGGCGGCACGGGCATTGGGCCGGGGCGGGGAGTCGTCCCACTGGGACTCGGGGCTTCCCAGCCGGTCACGTTGGTCCCGCTTCGGCCATTGGATCATAACACGCGCATCCTGGACGTCAAGCATAATTTCGGTACCCTCCGTCTCGGAGGTGAACGAGTCACCCTTGAGCAGCTCCCACGTGCGGCCCTGGCAGTGCAGCTTCAGTCCGTTCCAGCCATTGCACAGAATCTCAATCTTGTTCGGCTCCAATGCCGAGGGAGCAGGCACGAATCGCGCCTTGACGTGCACGCGAGACACGAGACGGTTGGCGGAGAGTTGGTAATGGGATGAGTTGCTAGAACGGCCCATGAGCAGGGTCTCGCCGTTGTCGTTCAATTCAATGGAGGCGACGGCACCGAGGGGCGTGCGTTCGGAGGCGGAGGAGAGGGCTCGCGAGAGAGCGCCAGGGCGCTGGTGGGCGCGGGGTGGGGAAGACGAGAGGATGCCGGTGCTTGAAGTCGGAATTGGCGTGGGATACTTGAGGTAGGCGCTGTTTCCTCCGACGGAACCGGGACGAGCTTGGCGCTTGGAAGGTCGAGGAAAGCCCGGGGAGGAAGACAGAGGTTCGAATGCCGGCAGAAGGCTCGGAGCAGGACGCTTGGTGCCGGCCATGGGAAGGGTAGGCTCCGGGTTCTTGGA
The DNA here is from genome assembly GCA_032988895.1 of Colletotrichum kahawae. NCBI lineage: Eukaryota > Fungi > Ascomycota > Sordariomycetes > Glomerellales > Glomerellaceae > Colletotrichum > Colletotrichum kahawae. The sequence continues at coordinate 17,742 of VYYT01000002.1, read as the reverse complement.
TTGAGGCGACGAGTCCATCATTGTTGCGGCGACGACGGCATGCCCTGCCAAAAGAGTGACAGCCCCAAGTGATATGCGATCGTGCTTCTCGTTCCTGTGCCTCTTGATATTTTTGTTCTCTTCAGTATATTTCTTCCGCGTGGTGAACAGGCGCGTTTTGGGTGGGCGCGGTTTCGGTCCCCGATATCAGGCGTGGTTTTTTGGCGTAGAGTGGAATCGCGTGTAAGTGGTTTCGTGGTGGGGGACAGGGCCGACGGGCAGGTAAGGTAGGTAGGTAGGCAGGTTGTGAAGAGTGGAAGTGATAATGGATATACAGGACAAAGGTGAAAAGACGAGAGGAGTTTTTTCCGCACAGAATAATTCCCTGATGCAAAAACTGTCAAAGTGGTTGCAGGTCTGGTGGAAGGAGGCCCAGAGTGTGAGTGACCAGGAGCGTGGTGGTGTCTGGACGGGGACGGGACCTTTTTGATGGCCCCCTTCCGTTAGCATGGCAGGAGCGAAGCGTGTTCTTGCGCGTTGGCGTTGATCGCGTCCCCCGCGTCCAGAGGTTGTGCTGTGCAAGGAATTGTGCTTGCCCGGTGGAGCACGTACACCACTGTATCCGTACCCGACCGCTGTACCGGGCACTCGCTGCTTCCAAGCAGTCCACTGACAAGTCAACGGTTACAGTGCACTTAGCGCACCGGCGGAGCCTCGCAAGCGCTAAAGATGACGCTTGGGTTGTCTTCAGGCCACGACCCCGGCCGACGCGGGCCGCTATCTGAGCTTTAACGGGTGTTTCAATCTTTAATTGTCCCGTTGACGGCAGTCTGCATCTTCAACTCGGGTGCAAGCTGCCTGTTTGCTTCCTACACTTGCATCTTCAGTCTTCAATATTCTGAGTATTCTGGAATCTGCTCTATAGACCGCTCTTTCAAAACCAGCCATCTTCTCTGCAAAATATTGCAGCCTCTGACCTCACAATGGACACAATTGCCCCTCATCCACGTCGAGTCTGCTGCCCGTTCCAGCCTCCTCCCCGAAGCCGAAGCGCGTCTCCACCACAGAGAGAGAAAAAAAAAAAACCACGACTCACGTCCACTTCCGGTGCGCGTTTCTAGCCAAGCACCGGGCAGTGGTCAGCAGCACCTCATCCATCCCGTCCATCCATTCATTTAATCCTCTTACGGGGGCAGCCCAACGGCGCAGAACGCTGAACGTACCTTTGGCACTTTAGCGCCGACAGACACCCACGGTCCCAGCCCACACGTCAACCGTCCCTCCAATGGCTGACACTACTCAACCCTGGCAATCCGAAGCCTGGCCGGACGAGTACTGCGTAGAGCGTGTCGACACTGACAGAGAGCGAGACTGCGAGAGACAGGCTTGCAAATTACATGCTATGTAGTCCGTACATTAGCACTGCATAGCTTTGTATTAGAGCACCATGCATTCCCTTCCCACCTGCCCTCTTCCCTGATATTTCACCATCCCTGTGGCTCCCTCGCTTCCAGCATTTGCGCCGATGCTCCTCCTGTTGGTCACATGGATCGTGGAAACCACGCCAACTCATTGGTTCTCTTTGGCAGCTTCACCTGCTTCCATTTCCCTTTTCTGTCGCGAGCATGTGCTGCCCGTCCGTCTTTGTGAGACTTGGCCCGCTCAGAGACTGGGCTGCGCATACACGAGCCTCAAAGTGCCCTCATTCATGGCTCGCATACATAAAATACGCTGGAAGTGAAGGGGTTGAAACGAGGCATCGCGGACGTGTTGGCTCGCGTAAAAGTGGTCTCAACACAGGTACCCTGTCTGTTCCAAGTCATGATATACATATCAGTTGCCCGCTCTGCTACCACAATGATCCCTTTTTCTCTTATCTCGTACATTAGCCAGCTGTCATATGCTCTAGCAACACGTCCTTATTTGTTTTAGTCCTGTGCGCGATGAGGGCTGACAGCTGGCTTCGGGAAATGAGCGTCAGGAGGCAGACAGGCGAGCCGTGCTGAACCCGCCTCCCGAACCGTCAATCATCGCCGCGTCTCGGCGGCGTCCACCCCGCATCGCTAACGCAAGTCGCGCTCCTGCTCACACGACCCGCTGAGGCTTTGACAGGTTTGAAATGATCCCGGCGTTCCCAATTGGACTGAGGAAGCAACCCCTTGGCCGCGCGTGTGCAAAACTCTCGGTGCCGTAATGTGTCCTAGTCCCACTGCTCTCGTACGCATGCTTCCAGGCAGTCTTTCCAAGGGCCCGTTTTCAGAGTGAGACAGAACCCGTGTATCAAGACCCATTGGCTCTGGACACCCTTCCGTGGACCATGGTAACGTTCAATCGGCAACTGGAGGGGCCTTTGCACGAATTACCAACGCTCTGGGTTGTCCGGAGAGGGGCCTCGACTGAATGCGATTCTTGGCTGCTCAGCCCTAAAGTTGAATGGCTATCTATGCACTCAAGATCCAAGACGCGATGTCAAAAGCCAATAGACGCGTAAAGGTGTGGTCAGCTTGCAGATGCACAACGCGGCGTAAAATTCCACTTTCACAACTGCGAATGTCTCCGCGCGGCGTCTTGAAAACATTTCGATGTACCATCCCAACGAAACAAGACATTAGTTGGCCGTCGCATGGAATGGTCAGCTCCCCGATGACATGTTCACCGGCCCTTCACCTCGGTAACTCGGTGAACGGCAACTTTATCAGACCCACTCACCGATAAGCTCATTCTTATCGATTACTGTGTTTGGCCCGTGCATATCGGCTCCGGCAGTCCGCATTCGCCGACAATTCATGATCCCTGTCAAAAAAAATTTGGACGACCGCGAAAAAACTCCCCGCCAACTCTGCAGTGTAAGAGACGTTCTGCATCCCCATCTCCAGTCAGAACAAACAGACGTTCCACCACAACATCTGTAGTCATGGCCCCCTCAAAGACCTCCAAGGCCGTCGCCGTCGCATCGAAAGATGCCGCGCCCGCAATTGACCCCGAGCAGGTGAGGACTTACACCCCAATTCGCCACTGACCAACCCGTTCCGTTCTCTAATCGCAGAAAAAAAAAAACACAGACCGTGAAGGCATCCAAGGCGCCCCTCGCCCACATCAAGAAGGCCGCGGCCTCCAAGACCGAGGAGTCCGGCAAGAAGAACCTCCTCGCCGACCCCGAAGACGACCTCGCCAGCTCCCCCGTCTGGCTGACCCTCACCACGAAGCGCCACATCGCCGACACCAACCGCCTCAAGCCCGGCAAGATCGCCCTCCCGCACCCGCTCAACACGGACGAGGAGTCCACGATATGCCTCATCACCGCCGACCCCCAGCGCGCCTACAAGAACATCATCGGCTCCGACGACTTCCCCGAGGCGCTGCGCAAGCGCATCACCCGCGTCGTCGACGTCGGCAAGCTCAAGTCCAAGTGGAAGCAGTACGAGGCCCAGCGCAAGCTCTACGCCGAGCACGACATCTTCCTCGCCGATGACCGCATCATCAACCGCCTGCCCAAGGCCCTCGGCAAGACCTTCTACAAGAGCACCACCAAGCGCCCCATCCCCGTCGTCCTGTCCCCCAAGCCCACCCGCATCGACGGCAAGCGCCAGAAGCCCGCCGAGAAGACCCAGGGCTCCGTCCGCGCCGGCACGCCGCAGGACATTGCCGCCGAGATCGAGAAGGCCATCGGCTGCGCGCTCGTCAGCCTGACGCCCTCGACTAACACGGCCATCCGCGTGGGCTACGCCGGCTTCACCGCCGCCCAGATCGCCGAGAACGTCGAGGCCGTCGTCAAGGCGCTGGTCGAGAAGTGGGTGCCGCAGAAGTGGGCCAACGTCAAGAGCATCTACGTCAAGGGCCAGGAGACGGCCGCGCTGCCCATCTGGCTGACGGACGAGCTCTGGCTCGAGGAGAAGGATATCGTCGCCGACGGCAGCGAGGAGGCCAAGGCCATCGCGGAGAAGGCCAACATTGGCAAGAAGCGCAAGTCGATCGAGGCCGCCCCCGAGGGAGAGGAGGAGGAGGAGAAGGAGACCAAGCCGACGACCAAGAGAGCCAAGAAGGCCGCCGCCGCGCCCAAGGCCCTGCCCGAGGGCGACGACGCGAAGCTCGACAAGAAGATTGCCGTGGCGCAGAAGGAGAAGTTGAGGAAGCAGAAGGCCAAGGCTAAGGCTGCTCTGGACAACTAGGACGTGCCATTTACATAAAAACGAAAAAGAGTCCACAAAAGGAGAGGGATTCCTGCGGGATTATACCATGCATGGTTCGAGGCGTACGGCGTTGGTTCAGACAAAAATAACCAGAGAGAACTTGTGTGTCAAGGGATTTATCAATCAGACCTAGTGTACAATTTGCCCCTTTTTACCAATACTCGCGCTCCATTAACTATCCCATTAATCGTACTGTGTTCCATATTACAACTCCTCAGAGGCGAAGCTAGCCTTCTCGGAGCTGAAGCGCTTCTTGAAGGGTCCGAAGAACTCGGAAATGGTCTTGTTCAGGTTCTTCTGCGTCAGCTGCATATGATCACCGGGCACCTGGCGGAAGCGGAGGGCTCCCTTGCGGTCAAGCTCCCTCAGGCCGATCCAGTCCTCCTTGTAAATCTGGCGCGCGCGCAGCGGCAGGCTCTCCGTGCCGTTGACCTCCTCAAACCAGGCGGTCTCCTTGGGGATGACGGTAGTGTCCTCCTCGAACATGACCATGACAAAGTTGGACAGGCCGGCGAGGTTCTTCTTGTACTGGACGTTCTTGAGCTCGCGCTCGTTGTTGATGTCGGCGAGGAAGTTGGACGACTCGAGATACTTCTCGTACTGGTCGGCGGCCGGGTCACGGTAGTACTGGGCGGGGACGAGGCGGTTCTGCACGAAGCTGGACCAGGTGTTGAAGCGCAGGAGGGCCATGGCGCCCTTGCAGAGGAAGTCCGAGTCGCCGCAGGCCTTGAACTCGACGATGCCGTTGTGCTGGCTGCCGTACGTCACGAGACTGCGGACGGGGGGCTTGTTGCAGCGCTCGACGTAGCCGCGGAGGAACTGGCCACCCTGGCTGAAGCCGATGGCGTCGACGGCCGGAGCGGTGGAGAGGATCGGGTGCGCGGCGAGCTCCTCGCAGACCTGTTCCAGCTGGGTGGTGACGTTGCCGAAGAAGGTGGCGGACCGGTCGCTGCTGGCGTCGGTGCCGACTTTGATGTTGTAGACGAAGGTGCCCGGGTTGATTGCCTCCGCGAGCTCGCCGACCTGCTTGATGCCCTCGCCATCATAGGAGTCGCCGAGACCGTGCCAGACGATGAGGGGAATGGGGTGGTCAGGGTCGTCGTTGTTGTCGTCCGAGAGGGGCCTCTGGACGGCTGCGGAGTATGCGACAGCGGCAAGGGAGCCGGCCGTGAGAAGCCTGGAGATGGAAAGGGACTTCATTTTGGATGGCTCTGCTAAATTGGATTGTTTGCGATCAGTGCTAGGCTAAGAATCCAACAGTCTGGTGTTGGTTAAAGCAATGTCGTTCCAGGTGCCTTTGCCAAAGGGAAGGTTGGGTTGTGGCGAAGGAAGCTGACGACACGGGTTGCCTGTGACATTGGGTGAGCTCCCTCTGCTCCTCAGTTATCGCCCGGCCTAATCACTGGAGCTTCCCATTGGCCACGGACAGCGCCAAAGGTCTTGGAGATGATCCGAAAGGCCCGTCGCTCTTGGTCCTGCAGAATCTGGCCCGTGCATCGCCCAAGTCACGGGATTCTCTCGCTTAAAAGCGTTAGCGTCTCAGAGCTCCTACCCCAGTACCTCTGGAGCTTTCAAGGTATGCTGTTCCCTCTCTCTTCTTGACCTCCAGTCAGACATCCGTCAAGGGATCTTCAAGCGCTGGCCTACTGCGAAGCTAGCCCAGCTCCCGGACGGGTGTTGACGACGACGATGACAATGACGGCGATGACCGAGGGGATTCCATGTTCGACAAGCCCATGCTCCGGCGGGTAGATCCCACGTTGCAGAGGTTCCCTGCCGTCTGAAACGCTTCTCAGGGCACCTCCAAGATGGTCCCCTGTTTCAAACGGCGCTGACGACTGCTGGCACAGCTGGCGCACGCCGAGGGTTGCATGACGAGGGAATGCGAAGCGGGCTGTGATGCGCACTCGTGGCTGGACAAATTCTCTGACACTGATCGGCCGATCTTTGTGGGAAGGGCTTGGCTCGGACTGCGGACAGCGCATGTTCGGTCGGTTGTCACGGCGTCTTTTTCTGGCTGTGGCAGTGGCAGCGGTTCGCCCATAAGTATGGACGAGGCGCCGCTGACATGGACGACATGAAACACCACCTCAGCTCGCCATCGAAGTTTTCCCCTCTCTCTGCAAAGTTGCTAGAAGAGTCTGATCTTCTCGTTTCCATCGTTCCTGCATTTGTTTGTTCTCTGCAGTCGTTTCCTCCCATCTCTCGCACGTTTCTTCCCTGCAGCAATCCGACGACAGTCAAGATGCAGTTCTCCAAGGTTCTCTACGTCCTCTTCCCCGTGGCCGTCCTTGCGGCGCCGCTGCAGACCTTCAACATTCCGACCATGGACCCGAACACCGTTGCCCCCGAGGTCCCGGCCATCGGAAAACGCGTCCCCCAGACGGAGGACACTTGCACCGATGAGTAGAGAGTTTAGAAAGTGGGTGTCGGGCGGCGAGAGCGAGTAGTATCGGAGAGTTATGTTGCCATATGATGGTCTCGAAGATGCTGTTCGTGTTGCCCGGCGCTATAGAGTCGGATGTCAACATTCAAAAGGTACGTTTGGTTCTTACTTATCTCGCCCTACCCTCCCTGCCTCATCATGATGACTTGCATCCACTCAACAATGTTTCAAGACGGCATTGAGTATTCACCATGAAACTACGCAACACTTTGAGATGTCCTTTCAACATTTCATTGTCTTTGGACACTTGTCTTAGCACAATGCTAACTCTACTTACAGATATCTGGTTGACAAGAGGACAATCCTCGGCCTATGAGGGGTGCTATCTGGACAGAGGGCCCACGTCCCTGTTGAGTGAGCCTCAACAGTCTCCGCGTGAAGCCCTCGCCGAGCAGTTTCTCTATGAGGCAGCGAGGCACCTCTCCCTCTTTGTGGTCTTTAGTAGCGAACGGTTGGATAAGGAAAGAGCAATGGCTGGAATGAAACCTTTGTACCTACTTTTGGAGCCCTCGTTGCTCCCAGGAAGAAAAAAAACAGAATCAGACACAATCATCTTCATCTCGACCCTTGTTGTTCTTTGCCTCATTATACACAACGGCCTTCGACTGGTCTATTCCAGACTTGGTCTGCTGTGTTCGAATTGTTGCAGTGTTCTCTCGCTTTCGCTTGCTCGAATTTTCTCGTTCGAATCGACGCGCAGCTCCATCTCGCCGGCTTGCGGTTGCGCCCAGCTCGCCACGCCTCAAGACGACTTGTCGAGATTGCTTCCTCGTCGAGGTGTAGCCAAGGTAAGCCGATTTGAAGCCAGTGGGCGTCACGGAATTCTTCTCTGTCATTTCTACCCTTGGTGTATGAGGTCTGTTGTCGGCGAGGGTCCTTCGGGGCTTCACGTACCAGCTTTTTTGGCGCTCGCGATGGCTTCAGTTTCTGAGCGGCGCGCGGCCAATAACCACCTCCCTTCCGCTCTCGATCACCGTCTTATGTTATAAGCGGCGTCCTTCAATTTCTCTGTCTGGTAACGTCGGCGATTCGTCTTACGTGTTTCCCATGTTTTTGCTTCTATTTTTATTTTCTACTGTTATTCTCATTTTTGAGGTCACTGTTCTGCATGGCGTCCACCATTGCCAATTCTCATGGATCTCAGACCGTTAGCCATCGCGACCATCGGCGTTGGCCATCATTTCCGCAGTTATTGTATTCATGCTAATACCGTACCGACGTATAGATGTCCCGGGGTCTTCTTTCCGCCTGGCGCCAGAACTTCAACAACTACGAGGCACCCCTCGATCTCCTCGGCCCTCACAATGCCACCGAGACCCTAGACGCCTTGACCGAATATGGTGTGGTCAGGGTCTTGGTGGGCGTGGACCGAACGGTGTCGCCGCCCCGTCTCCGTCTCCGGATTGTGGAGCACCCAGACTTTCGCCTGTGGTCCGTGCAGACAAAACGGTACAACTGGCACGTCGCTGACGCTGGCCCGCCGCCGCCGTTCATTAACCAGTCCCTGTCCGCCGAGATTTACACGGGCGCTTTGGAGCACATCGATTACCGGGTCACGAAAGCCACTCGGCTGCAGATCTCGCTTCTTCCCAACCACGAGATCCTCGACCTTCCGTTGGACGGTGACGCTGTCTTTCATTGCGACTACTCCTTCCTCGGAGATCCGTACGACGTCGCACCTGTGCGGAGCTTTGCCGAGTTGGAAGAGAGTGAGGAAGACGAGCCTGAGGCCGACGCCGACGCCGACGACTTCGAGAACGAGGACTCTGACACCAAAAAGGACGACAGCAAGAGCTCCAGCACCAAGCAGGACGAGAGCGAGGCCGGCTTCAGTGAGGGAAAGCGCGATTACGATAGCGACTACGGCATTGGCGACGCTGACGAGAGCGACCTCGACGAGAGTGGCAGTGTCTACGGATACGAGGGTAGCAGCATTGACGTTGACGAGAACGTCGACCAGCACGAGGCTTGCGAGGATAGCGCTGTCGATCACGAGAGCCCCCCCGGCGACCACAACGACGCAGAGCCTTGCACCGACTCCTCCGAGGACCTCATAGAGTTCTCGAGCAGCAGCAACAGCTCCGACGACGACCCGTTCTACCTCGAGCGCCGCTACGCGACCGTCCTGATGGCTCCTTCCGGCCCCAAGGCCCAGCAGCAAGCTGCGGCTTCGAACAATGCTTCCACAAACAGCTCGACTCCGGCCCCTGCCGCAGAGCCGCAGGTTCCCAAGGGACCTCACCCTGGCCACATCCAGGTTTCGTGCCAGTACACCAGCGAGCAGCGCCTGCGCCGCATGCTGAGAGACAACAAAAGCGATCCGGCTAGGGAGGACAGCTACCGTCTCCAAGGAGTGCAGTTGATCGATAACGTCCGCAACGTGCTCCATGTGTACGTCATTATTCTGCTCCTCATTACCTGATTCAAAGCTAATTTGTCACAGCCCAGTGAAGACGTTCGACACCGCCTGTGTGTACTACCACTGGTTCCGCCTCTCTTTCCGCGACGCGGAGTACAATTACCAAGATGCCGCTATGGCCTCGCTCTTCCTCGCCTGCAAGGTTGAGGACACCATCAAGAAGTCCAAGGAGATCCTGTGCGCCGCGTACAATATTAAGAATCCGGATCATCCTACGACTCAAGATGACAAGGTACGTCGTTGGGTCTCTACATTAGATTAAGACCGGGACTGACATATCACAGATGTTTGAGCAGCCTTCCAAGATCGTCATCGGCTTAGAGCGCCTGATTCTCGAGACTGTCGGCTTCGACTTCCGTTGCCGCTACCCGCAAGCCTCTCTCCAAAAGGTCACCAAGCAGATCATGGGCGCTGACGCCAAGGAAATTTTTGCTATTGCCATGGAGATGAGCATCGACCTCTACAAGACTTTTGCTCCTATCAAGCAGCCTTCCTTCGCAATGGCCCTCGCCCTGCTCGAACTCACCGCTCGCCTTCTTGGCACCGGCGTCGACAAGATCGAGAAGGTCGACCTCTCCGTATACCACACCACCCGCCAGAACATCGTCGAGACCATGCTCGACCTCCTGGACCTGTACACGCAGCACCTCAAGTCCACCAAGCTCGGCAACCGCTTCGACCTGAACAAGTTCATCGAGGTCAAGATCGTCATTAACAGTGAGGTCGACAACGATGACCAGCTCGTTCGGTACGCGCACTGGTGCAACAATTGCGACGGCGGTGAGGACGAGAACCTGTCCAACGGCGCCTCCATCCTCAAGAATATCAGCTTCTTTGGTAGCAACTCCGCTAAGCGTAATGGTCGCAATCAGGACGGCACGATGCGCTTCGTCTTCGACCCCGAGCAGGCGCGCTGCGAGCGCCGCGAGGTCGAGCCCTACTTCAAGGACGAGTACGAGGACTACGAGGTCGAGGTCGAGGTGCCCATGGAGCCTGAGGGCAAGAACCACAATCATCGCGACATGAAGCGCGATGGTGGCTGGGGCGGCGGTCGTCGCAACCATCATCATGATCGTCGAAAGGGTCGTGGATACTACTGAGCGTGATTGTTTGCATTCTCTCTCGTGGTTCTACACTGAATATGGCTGGCTCCCGATATTGGCTCAGCCCGCAAACTAGCTACAGCATTTGGTACAATTGTACCGGAAGGGAAACGACGTGGGAAGGGAATTTTGTCTGTGTTACTCGGCGTTTACGGAAGATACCCCGTGGGAAAAGAACGTGGAATGTTCTCGGGAAGAAATTGCTTCATTCAGTGGCCATCTTCGCCGCGTGTACATTTGTTGGACTACAATCATCCACAACGCTTGTGTAGGTAGATACGGATATTCTAGAAAAAAACGCCTTGCTCTACCGACGTTCATCTGACTGCAGGCGGGCCTTTCCTGCTACGAAGATCTCTATGCATCTCCGGGGGGCGGAGGAGGTCGTGGAAACAGTGGCTGTGGGGAAGCATACGACGGTCGCCAGCTCACAGCCGCCTGCGCCCCCGAAGGCCTGATGCCCGTGGCCTCAATTGAGACGTCGAAGGGAGAGGTACTGTGAGGCCTGCGTAGTGGGTGTGAGTGTAGATGTATTGGTTAAGTGCAAGTCTAGGTATGATAGGGGCGTGAGGTAGCTATAAGTAGTGCCCTGTGGAGCTACCCTTATAATATACTGCTAGCAAAAATAAGACGCCTTTATCTTATAATTATATATATAAAACTTATCTTATAGCTATTTCTAATCCTTTTCTAGATATCTTAAATCCTCTAAAACTATTATAAAATCTAATCACTATAAAGTTATAAAACTTTTAAGTTATAATTAATCTATCCTTATTATAAGCTATAGTTAGATATTATAGTTTTTAATTTAAAGTAGTTATTAATTTAGTATAAGTTTTAAGCGTTAAGAATAGCTTTATTAATAACTATTATAATATTAATTTATTAGTTATATTTAGAACTAAAGCTTTTATAAGAGATAAGACATTACTTAGTTTTAGCTTTAGTATAGCGTTTATTAAGGATTATAGAGATAGCTTTATCTACTATTTAGATAGAAGGAATTATAAGTAGTTATTATCTATATAGATTAAACTTTATAAGCTTAAAGTAGTTAACTAAAATAATATTACAGATATATTATCTTAGTAGGAATTGCAATTTATAGGTAGATTAGCTAATATACTTAGTGATTTAAAAGGGATTAGTAAATTATTCTCTAAGCTTATAACTAATAGTTATAGCTTAAGGTGTTATATAGCTACAATATAGTTATAAGTAGACTTTATTATTAATATTAAAGAACTAAGCGTTATAGTGTTTATTATAGAACTGCTTTATAGATATTAAAGCTATAGTAAGTATATTATAGATCTTAAGTTAAGCTATAGGAATTTAGATAGATTATAAGATCTAGTTAGTAATTATAGTACATATATTATTAAAAGTAAAACTTTTAACTGTTTTATTAAGTCATCTTTATATAGTTATAGATTTTATATTATTATATTTAAACTGTAGTTAGAGGATATTATAGATCTAGTCTATAAGATTAGCTATAATATTAATATAGTGTTAAAGTATAGATTTAATCTATTAAATAAATTACTTAGTTTAGCTATTAGTTTAGGGATAATAAGTAGTGCTATAGATTAAGCTAGTTCTAAAACCTTTCTATATAGTATTCTATATCTATAATAAGAACTTAAGATTGTAATTACTTAAGATTATCTTTAGCACTTCTTAATTACTACTTATTAATTAGTTAAAAAGATATTTACTTTAGTTTTATATAGTATAAGTTATCTTATTAGGTTTTAAGATTATTTCTTTAGAGAACTTATCTATTATAATTAATATATAATTATAGCTATTAGTAGTTATTAGTAATATAAAGAGGAAGTTAATAGAGATTATAAAGTAAGGATAAAGAGAGGGGAGGATTAGTTAAAGGTTACTATAAGTGATATAGTAGTAGGTTTAGAAGATATAGTAGTTAGAATAAATAATAAGATACTTATAAAGTTTACTAACGCTATTATAGATATAATAGTAGAAGAGAAATTCTAATAGTTTAATATAGCTATAATATAATCTATTATAGATAGATATAAAGATATTAGTGATATAAGATTTAGGAATTACTAGTTGATCTATATTATTAAGAGAAACTTTCTATAGTAAATTATAATACTATTTAAAAGGGAGGATTATAGTATTAGCTTTAAGCTTTATATTATTATAAACTTATCTAATAATATATACTTAGATTAGATCTTTATTATAGCTATACTAAATCTTCTTTTTAAATATATTAGAGATTATTATTGATATAATTATTAGGTAGTTTAATATAGTTATAGATTTAAGTGGGATTCTAGTAACTTATAGTTCTAAGAGGAGATATATTAGAAGTAAAGTAATATAGTTATAAAACGCTAGGTATTTATTATAATTATTAGGTAGGTTATTAAAAATGCTAAAGGCTTTATTATTAGCTATAGCTAGGTCTTACTTATATATAGTTTCTATAATTAGTAATCTACTGAGACTATTAAAGATAATATAGTCCTTGCTAGCCTTATAGATAAATTAGAGATTAAATTATAAGATATACTTTATTATATGAATAAGCTTCTTATTAATATCAGTTTAAGCAGTTATATTAGTAATATTAAGTTATCTAGGGAGATTAATAATAGATTTATAATTAGTAAATATTATAACTAAGGGAATTTCTGTTATATTAATTTATTAGTAGGTTTTACTAAGAGTTTAGATATAACTAGAGATTTTAAGCTTAGTAGATTAGTATTACTTCTCTATAGAATTTAGTAGTTAGAAGAAGTAAGTAATTAGTTAGATTAAGGTTTTAAGTAGATATTATAGAACTTTACGTTCTTATTAGTTATTAGTAACCTAAATAACCTTATCTAATAACTTATTTTTAATATAGTAAATCAGAATACTAATACTATTAGTATAAGTATTAAAGTTAATAAAGAGGATCTGTTTAGGTGAGTAATAAGTAAGTATTATATATTATATAAGTTTAATTTTAATCTAATTAAAAGTATTAAGCTCTTTAGATATTAGTAATAAGATATTAATTGCTTTAGCTTACTACTTATAAATAGGTTTTAATATCTTATCTCTAATCTTTTTACTAGTGATCTTATTAATATAGCAATAGGTTTTAAGCAATATAATTTTATACTATTCTAGTAGATTAATAATATTTATATATTATATAACGTTATAACGTATAGATCTAGTAATACTTAGGAAGTGTTCTAATAACTTAAGAGTTTTAGGAAAGTTAAGTTTATATAATATGTCTAGCTTTTTAGTAGGTATAGTAAGATTAAAGGAATCAATAAGCTTTTTAAGAATTATTATAGATAAGAAACTAATATAAGATTTAGATAGGTTAATAGAGATATTCTTTAAGCAGAAAAGAGTGAGGACTTAATATAAATTATAGAGGTGCTTCTTAATGCTATTAGATATAATAACTATATTATTACAGTATATATTACTAATAATGCTATTAAGTAGATAGTTAATTTATTACTAGATATAGTTATTATAGTTATAATAACTTATAATAAAGCAGTTAAATATATATTATCTCTTAGTAGTTATAATTATGAAAACCTAATAAGATTGGAGGTATAGTTATTATTAATAATAGAAGGTAATAGTGTTAAAGGTTACAATATAAGTTATATTAGTATATTTTGCAGTTATATAGTTTTAAGACTTTATTAGGTAGGTATTAGGAAGAATAATCTTATTAAAGGTATAGATATTAATAACTATTCTGCTTTTATAATTAGACTTATTATTAGGCTTTAGTATACTGTTAGGATATATTATAGCAGTTTCTCTAACTTTATTATCTTTTTATAATTTTCTAATTTAGTTTATAACTTATTTTTACTAAATAATGAAAACTAAGAATATAAAGGAGATTTAAGTTTTAGTGTGAAAAACTTTATTGCTATCTATAAGCTTACTAATAGTTTTATAGATAATTTTATACTTATTAGGACTAATAAAGTAGACCTTGTATTTCTTTAAGAGATTTTATTACTAGTTAGACTTAAAGTAAACTTAAAGTTATTCTTCTTTAGAGATATTAGTAAAACCTATATTATAAAAGATATCTTTAAACTTTATAAGTAATTTCATAATTTATTAGGCGTTATTAAGGTTACTACTATTATAAATATAGATTTTAGTAAGATATATATCTGTTATTTTATGCTATTTAATTAAATATTTCTTATTATAATTATCTAATAACTAAATTATAAGTTTTAATATTTTGCTATTTTTATTAATATTCATTAAGTAAGCTTAAGGTAAAGGATTAATTAAAATAAAGTAGCTGAAGAGGGTGCTTTTAGGGATATATTAGGGGAGGTTATAGTTATTATAAGTTATAATCTTAGTTATAGTTATATCTATAAGAAGTATAAAGGTGCTAATATTATAGTTTTTAATTAGCTTAAATAAAAGATCTTAAGAGTTATTATTAATATAATAGTAGATCTAGATCTTATTATATAATTTAGTAAGGATTACTATATAATATAGCTATTAAACTCTTAGTTTTATAAGATATAATAATAGTATAACTAATAAAGTTTAAAATATTCAACTTCTTTAGTTCTAAATAATTTATGCTAAGAAGAATATTAGCTTATAAGTTATTAATAATAAACATTTTATAAGTAAAAGTTATAATTATAGGGTTACCTTAAGGAAATATAATACTTCTGAAGTTAAGATTAATAATAATATATTAATCTATATAATATTAGTTATTACTGATATTATAAAAAGTAATAAATATAGCTTAAGTTCTAATCTCTAAATATAGATATTATTTAGATAGAAAAATTCTATTAATTAATAATAAAAATAACTAATATTACTATAGATATTAATTGAATTTAGCTTGTAGATATTAAATGTAATTTAATACTGCATATAGGTTTAGAATCTGAAATTAAAGCTTATACTAATTTAACTTAAAGTATTAATAAATAATCTAATAATAGTTAGAGGTTTATTATTAATAGTAATATAAGCAGCTAGAAGTTATAAAATCTATTATCTAATTTTAATAAGTATAAAGTGTAGAGTTTGCCTTACTATAGATACTACTAATAAGTTTTAAATTACTATAAAGGCTTATTATAAGATATTAGCAGTATATACTATAAGTTAGCAGAGATTATTACTATATAAGTTTTATAATTTAGTTATACCATAAGAGTTTTAGAGGTAGTTATATAACTTATTCTTACTAAGAAAGACTTTGGAATAGTTATAGTATTTTATAGGGGAGATATTAGCAACTATTATGAGATAATAAGCATTATAGATATTATTAAGCTAATCTAAAGGTATAAACTATTTCTTATTTATATTTATATAGTAATTAGCATTATTATAGTTATAATATAGTGGAGTATTATTATAATCTTCTGCTATAGATAGGGAATAGTAGCTAATATGCTTAAAGTTATATTTAGGTTGATTTAGATTAATAGGATCTACAGAATTACTAGATTCACTATAGTAAGCTTAAGTAGTTTATAGTTAAAGTGTAAATATAGATCTAGCTATAATATTAATATTATATAGTAAGCAGTAGTTCTCTAGTGTAAGGGGCTGGCCCCTAGGCTTGTTCAACGTAGAGGTGCCGTCGATTGACTATTCTAAGCTGAAGAAGGAGGAAAGGACTTTACAGGGATAGGCGCCTAGCAGTAGTGATACAGACCGGGGCTAGGCGGTGTGCTACAGCAGAATAGTGGAACCGGCGGAGCCGGATCTCGGTAGCTGCTCCGGCAAAGCCGGAGATCTCGGCCGGGCTCTAGCCCGTGACAATTATAACTACTTTAACTATAGTTATTATTAAAACTACTATATTACTGAAATTAATTTAGAGGATTTTAGTAGTAGTTAGTAAGCTAAAAAGGCTTATTAGCTATATATTACTAGTTATAATTAGAAGTTAAACTAAATTAGCTCTCTTAATTATATTAGTTAGCTTTATCTATATAGCTCTGCTGTTATAGATATTACTAAAGTGTGAAATGATAGAGACCTATAAGAGGTATATATTATTTTTAGGCTAAATTATAGATTACAGATTTATACTTATAAATATCTTAAATACAAGATTTAAGAGTTATAATAGTAAATAGAAGTAAGATAATTAATTATTGTAAGGGGCTGGCCCCTAGGCTTGTTCAACGTAGAGGTGCCGTCGATTGACTATTCTAAGCTGAAGAAGGAGGAAAGGACTTTACAGGGATAGGCGCCTAGCAGCGGTGATGCAGACCGGGGCTAGGCGGTGTGCTACAGCAGAATAGTGGATCCGGCGGAGCCGGATCTCGGTAGCTGCTCCGGCAAAGCCGGAGATCTCGGCCGGGCTCTAGCCCGTGACATTACCTCCCCGCTCCCCTCCGGCGGCGCGTCCGTGGCGCTAGAGCTGGGTCTCCGTCGTGCTTCATCGCAGGGCCGTAACGTTGTTCGTAAGCCTCCATCGCTGCCGTCCCCTGGAGCGTCTCGATAGGCTCCCAGGTTCTCTCTGCGTATCCTTCCCACTTAACTAGCACTTCACGGCGTCTCCCACGCCCTCGACGCTTCCAGGCGGCGGCGTCGATACTCTCTACATTCCAGGTCTCCTCGCCTTCGTCATCTATAACTGGGGGCGGCTGCTCGTCGTCTAGCGTTTGCCCAGGTAAAGGGTCGTTACCTGCACGCTTCAGGGTATCCACGTGGAAGCGTGGGTATATAGCCGTTGGCACGTTAAGCTCTACCACGTATGGTGAGATAACCTTCGTAACGGTATACTTATGGTGCAACCAATCCAGTTTCTTGCATGGCCTAGGGGACCTGTAGTGGCCCATGTGAAGCCAGACTTTGTCGCCTGCTTCTAGTCTCTCCGTGGGCTGGCGCTTCCTGTTAGCCAGCTCCTCATAGCGTTGCTGCGTTGAGGCAAGGGTCGACCGTGCCATATCCATCACGTCCTGGAGCCTTGTTACCAACTTGCGTGCCAGGTCCTCGCGAGGGCCCTCATGGTCTTCTGGGTCTGCCTCTTGAACCCGGACAGGCTCTGGGTGGTATCCGTGTTCTAAGAAGAAGCTGCTCATGCCTATAGCGCTGCTATCGCGGCTGCAGAGCGCTAGTTGAGCTGCTGGGAGGTTATTCGCCCAGTCCTTCTGCGAGTAGGTAATGTAATTGCGTAGGTAGGCCTGGATCTCTTGGTTCATCCTTTCTGGGCCTCCATCAGTCTGTGGGTGATAGGTAGTACTGAGCCGCTGTTCTATTCCTAAAAGCTTGCAGAATTGCCGCCAGAAGCGGCTCGTCCAGTTGCTTCCTCTGTCGCTCACAATTGAAGTAGGGACGCCGTGGAAGCGGAAGTGGCAGCTTAGGAATCGTTCAGCGCAGGCTTCAGCTTCCATACTTTCCATAGCTTCAAGGGTTACGCCTTTTCCTAGCCGGTCGATAATTACCCAAAGGTATCCCTCACCCTTATCCGTAAGGGGAAGGTCGGTAATGAAATCCATAGCGAGGTCGCTCCGTATACGCTGCGGTATTGGTAGAGGTTTCAGAAGTCCTTTTCGATGCTCTCTCCAGATG
>VYYT01000001.1:1438400-1600221 GCA_032988895.1 Colletotrichum kahawae | reverse complement strand
ACTTCTACCCACTTGACCGCCGTAACCACCAACTTTCCTTTCTGAATAGACATCACGATATTACCCGCACTACAGTAGACCGCTACTATTGGTGCGACCACCCTGCGCAAGGGAAGTTATCCCGACAATGATAGATGCAGATAGTAGCTTTGCCGCTGACCATGAGACTCGATGCTACGAGGACAAGGAGAACGCATGGGTTCACCATTGTAACCATTCGGTGCGTTCTATGGCGAAGTCGGCTCTGGTGAGGGTGTGGTGTTGTGTGGGGGAGGGCCTTGTTGTCTCTATGGCAGAAGTAAGGTCGCAGAACGGTTGTGGGAGCTTGAGAAATCTTCTCTGACTGGGCGAGAAACTAAGGAGGGTTCTACAATACGGAAAGTTTCCCAGTCGCAAAACCATGACCAGCCAGGTTCTTGCGGTGACGATTGGAGCCGTGCATGGAGAATAACATAGCCAGGTCTCAACGAGTGCCATAACGTTTGAACTTTGACATGAGCAATTTCTAACCTAATCTAAACCGTACCCTCCCCTTATGGAACTACACCCGCCAGAGAGTCCTACATGACCCCAACCGCTGCGTCGTTTAGACAACAAGGTTGTCCACAATCACCGTCCCGGGGCTTTCAGTCGAGGCCATTCCCAAGATTTTGTGCTTGTGCCATTGTGAATAGTAGGAGGGTTAGCAGGGATCTGGTCACCAAGCTTGCGGAATACAAATGGCTCTTGCTCCATCCAGAAATTGATCAAACTCCGACCCTCAGCGGGCGACATATGCGGAAGAGGCATGTCGCTATATGCGGGGAGGATTCTGGTCTTGGGGTCGCGATATACCTCCCAAGCCTGTCTCATGCGTCGTGCCTGGCCCGGGGTGAAGTGCATGCCCTGGTTGCTGTTTTCCCCCAATAGTTAGCTGAAAGAAACATCCAGAGTCCATTCGGCACATCCAACTCACCATCCAGTGTAAGTCATGTAGTTGCGGATCGGATCGAGCCCAGGCAGCCAGGGACACGAGTTCTGCGTGGCGTTGCAAGACTTTTGGAATTCCTTATTCATGTCCTGTTGAGGAGTGTCCTCAACCTGGTCATCATCGCGTCTACACCCTCCTTGGAACGTGTGGTACAGGCCGAGCCAGTGGCCCGTCTCGTGCACCACCAGCTTCTCAAGCAGGTCCTCCGTCAGACCTCTCGTGGCAAGGATGAGCGCGTCATTGGACAAGGGGAACTCCAGGCCCAGGCGCCTGCCGGGTGGGTTTTTGAGGTGCCAGGGGAAGTTGGCGAAGCCGTAGGTTCCCAGGTTCGCGGGGACCAGGAACAGGTTGAGCGTGTCCGCTCCGCCGTGACGGTGGGCGCGGACCAAGGCCGAGGTGACGTTTCCCCATATCCTGAACATATGCTTGTCGGCAGCTGGCAAGTCGACCTCTTCGTAGGTGAAGGGGCCAAACTCGAAGCCGAGGCTTCGGTATTTGTCGTAGGCTGCCTCGATCGCGGAGGTTTTGTCCTGAATCATGTTAGCTTGTGCCTTGGTCGGTGCTTTCAAGAAGGGGTCGGAATGCTGGAGTTCACCATGAAGAAATTCCTGTAACTGCTGCCCCCGACGAGGAAAACATTGACAGGAATGCGGATCTTGGCCTGCTCCCTAAAGACGGCGGTGTCCTTGTACATGGACTCTAAGAGAAAGAGATCGTCGCGGGCATGCTGGTCTCCATCTATGTCATCCGTTCCGCAGAGCTTGAAGCTGATTTCATTGGGGGTGACGTCTCCGAAAGGGCGACCGAAGGAGGCCTTCGCCAGCAGGAGGGGCAAAGCCCACACGAACTTGACCATGGCAGGTGATAGATATTGTGATACAACGAGGTAGGTTGGTTAGAATTCATCTCAAAGGTGTAAAAGGCCGGGAGTTTTGTAGTGTGCTGTGGCCGAACAGGTTGGCAAACGTGAAAAGGAGAACAGCTACGGTTCAAGCACAGAGTTTGAGGACGGGCTGAACGCCCACGGAGTCTGGTGGAAGCATTTCGTCAAATTCATTACTCCAGGTATTCATCCCAGGCCTCACTAGGTTCTATCAAGCCACACTTCTCTGGTGGTCTCAAGACATTTATAACACCAACCAATAGACGTGCGCATCGCCGATGTCGACAGCGAAATAACAGATACAGAAAACATCAACGAAAATGGCCATGCATGAAAAAAGTCCCACCAAAGGAAAAGGTTGAGCCTACTTCAACTCGTGTTGATGGGAGCGCCATCGAGGTTTTGAGAGCTGCAGTTGCCTAGAGGCGCCATGCCGCACCGTTTTGGAAGATGTCAGGCCAACCCGTCCAATGAAGAGACGGTGTCGGGGTCTAGCTTCGGAAAAGAGTGTCGATGGCCGACCCGGACGGCCTTCCGAAATCGTTGACCGAGCATTGCTTACGCCTTCGGCTGCAGTGGCTTCAACCCAGGCAATGGAAGGTGAGGTAGATCGCGCGTGTGTATGCGCCAAGATGTGACAGGGCGTCGTCAGCGGTCAGCCGGACGATTAAGATGCTGACGCCATCCAGGACTCTGGGAATGGCACACTTTCTGAAACGGAAAAAAAATGCGTTGTTGCTTATGAAGGAGCAAGGGTATCATGTCGGTAATAACGTGGTGCTCATCTAGGCCTTCTTCAGAATGCGCTTAAGGAATCCTTTGCGGGATGTTGTTGATGATCCTGGAAGCAGGTCAGCGTCGTCGTCTTCAATTACCGAGCCGCGCGGGTTTGACATGAACATGACAAGACAGCGAAAGCCAAGAAATTGTGGCAGTAAAGTGTGAATGTCAAAGTTCTCAGGGAAACTTACCATCAACAACACTTCCGGCGTCGGCCTTCTCTTTGGACAGAACAGGGGCACCGTTCTTGTCGACGAGCGTCACTTCTGAAGCCATCGCAGCGGCATTGGGCCTTGAGGATGAAGCTGGCTGAGCAGGTCGACGAGGCATGGCCGAAGCGTGCATGCCAGGAATGACCATGGCTGATTCGTAGTAGTTGCCAGACATGGTGCTTGTTACGGCGTCGCGGAGGATGGCCTTAAGGTAGGTCGTTTCGATGGAGCTCATGTGGAGATTTGAAGACCTTGAGTTGACGGGGGAATATCGTGCGTATTCTTAATTGTGTAGACTGAGGCTTGTTTGATTTACGGATGCCTTTCAACCTCAGGTCTCGGGGAGGGCTTGGCCGGCTTTTATACGCTTCGTGACCATGATGCTAATTCCTAGATTTCCAATCCTAAACGACCTCGGGACCGAGTTTCCAATCACCTTGACTCACAGACACGCAAGCCACTTCCGAGATGTGCATGGCATCATGTCAAAGGGCGCGTCTCGTCAGTCGACTACTCAAACTTGCACGATGGAACTGGTCCGCCTTGCTAGCGCGCTGCTCCGGTCGCTGTCAGACCGGGGCACATCGACGCCGAAGCGGATTCCTAAATGCAGCCACCAACGGGCCAACGTCCAATTGTGCCTAGCATTGGAAATCTTACCAAGAAATACCTTGCAGGTCAGCCCTGTAAGCCCTTGCAACGTGAATGTCGGCCAGTCGATTCGGGTTAGATGGTCTGGATGTTTGAGCGAGAATTAGTAATGGGTACCTTCACCAGGCTAAATCATAATGATTCACCCGCCAATATGGGGTCGCTGTGGAGGTGTGGAGGGCCGGCTTCGGCTCGGCGGTCGCTGCCGATGCCGAGAAAGTGCAAGCCGATGCCGAGACCGACATTTCTTTCTCAAGCCGAACTCAATAGTTGTCTTGCATTCATCGAACAACCATCACCGAATAAACAAATGGAACACCGAGTTTGAAACGCTGAATCATTCGGGATCGACCAATAATTCTCCAATTCATCTAAAAATTCATCCTTGCAGAAGAATGGAGTCAACGGAGCCGAGACTGTTCCGCAAAAACGGACGGGCCCAGGCTTGCGAGCCATGCCGCAAACGCAAAGTAGCCTGCGACCACACGCAACCCGTTTGTAACAGATGCAGAAAGTCGAAGAACCCAGAGGCATGCGAGTACATTGTCAGCAGCACCCCTACGGCTCGAGAAAGTCCCAGGCCCAACCGATCAAGAGAACATCGGCGAGCAAGAGACACCCGTGGCTCAGTGGCCCCGTCTCCCCTGACACTCGCCTTCCCCCCATCATTGCCAGGCCATCCTTCAGGTTCAACAGCGAGAGCTCCGATCACAGTTCCTACACCCACCAGTGTGACCCCTGGGCGGCGGACCGGCTCCGTCTCCGCAAGCCACCCCACAAGCCCCGAGTCCGTGGCCGCGACTCCGAGTGTGCTCGGCATCGGCTACCTAGGCTTCACCTCTTTCTGCGGGATCTACGAGGAGACCCGACATAATCTAAACCGACTTCAATCCTCCGGAACGGCTCCAATCAGTGAGATCGGGACGACCAACTACTGCGGCCTGGAGTGCTCTCCGCCCCTGACGCCTCAAGCTCTCGAGACATGCCTCAACATCCTCCGCCACGTGCCGAACCGGGAAGCCGGACTGAAGTTATGGGATAGCCATTCGAGCCCGAGTGACGGGTGGATCCGTCCTGTTGGGCGGCGGATCATGCTCTCTCTCTATGAGACCTTCCCACAGCACTTCAACAGTTCTACGCCAGTGAGTGATAGGGAGATGGAGGCTCTTGCGCGCACCATATGCGCCAATACGGCGAAGCGCATCAACGACGAGGAAGCGGACCCGGAGAAATGGGTTGCTCAGCTTGCTGGACCGAACCTGCGATGGGAGTCGCTTGGTGTCGTCTTCGTGTATTGGGAGCTCGCGGCGAGATATCTCGGGCCGTATCGGCCGGACGTGGGAATGCAATTTGAGTCCGTGGATGAGAGCACCAAGATAGTGATGCGATATCGGTATTGCATAGGTGCATGCATCGAGCTGACGAAGGCTGCCGGCAGCGGAGGAAACACATTACTTCTGTTCATGTCCGTAAGGAGAACAGTCATCGAGTCCCTATTCTCTGGCGATGCTGGTAAGTAATCTCTCTTATTCTCATCATAAGACCATACTGACAAAGTCTTCTGAAGGATTTGCATGCTGGCAACTGCACTCCGAGACCGTCGCGTTGGCCACGTTTCTCGGCTTCCACGCCGAAGTCGACACGGAGCCATACGTGCCGACCATCGGCGCCGAGATCAAACGCAAGGTCTTTGCATACATTTTCTACATGGACAAGGTTCTCGCATCGTTTTCCGGCAGACCGCCGTTGATGAGCCGCAGGTATTCACGCACACCCCCGCCCCTGGACCTCAAGGATGAGCATCTGCTCTCCGACAAAGCCACACTTGCTCGCCATGTAGCAAACCTTGACGAGAATGGGTGGAACACCGAGGGCGGATTGTATTCCGCGACCTTCATTCGAGCGAGGGTCATGCTCGCCCGCATACGGGACGAGCTGTTCGAGATCGCCCTCGGCCATGGCTCAGTGACATCCGTTGAGACTGTTCTGTAAGCAAATGCCCCTCCCCCCGATGCCTCACAGACAGGCTACTGACATGAAGACCCCTGTAGGGAAATCAAGGAGAGGCAACTAAGAACCATTGCTGGGTTTCCACCAATTATCGTATTCAAAGATGAAGATATTCAAGATCGGAAGATTGATGTGGCCATACTCTACATACGGCTCATCGTGTACCTGGAGCATCTCCAGAATATGTTCTTCATCGAGCGTCTTCTCGTGAAGCGAGGTCATGACGATGGCGCGTTACTAGCAGTCAGCTTTGAGATGGTTTCCAAGACTCTTCTGTTCTGGACAAACATGGACCGCCTGTCCGTGATGAATGGTGACTTCGAGTGGCTCGTACGTACATTGCATTAACCCCTGAAACTCTGACCCATTCAATGGATTCACACAGAGACACTAACGAATATAGGTAATGGCATATGCTGCTCCCGGAGGCGGCATCCTCTGTCTTGAGCTACTCAAGCCCACTCTCCACGGGGGCAACCACCCCCAGAACCCCAAGTTGACTCGCTCCAGTATCATCCAGAAGCTGAGCCTGCTCGTGGGCTTTCTCGACTGGGTTAGCCCAACCGCGCCGAACGGGGATCTCTGCGCCGACTGCAAAGTAATTATTCAGCACGTCCTCGACCAGGCCCTCAACAACCCGGCCGCCGCAGCTGCAGGTGCGTCTGCCTCCGCAGACGGCGGAGTTGGACTCCCTGCCGGCCTGGATTCGATGGACTGGGACTTTTCGACGCAGCTGGACTTCAATTTCGACCTGCTGGATACCTTTGACTGGTTACGGCCGGACGTGGCTTCGGCCCAGCAAGCTTGATATGGCAAGGGGTGAGTGAATTGACGGTGAGGCGGCTACGGCAGCGTCTCCCGAGAGATGCCTATTTAGGGGACCCACCTCATGTCTTCTTTCATGATGGGTGCGCCCTTCACAAGCGACATCGGTGACTCTTTGGTATCAAGGAGGTGTCTCCAGGTCTTGTTTAGATGTTTGGTAGACGGATGAGTCAAGCGGCATGCGTCATACCAAGCTAGTGGGATTGGCCGCCCCACCCCAGATTTCACGATGCTTCATCGACTTACGAGATACCCTTGATGCAATGCCAAGGAATATATGAACGATGATTTGCTTTAGATGAAATCTGTGTTGATATATACAGAAGGCCCCAACATGCGCCTATGAAGGGGGAACAGTGGCTGCCTCGTTCAATGAGTCCAGCGGAGCAACAAGACATCAAAAGAACATACAACACCGGGCATTCGCCGGCCATCTCCGACCCAACTACTACTCCAGCCCTCAAATACCT
Source organism: Colletotrichum kahawae (assembly GCA_032988895.1). NCBI lineage: Eukaryota > Fungi > Ascomycota > Sordariomycetes > Glomerellales > Glomerellaceae > Colletotrichum > Colletotrichum kahawae. The sequence continues at coordinate 1,593,420 of VYYT01000001.1, read as the reverse complement.
TAGCGATAGCTGCTCAACTTCATGAGGTTGAGGTATGCCACCATCTGCAATAGACGACGAGGGTCCTAAGGTGGGCTCACACATGTAAGACCGTCAAGAGGCTATGAAGAACATAAATTGAAGACTTGATCTAGCCTGCAGAAGTCGATATTAAGTTGCTAGCGGTTTGTTAAGTTGAGTAATCGTCAGCTCAATTCGTAGGGAAAATTTGCGTTATTCCACGAGGGTTTGACAAGCGTAAAGCTAATCTACCTCAGCGCGCAGCAGCAAACCGCAGGGACTGTTGGCCCGCCTTTAGCCCTGCACTGACAGTGTACGCTAAAAGTGGTAGTTGTTCGGTTGAGGTTGTTAAAACAGGCATATAGCACTGTCTATAAAGGTGTCTTCATTGATTGATATTCTTTCCCGCTCCCAATGACAAACAAACGCTGAACCATGCGCCTGTCTGGCTGTGACTGTGAATTGGTAGTACGTCTTGTTGGTTCCATGGATTTAAGCTCATAAACAGCTCGGCCTCAAACCTGAGGGGCCCAGCCAACCAAACATCACTGGCATGACTCCTGCGGTCCGATCAGTGATCACACGCTATCGTAGCAGCTATGCCATCTTCGGCCTAGCTTCCTACAGCAAAATCCCGGTTTTCTGAGAGCGGCCAGGGGTGATGAACCGCTGCGAGCTCCTCGGGCAATTGTGCGTTTGGCTGCGGCCGCGGAAACTCGCATTATGTGCGAAGTAATCCGTAACAACCCCTATGCCAGTACGGAGAGATTTCGAAAGGAACCTAAGCTTTTCCGCCTTTAAATGTGGGCTTCTTCTCCGTGGACTTCGCTCTGGGACACGCGTGTCTCGGTCCTCTGCAGTTCAATTTGTAGCAAGTCAATCAGAAACGTATGGGGCCAGCGCCAGCTCAACGACGAAAGACCGGTTGCTGGACATGCCGCTTACGTCGAAAAAAGTGCAGTGAAGGAGGTCCTCCCTGTCTCAACTGCGTCAACCGACAGGTCTACTGTCACGGCTATGGTCCTAAGCCGGAATGGAAGGACAAGGGCGAGAAGGAACGTCAAGAAGCAATACGCTTGCAGTTGAGGACGCCAAACTCACCACGCCGCCGCATTTCTTCCGTCACCCACAGCAATCCACACGACGTACCATCAACGATGGCTGTCACTTCTGCAAGCTCGATGGATGCTGGTTCCCTCATCTCTCCACCTTTGGAGCGCGCACTCAGCACATGCTCCACTGATGTTGACATCGACCTCTCTCTTGATGTCGACCTAGACCGGGTTTTGTTTGGCGAGGAGTGGTCAGCCTTTGAACATCACGAGGTGAACACCCTTCCGGTTGAGTCTGCGTCTCTCCTTACACCTATAACACCCAACTTGAGGTTCTCTCTTACGACTTGCGAACCACATCTCACACATCAATCATCCGAGAGGGAGATGGATCTAGTCATGTACTATTTGGATCATGTATTTGCTCAGGCACAAGGACCACACCTGAACCATTCTCGTGGATGGCTGCTTTCCGCCCTCATGGCGTCGCCCGGCTTCTACTATGCAGCGATCGGCACAAGTGCATACTGTCAACACCGTGACGCACGAATAGATAGCGGTTTGCGGGCGACGGCCTATCATGACTATCAATGTTATCGAACCCGCTCTTCTCAAATCTTCTCGGAAGGTTCTTGGGGTAATGTTCCAGGGGAAGCTTTGATTTGCGCAGTACATCTATACCGCCTGGAGGTAAGTCTCACTTCTTGTCCCTCATGCGGCTTACTCTGGCCAACTGACAACCGATAGACGCTCTCAGGGGATACTCCGAAAGCTCAGCAATATTTCAAATCTGCGCTGACAGCAATGAGCGGCCTTGAAAGTACTGAGAATGCCCAACAAGCCATGCCTGTGCCACTTGTGTCATCAACCATCTCACCACGCTCAGTCGGGCCTCAACTCTCTCTCCAAACCAGCAAGGCCATGGTATACTCACAATGCCTCCTGGCTTGGACGGACATCCTGACCTGCTCAGTCCAGGGAGTGCTGCCTGACAACATGGAACTATACAATAGACTATTATCAGACGACAACTTCTCCTCTATGTTTCGGATAGCAACAGGCTGTGCATCATGGGTGCCCAAGGTCATCATGGCCTGCAGCAGTTTAGATGAGTGGAAGAAAGACCAGGAGAGACAAAACGGGTTAAGCATCCGTGCTTTGGTTTCTCGATGCGACGACATTTCGTCCCTCATCGAACGAGAGCTACACCCAGATGCGAAGCACTCAAATCTTGATGTGCATGCTGGGGAGCTGACAAGCATCTACGGACACGCAGCGTTGGTTTACTTGAATGTGGTCGTTTCTGGGGCCAATCCCCGAGTCCCTGAGATTTCACACTCTGTTGATCGTGCGATGAAAGCATGGTCATCCGCAGCACAGCAAACGAAGACAGGGTCGCTTCTCTGGCCGTCTTTGGTGGTTGGAAGTCTAGCGGAGGGATCCCAACGGGAATTGCTTGAAGATCTGTTGCGGGAACCGGCCGGTCAAGTAGGGTCTATAATTGCACCGGTAACTCAACATCATATCTACTCTATGCTTCAGACATTCTGGCAGGCGCTGGATAGGGACCATGGCGAGTGTGATTGGAGATCATTCATGGATAAGCATAGAATAGACTGGGTTTTGGCGTGAATAAGATTCGCTTTTATGATTCATGCAAATTCAGGTTGCTGCATGTGCAGACAGGTTGGATGGATATCATTTGAAGCAAGAAGTCCAGCGGTTATTCAACCAAATACTCGATGTCCGATGTAAGACGTATGCCAGCCCTGAATAGTGACCTAGGACCATGTGGAGGAATTCTTTCCTGCTTCCAATTTCATACTGATACAGCATCCAATAACGTTCCCCACTCACTTCTGGGACACCCACTTTTGATGCCCTCACATTACTACCCATCAACTTCACCAATTTTTTATATATACTGTGATGCTACAACGATGCAACTTTCACTATCACTAGGGTTCTCAGACTTACTGGACCCATCTATACTATCCTCAAGCTCGCCCGCCTTAATTTGCGATCTCTCGATAGCCTTAACATTAGCAAACTTCGAATTTGGGCTTATTTTAACCTTCTCACGTTTCCTAACCCTAGTAGCATTAACCTCTGCCTATAATACCGCAATCTTTCGCTAGATAACTGCTAGTTGGTAATCCTTCTCATTTTAGCCCTTCTAAACCTTTTAGAAAACCAGGCGTAACGTATGCTTATCGTTATCTAGCTTGCTGAATAGGCTGAGCTGATCCAGAAGCTTATCCCGTTTCTTAGGGTTTGACTAAGGGATAGCTGATGTGTCTGCCGCCTATCTTTCGCTTGTCTTGCTACGAGAGAGCCCTTTGTAGACCTGAAAAGCCTGTCTGGTAGGGGTTGACGTGTTCTCAAGCAGCAGAGAGCTCATAAGGGGTCTAGCCATACTGACAGGCCACAATCCAGTCCATTTCCAGCCGCTGACAATGCTCTTGCTTATCAGGGCTGCCTTGCGTGCCTTGCTATAGTACCCATATAATGAAGTTTCTCTTGCCCAAAACTGTGCTAGCATCCCACTCAGCACATAATGCAAGCTCATTCTCATATGCTGCCTTGAGGGGGCCAAAGACGGACTGATCCAGAGGCTGAAGGACGTGTGACGTATATGCTAGTAAGAAGAGCACGTGTATCTTGTTCTTAAAGCAGACAGACATATATAAAATCCATCATCTCATAGCTTCTATGGCTATCTAAGATCAATAATCTGACCTCTGAGGGGTCCCCTGGCTGATTGAAGGTATGAAGACCTCTGTCAACCACTTGACAGATAGAGACTGAAGTCCACCCGATTTCTGTTGCTGTGAAGAAGTGGGTATGGGAAGTTAATCCATGCATGACCGAGTCATCCTCCGTGCAAAATTAGGGTTTGAGGCATCATTTGGCGCCTCTAGAATAGTGAAACGACATGGCGCCAGACATCACTTGTCATGAACGTACGGCTAAAGATCGTCGAATCGTGTAGGCGCCGCCAACCCAGTGGGAAGCTAGCGCAAACGAAACGAATTCCCTTGGACACCGGTGGCCAACGTGAAGCTTCGCGCCAATACATGCGGCTGAGCGGGAAATACAGCAGAAGGACCTGGCATTCCTGTCCCGAGTCGTCGCCCCGATACTTAAGAGATCTTTTCAGGAACCATTCCACAGAAGATTCGTCTCCAAGTTTCATTGAACATCATTTCAGATTCTCAGTTCGACCAGTTCATCCAAACGCAAAACCGAACGAAGTTTACACACTCCTGACATCATGAAGCTCTCTTGCGTCACCGCGGTCTTGGCTTTTGTCACTGGCTCCTTGGCCCTCCCCAAACTTTCCGTAAGTGGCCACGAACTTGATCCTAACAGTTCGGGTATGTCTCAAATCTTTTATGAAAGTAACTGACACAAGTCAAGATCAACAGAGTTCTTGTTGAGCGAGACGGGGGCGAAGCTGTTGCGTCTGGGGAGAGCAGTCCTGCCACGGACTATGTAATCCCCATCGACAAGCGCGATGAAAGTCCGGCCACGGACTACGTTATTCCCATTGATAGACGGGATGAAAGCCCGGCAACCGACTACGTCATTCCGATCGATAAGAGGGATGATAGTCCAGCAACCGACTATGTTATTCCTATCGACAAGAGAGAAGACCCCACTGATCCCGGCGGCAACAGTCCTGCGACAGACTATGTTATCCCTATCGACAAGTAAAATGTGCAACTTGCATTGGGTATTGAGATTTTGCTGAATCATCTCATTCGTGTTGGTACTTGTCTTCATATGAAGGAACAGAGAATGTCTGGTTAGATAGAACGCAACATCGAATTGAAGTTTGGTAGCGTACCTTATCTAAATCAGTGATTCTTCCGAATTATCCGGGGCCAGAAGTGACTCGATCTTTGCTATGCTTGAAGTTGATGTTATGTTCATAGCAAAGAACGCACAGATTTGCCAGCTACCTCCTCAACAACTGGATGGATGCGGCTGTATTTCTCTGCTAAATAGCCAAACCGCTCAGTAGCGATAGCACAAGAATTTGTTCTGCGTGTCCATAACCCGCGAGACTGGAACATCTTCTATGAACCCGCCGAATCGAAGAATATCCGACACGGTAGCGTTTCCAGTCGAATCGCGCTGGTGTTTCCCTTCATACTGATATAGTCGTGTTTTTGCATCTTCCTGCTGCCATTTCCACCAGAGATGATCAATCTGCGCGTGATGCAGGTAGAAGACTGGATCTATGGCTCACATTAGCCGGTTACCAAGGGTGGAGGATCGTTCATCTCACCATTTCCGGCAGCGAAAGCCAAGAAGTCACCGCTCACAGCGCGATGGATACGATTATGCAGTCGATTCTCCATCTCCCACTCGAACTCCCGGTAACTCGGCGACCTGATAAGTTTTCCGATAGACTCCGGGCCAAACCAGGGGCCGAGAGGACGGCCAGCTGTATCGGTGGTCTTGAAGCCACGAGCTAGACAGTGTTCCACGTAGGTACGGTTGTATCTGATGGGACGTAAATGTGAGAATGGACCATCGGTGACGCAACGACCTCCTCCGACTACAAGAGAACTCTTAGGGTCACCGTCGCCACCGAAGCCTGTCTCGCTGTCCCATATTGATGATGCGGCGAGATCCATCCAGTCCGTGGTCCAGTCCCAGTAGCTGCCGTTGGTGTGTTCAGCACGAGTCCTGAACAAGACCTGTTCATCAACTTACGGTACTTCTCCTTTGAAACCACAATGTTCTTTCAAGGCAGACTCCCACGCCTTGAGGGCGTATCTATGCCATGGCAAGAATGAAGCAGATCCATGAGCTGAAGTTCAGACAGGTGTCAGACAGAGCGAACACATGGAGAGAGAGGGGCATACACAACGATCCAAATCTTTCATGCAGCAGAGAGAAGTCGTCATAGACTGTTCCGTTAGGACCCCAACGCGCAGGCTCTCGACTCAAACAGTTTACGGCGTCGGTGAAATTCTTCCTCTCGTCGGCCGTGAGCGCGCGCCACTCTCGCCGTATGGTGGGATTGCGACAAGAAGCAACTTGGGCATCGTGAGACCAGCTTGAAATAGTCAGGATAGCTGACATGGACAGTATTCCGGTGAACACGATCGAGCCTGCCCAGAAGATCCAGATCATAAACTGACGGGTACATCTGGAATACTTTAGCAAATGGAGCGCCTCAACAGAAGTAAGTCAAAGGCTACCCGCTGGGTCTCTCATTCAGGTCGTCACTAGAGGCATCATCATGATCTGAAATGAGCTCGTAATTATTCCATCCATTGCTGTAGATCTGAGACAACTTCGAGGCCATCGTTCATTGAAAACGCGTCGTGGAGCATCGGATGGAGAAGTGGGTGGTGGGAGCTCGATGGAATGAACATGTTCCAATACCTTGCTCGCTTGTTTCCTCTTGGCGCTCTAGAACTCATCCCTCCCCTGGCTTGGCAAGAGTTTTGCGAAAGCTTCTTCGACCGAGTCAGAACCGAGGTTGTCGCAAGATTGGTGATGCATCATCAGAAACTATGTTTATTGCAGGAGTTGAACTTCAGTCGAACAGGTGCTTGACTCGCGTGCAAGTTGATAGCATGAGCATCAGGAACAGGCCTCACCCACGGCTCCCAGAACACCGTTGGTAGTTACATCAACGCCGGTAGCATGAGACGACGTTTCAAACAACAGGTTTACCAGCTTATTTATAAACGATGCAAGTCTATCAGAGTGCCCTTATTGAAAACCCCTAGCTGCTGATAATACCTTGAGCGTCACACCCCTTACCTCTAGTTTTCGGACGTCTACATATTCTCATGAATGAGGCCTGTCGGTGTTGATCCACTCGTCACTCCAAACCGTGCCGGGACGAGGCGCCACCCGGGAACTGCCATTGAACCGGTCGGACACAAAGTCCCTGATCTTCTGAAAGTTTCGGCAAGTGTGGGGCCTGTCGGAGTTTATGTAGTTATCTTCAACTCCAATGTAGAAGATGGACGGAATTGGCGTCAAGTCCGAGTTGCAGAGTATGATTTGCCTGAGGTGCTCGATGCAGTGGTCTCGGTGTTTAGTGCCGTGGATTGGGTTTTTGTTCGGATATATGTCCGGGTAAAATGCCCGGCGGATGTGATCCTGTTGCTTGTCAGTTGTTTCCGATCACGGATCACGGCGCTCTCTTGACTTCACTCACCAGACAGTGAACAGTATGCATAACTTCTAAGCTACTCAGAGAAAGTGGTAAGCCGAGGGGTCCCGTGTCATAGGGAACAACTTACGCTGCGACATATCCGCCCTCTCTGGGAGCCCAGTACTTCTCATAACCAGGCCCCCACGCTTTTTTGGCTTCGTCTTCAGTAAGGAGGAAGAATCGGCCTAGTGATAGAGTCAATAAGCGCGAGGATTATACCACGGAAACCAGAAACTTCTGTAGCAGTGTTGACTTACCCCAGTGAAGTTGTTCCCAGTTGTGATCAATATCTTTCGTTGGTTCACCAACATACTTGGTGCGTGGTGTACCATCTTCCCGCTCAGGCACATACTCGAACCCGTCGTCCAGGAATGCAGGGCTCGCCTCAAACCACTTCTCCTCTAATTCGATAAGATGTTTTGGCGCATCTTTCTGTGTTATTATAATGAATTGCTCATGATGAGAGAGCGTTACTTACCTAGCTCAGTGTGAAAGCCTCTCTCGAACGATCCAGAACGGTTCGCAGCTCGTAACTGAAGGCCAAGCCACGCTGAAAGAGCGGCGAATAACAGCGTACTCGTGAACCATACTCCAACTGCCAAGCGGAGTCGGTTCTCTCTTCGTCTAGCTGCTTGTGCAGATGCATGATACAAAAGCTGGGTGGCATCGCCTTCCATCTGGTCGGCACTCATTTTGATGTCCTTGAAAGTCGACATTGCGGCGTTGAGGGATCAAGCAAGATGAAGATGCTTCTGTGATCGTGGGAAGCGCATCTGTCCACAGACAAGCACTGAAAAATGGTGTGTGTATACGCACATGGTTGAACCTTGCGTGTAGCGACTCGGCTGATGGGTGGTGGCATTGTCAGTGTCAATGACAAAACAAGCGCCACGGCGCCAAATGCAGACTTTCACGAAGGCGAGGAACAACGTCGGTCAAATTTCTCTCTGCAGGCTAACTATTTTCTAGCAATCGATGCATCTCAAGATCTTTCAAGTCGATACAGGTCACATAGCCGTTTGCGAAGCGTCAATGGTGTTCGAGATGCTTACCTCAATGCGAGTTCTTCTGCTTTCTTGGCTGCTGGCTGTCGTTTTGGCGACACCAATGCCGGCTGACGCACACCTCGACAAGGTTGGTGGCTAATGTTGTGTGTAATCTCGTCAGCATAGCTCACCCTGTGTTGATAGGGAATCTTGCCCACCAAGCAACAGGAGAGTGCTGTAAGTTATGCAGTTGGTTCCGAAGCCAGACGAAAGCTGACTTGGATAGTGTAAGTAGTGGCCATGCTGATGAACGCTTGAGTGATGGAACGATTCTTCCTGCTAACTATCTCACTCAAGAGTAAGTAGACATGACGATGGACGATTGAAGCTGGAACGTAATCTTATAATGAGCGCTGTAGTACGCTGGAGGACTTACATGAGTTTGACTGAGTGACAAAATGGGCGTCAAATTCACATGAATGATCTGGTCTGCAGAAGTGTGTGGGCTGGCTCAGTGTCAGGAAAGTGGCGACGATAATGAGTTTTCAGAGTATGAACAAAATATTCTCCTCTTCAATATCGTGCTCAACAGGAAAGTGAACTTTCTTTAAACGCCTCTGTTCATGATAGTCCAGTCTTGGATTTTATCAAAATTTCTGCATTTGCGCCTCAGATTAAAATCGCTCTTTGACCCCGAAGCCCGCGATGAATCCCTCTCAAACACCACAGGCGTGACGTCCGCAGTGCACATGAGGGACTTTCTAATCGTCTCTATGCAATGGTCGATGTGTCCTCGAACGAGTTCTTCAGGGGCACGAAAAGCGGTGACGTTGCTGTAGTCGTAATCGTTGCGGTAAGTGTACTGGCGCACGAGATTCTTGAGTGTATCATCAGCTCTGGCTTGATTTGAAATGACGAAGAGGGCTTTGCTTACCAGGCAGTGAAGCTGGTGGAAAACATTGAGAAAGCCCTTGACGCCTCCCCCCAATTCTTGAGGAACATGCTCATACTTCTCCGCTGGTGCTTTGCTCAGGTCCGCCAGCTTGTCTTCGGGGAAGCGAATCGGAGGGACTTGATGCGGTCAGCTGTGTCAAACTGCAAGGGATATGGCGTCAATCTTGCACACACACCTCTCCAGAGACGAATCCAGGCTTCCTCGACCTCACGCGTTGGTTTTCCACGGTATGGTGAGGGCTGCATCAAGTGATTCTGCTCTGTGTATTCAACAAACTCCATATCCCCGGATTCGATGTATGGCGCTAGAGATAACTCATCAATCGCGGTCTTCAGGATATAGAAGTTTGTTGTTCGTTTTCAGACTCACAATAGGGCGACAGTTGTCTAGCACATTGCAGGTCATCGGGTTTCTTGCCGGTGATGAGTCGAGTGCATAAGACGACAATAATGAGGCTTTGGCACACAACTGCAAGCACAATAGGATCGCGGAGTCTTTGCATCCAAGCCCAATACGGCGATATTGGAGCGATCGAGCTGTTGTCGCCGACTTTATCGGCCTCGAGGTCCTCAATAGCCTCGTATGTGACGAACCCTTTCGCAAGCAGCGATTTTGGCCACATTGTTGCTGGTGGTTTAGACTACCTATCTTAGGTGTTTAGCTACGCAATTAGGCCTGGCGATTTCAACTCAGACCGTACAGAATGCTGGACTTGGAGATTACAGCAGGCTCAGCGGCGGACCAGCGCCAAATTAGCGCCATCAAGCCCTGGAAAGCGCCCGTGGCGAGGATTTTGGCGCGTTGGCGCGTACGACGAGTAAAGGCGCCAATTCTTGTAGACTTGAGTACGTTCTCAGTGTCAAACGAATCAATAATTCAGGCTGCGCAGGGGATGAAACTGAAGTTAAGGAATGCGGTTCTCAGTCTCCAGGGCTTCATTTGGTAGCTGATGTTTGGCGCAGTGTCTGGAATACCGTATCACCAATCACTCTCGACTTTCCGAGCCCTGTGTCCGTCATCGTGCTGCACATCACTGGCCGTCAATTGTGGCATTTCAAGCTATGGCGAGGTCTTCTGGCTCCATCCTCTTACATAGCTTTGATTGTGATGGCTGAGACGGCTGTGAGTCAGCAGTGAGCCCCATTATCGAGCAGAACGTGGGTCGCTGCAGCCAAGCATCCTGATCTGCTCATCAAGATGCCCTTTGGTCGCGGAGCCGAGATTTCCACCTGTAAATACTACTTGATTGGGCACCGAGGCAGGGTGTCTCAGAGACGGCACTCCGCTGGCAAGGCTGTGTCACTTTGCTGCCCCAATTTTGAAATGCTGTTGCCTTGAGATGTCCATCTCTAAAGATTGGTGCGATAATAAGATGTGAGGTCCAGCTATCAAAGTTGGCGGATATTTCAGCACTCGAGTTTGATTGCAAGCATTTCTCTTGAATCTCCGGAATTCACACGGCCAGTTCACTTTGGTCAACAAGCTTTGGAACTGGGATCCCTTCGGTATGACCTCCCCACGAGAACCACCGATTCCGTCGCCCATTTCACTTCGGACTGAGCACCGATCGGATTCGTACACCCGGAGCCATTTTTTGGAACACACCAGCGATGACTCGAGACCGCTCATTGGCATCGGCGACGCTGCCGGAAGCCACACTCAGTCTCACGCGCCGGCGATCCCGTTGACTCCGGTCGGACACACTGTCTCGGCAACGCACCGTCAAATCGATGAGCCTACATCAGGCACTAGTCAAGACAACCCCAAACTGCGAAATAGCCTACACAGTTCTGCCAAGCTTCTGGGATCCGATGCCAGTGTCAAGAACTCTGACGAGTCCAACATCAAGACTGGCCTGTCCAAGTCTCAGACCAACGTCTTCTACGCATCCAAGCCAGCATGGAGCTCGGCGCTTCTGGCATGGCTGACCGAAATCATCTGGTGCTTCGTCAGTATCGGCTCGGTTGTTGCCTTGGTCGTTGTCCTGAGCGTATTCGACGACGAGCAGCTACCCCAATGGCCGCTGGGACTGACGCTGAACACACTCGTCGCTTTTCTCGCCACCCTCGCTCGAGCCGCATTCGTAATTCCGGTTTCTGAGAGTCTCTCGCAGTTGAAGTGGGTTTGGTTCCGCCGTCCACGGATGTTGAAGGACTTTCAAGACTTTGATGCGGCAAGCCGGGGGGTCTGGGGCAGCCTGCTGCTGTTGAAGACGACGAGGGGCTGGTGAGTTTGCCATGTCGACGACAAGCGAATTCGCCAATCTAATAAAAGAGCCAGGTCTCCGAGCTTTGTATCAGCCCTTGTTCTGGTGTCCGCGATTCTCACGTCAACGCTCACCCAGTCCGCTGTGACCTATCCTGTCCGGATGGCACCCAACAACAGCCCCGAGCAAGCAACAGTATCGCGATCGACGTATTACTTTTACAACAGCGCAGGAACTCATAACAATCGTAAGTTAGATTTGATAGTCTGTTCTAATTCCTGCTTGGGGCCGATGACTGACAAATGATGTGCAGTCATATATCGCCAGTCTGTAGACCAGCACCTTTTCGAAGGTCTCAGCTACGACTACGCCAAGACATATCCTCTCAACAAAGCTCGCTGTCCGACCAGTGATTGTAAGTGGCAGACATACAGCTCGTTGAGTGTTTGCGCAAGATATTGGAATGTAACGGACTATTTGAACATTACCTCCCAGAGAGTGAATACCGCCGCACCCATACCAGTCTTCGCGTCACTGAAAAATGGTCCTCGTGCAAATCTGACCCAGCCGCATTTTGGTCTCGTCAGCTTGACGGGTATGGCGGACACAATCTCTGCGCTATCGGAACCTTCTTACAACCCAGAGTTGTCCATCTACAACATGACATTCATCTACTCCTTGAGAAAGGGCACAACTGACATCGACATGCTGGGTGCGATGGAAGTCGAGATGTACTTCTGTATCAATTCTTTTAACCTGTCATTCACGGGGAACATCGAAGAGCGGAAGCTCATCCAGACCACGACAGATTTTGAGACAGGCAACTACACCTTGCCTGACGGCCGGGGGCCATTCCCACTCTCTGCCCTCCGAGATCCATTGGACCGAGAGACCAAGTTCCCCTTGGGGCCAACGGGTGTGATTACCCAGAGCCTCGTAAACGCTCTCAACGGAACATACATCGACCTGGCGTCAGAAGCCAGTACTTTAGGGCTCGCCCCAGCTCGGTATTTAACCGCCTTGCAGTCCCAGATACAACCGAACGTATCGAATGCGATGCACGTGGAGACGGCAATCAGGAATGTCACCGACAACATAGCGACGTCAATGTCAAACAAGTAAGTCCAAAATGGTGGCTAGTATCATTGTATCCGGAATACTCACCAGATCTGAATCAACAGGATTGCCCAAGACTCGACAAATGTGACTGGCCAAGTCCTCGCCGCTGAGACGTTCGTCCAGGTACGATGGCCGTGGATCGCGGTCATATCCGCACAAATCGCGCTTTCCGCAGCCGTTCTCGTGTTTACTATTGTTCAAACGCAACTATCCGGCGTCGGGGTCGTGAAGAGCTCGACTCTGCCCACTTTGGTTGCCATTGACACGGAAAGCAAGAGTACCCTGGAGAGCGAGCTGGTCGGACGCAACAATCTTGGAGAGGCCGAAGATGCTAAGATGAAGTCTGAACTTGCGTGGAGGCTTGGTCTGACGGAAAGAGGGTGGCGGCTGAAGACATGATCACAATTCACCTGTTATCTGAGGATACATATATGTGTACTTGTAAGTTTATATCTTGATGATAGTCAAGTAATAGACTGTCAGACCAAGAAGCCCACGACGTCTGTAAATCCAGTTTCGTTCGGAGCCATGCCCTCACGACTCTTTCGTCGACGTGAGAGGAACGCAGTCATGAAACAGCAAAGGGTACGTCAGTGCCTTGTGCTGCTCCGCCTGTTCGGTCAACGTCTGCGCAACAAGCGTGATACAGTGCTTCGTATGCCAGAACTGATGACACCTCGCATCCATCCAACCGATCCCGTGCTCGATGGCATACTCAACCTTGCGCCAGCAGTACAGGCAGTGTAGATCATGTGCCCGCGGGTACGTCGTGTAGATGGCGGAGAAGTTCCCACTCTGTAGTTGCGACACCTCGCTGGGCGGCACCTTTTGCGTGAGATCGGTATCGGTGAACCACTCCCACTCGAGGTACATATCCCCCGTGATATCATGGAACTGGTCCACGATCTCGCTCCAGGCGCAGGTCGTCGGTACCCAAGCGCCCAACTGCTGCTCAAAGATACAGCCCCGCTGGCGAGCTTCGGCGGGGGTGCGGCCGCACTCGGGCTCATGGGGGATCTGCTTCGGCCGATCGTGCGCCTCGTCGTGGTGTGGTTTCTCGTGGGGGTGATTGATGTGGTGGGTGGCTTTGGAGGGGTATTCGTGGTGCTTGGTCGGTGATGGCATGAAAATGAAGACGATGACAAAGGTGCAGATGATGCCGAGGGCCAGCCAAGCTATGATTCTGACGTTTGGGAGGAAAACTGATTTGGAGCTGGGTGGCTCTGGGTGTTCGCTGGGTCGCTTCTTTCTCAAACGTCGAGATGGCCGGATAGGCGGCCGACTGGACGGTAGTTGTTGCTCCTCATCCTTGAATGGGCTGCCCGGGTCGACCTCTGGTTGATCTTGAGTTGGCAGAGGTGTGTACTGTGATTTGGTGAAGGATTTGAAGATTGCGAGTTTCTCCATCTTGGCGAGTCTGAGTAACTCTGGTGAGCCTTGATAGCTAAGGTAGCTAGCTAGAGATGATAATGTGCTTTTGTTCACTGGAGAGCAATATCTTGCAGTGTTTACGATGCAGGGGAGAGGGCAGAGAGTAGTTTCACAGGACAGATGAACTGCCGCGTCCTGAGCTGGGTGCCCAAAGGCAAAAGCATCAGCTTTGCTACGTCAAGCTCGAGTTGAGCCAAAGTTTCCGAGTAATTGATTTTCTGAGAGAGTTTGGCGCCTGCGCCTAGCGGAGTTCCCACTTGTTCGAGAGTTGAATATGCTTTTCCTCCGCAGCTCGTCCTGAATCAGAATGTCGTCTGATGTTCTGGGAGCTGGCTGATGGTCTTGTCGGCAAGGAGATTCAGGGTTGCGGACTATTTCGAACAGCTCCTAGCTTCGATGATTCCGCATGGGCCAGTTCCGTCGGCCAGCGCTGGCGCCAGCGCCTAAAACTTGTCAGTCTCCTTGTTGTGCTGGCAGAAGAATCTGGCATGCTCTATTCTATTACCGATGACTTTGATCGTCTCCATCTCTCTATTCTCTCGGATACCTGTGGTAAACCAAAATGGACAACAGGGAAGGTTTGCGATCTTCGACAGAGACGTCCTCCATGGACGAGGAGAAGCACATCCTGCTGGAGTCCTCAGAAACCCTGGAGCAGACGACGTTCCGGCCCAAGCACAATCCCTTCATAACAACACGAGTCGCGATTGTGCTTCTTGTACTGTCCAACATTGCTTTCGTGGCTGCTCTGGGCGTGGTCCTGCGGTCAAAGTCGAGTTCCAGCCCGCCGCCATGGATGCCGCCTGAGAGAACGGCCAAGAAGCTGTTCATGTACCAGAGCGCGTTTGGGGGAGAACCGGACGCAAAGTCGGAGGAGATGTGGACCAAATTGATTCCGAGTATGTCGTTCTCTCCGTTAGTTGGCACTGATTGGTGTATGAGCTGCTGACCGTGTGCCTTGGTGGTAGTGGGCAAGGGCTGGATCAACGTGACGGCCGATACGGATGAACTTCCATATTATCCGGGCATGGATCGGTCTGTTCCTAAGCAAAGGGCACTCGTCGCAGTGTTTCATCAGCTTCACTGCCTTGTAAGCGCAAAATCTCGCACTGATGTCGATGGTTGTTGATATTTGTGTCTACCAGTACATGACCAGATCCGGATACTTCGCCGCGCGAGATGACAAGTTGAGCACGGTAAACACTACGCACCTCTCTCATTGCTGGGACTATCTGCGGCAGTCAATCATGTGTTCAGGAGACACTACTTTGGAATGGTTACCACCTAAAGGGGTTGGGAGTACGGGATGGGGATACCAGCACACATGCAGGGACTACGAGGCGTTGTACATCTACGCCGAACAACACAGAAGCAGCGATAAGAAGATCATTCATGAATAGAAAATGCTTCCAAAGGCTGTAGCCAAACATGACCAGATTCACAGACATATGACGGAGCAATATTGGGCCAAGATCACTTATTTCACAACAAGTACCGAAGAAGAAACGATCTGGTTATCAACCATTCCATTATCCGCCATCTCGGCCACTCAACTTCCCTCCTCCCTCCTCCCTCCTCCCCTACCACCACGACTGAGGGGCCTCATGCCCCCCGCTATTCGGGGGGGGGCAGGGGGGGGCACGATTGGCCGCTGCCGCCCGTCCAAATCGGTGCCACCTAAGGCATTTGGAAACTGAGCTCAGCTATTCCTCCAGAGTTTTGCCGCTTCAGTCATTGAAGCACCATTCACAATAGCAGCCGTCATTGCCTTCTCTGTTTCCGCTAGAGAACGCATCAACTCAAGTGTTCGCTCCACCAATCTCTTAGGCACACAGACGACCCCGTTCAAGTCGCCGATAACCCAGTCTTCCGGTTGAATGATAATGTCTTGGCCATCTTGTGAGATGGTGACCGGCTGATTAATATGATCATGTTAGTCGCTTGGACAGGCTTCTGAGAGATGAATAGAAAAGAGACCGCCCAATTTTCCTGCGTCTGTACGGCTATATTTCCTGTGTACGTAATTACTTATATTAAGGTTCGGACGATAGTGACGATAATATCGATAATAACGACGATGACGATGACGACAGCAATAACGACGATAATAGTAAGGCAGAGTAAGGCATATTACCACAGAAAAACTAGTCGCTCTAGCAAAGGAAAAATAGACGACCTCATAGAAAATGGAAGACTCAAGTAGCTGTAACTAAGGTAAAAGAAGAAAGAAGAATGTTCACTTACTTCGCTGACGTAAAGGGCACCATGAGGAGGTGTGGGAGCCACATCGCGAGCATAAACCTGCACAGCGGTTGGCAAATGATTCGACATCATCGAACGTAGAGGTCATCGTATGCAAAGACCTACCGGATATTCCAGCTCGCGAAGCTCTTCAAGGTCTCTCAACCGTCCATCGATTACCGTACCAACAGCTCCGAGCGCCTGTGCTCTTCGGGTGGTCAGCCCTCCCCAGTAGGCATTAATGGTGTTCTCGGGACAAGAAATGAGGATAACGGCACCGCTAGGAACACTGTCCACCTGGAAGCAATCACGAGGTTTCATCAGTATGGTCAGTTCGCGAAGTCGGTGGTAGTGACTTACAAAGTGCCCGGTACCACCTTTAGGGGTTGCGTTTCCGTCACTGGTGGATGAGTACTTTACGGTAAACGCTGGGCCAACTATTCTTGTTTGGCCAGACTGGCGATGAGGTGACCACAGGGTCAGGCCAGGTAGGAAGCCGCCGCCAGGTACGTCAAGCTTGATGAGCGCATCTGCGACATCGCAGCTGAGCCAACCTCGGCGTCAGCTTTCCAACCTCAGAGCATCTGGGTTCGGGCTCGACTGACCTGGTATATTTGGCAAAGGACTTCACGGTAGCAGAGTGAGACATGCTAGCACTTTGATTCTGAACACAGGCAATCAGGGAACGAAATGAACAATGTTTGCCAACGGCAGTTCGCAAAATTTCTTGGTCAATTCTTCTCATTTGGAACGTCGGGATTCCGACATCCGATGCGATTTACACCCGTCTCCAAAATGCCGACACTATCCGAGTGAACCAGAGCGCCGCCTTTTGACGGCGGCGTTGCCGTCAAACTCCGTTTTTCATCTACAGCATAATCGAACTCCTCACTTCAGGAACATTCTTTGGTTTTGTCCTGATCCTAGGACTAGATAAGCATATGGACCGACGCGGAAAATCGCGGTCCGCCATCATGTCTCCCGCCGGGAACAACAGCCACCAAGGCCCACCGCAAAACTATCACCGTGCCTACAAGGCATGCGTCCCTTGCAGGCAGCGCAAGAGTCGCTGCGAGATCAGCGCCGGGTGGGTGCCCGGCGAGCCTTGCAAGCGCTGTAAGCGTCAAATGAAGGACTGCGTCTTTCCGACCGACCGTGTCACGTCGAAATCCAATCCCAGACGGTTGCCGGCACCCTCCACGGAAGAGGAGCCCACTGGGACGGCCCCCGGGACGGCCCTTGACCCCATGCAAGCGGAGGCCAGCCAGGAATCTCCCCTGTTTCGTAGCAGTTCACGGGAATTGGCAGATGATGCATTCCAAGACAGCTCAGGTGGCCAGGACAATGGCGATTTGGGGAGATCAGTCATGCGTACCATGATCTCAAGCGGAAGTGATGCTCTTCAATTTCTGTTCGATCCCGTGCGGCAGGTTTCGAGGCCAGCCCCATCTATAACGACGCAATCTCCGGCAGGCCATCGAGTCTTGAAGGGGCCAGACGAAACCTCCTCCGTCCAGGACGTGTGGAACGCCTGCCGCTTTGTCAAGCAGGGTTGGTTTTCAGCCGATGAAGCGATATTCTACATCGATGCGTAAGCAGAAGCTGATGATGATGCCAACGCCCAAGTCTCAGCTGACGTTCGTTGGGCGTTGTAGATTCTTTCAGCACTTCCAAAGGCTTTCGCCAATTCTGTCGGACTTTTATTCGAAACATGAAAACCACTGCAGGCTTATCTCCTCCGAGCCTATGCTGTGCTGTACGATTCTCGCCATATCATCTCGCTACTTTGCCCTTCCCTGTGTAGGAGGAGCAATGCGAAGTTTCTTCATCCATGAACGACTTTGGAGTCACATACAACATCTCCTCTTGCGCATAATACTCGGTCAGGAGAAGAACTCAAAGGGAAAGACGAGGACGCTCGGAACCATTGAGTCTCTATTACTGCTGACGGAATGGCATCCCCGGTCCCTCACATTTCCACCGACCGTAGACGGCTGGGACTCGGACCTGCTGGTTCATTGGACGGAGGATCGCAACGATGTTCCCGTTGAGAACGCCGGTGTTGCCCGTGGGAGGTGGCTGGAAGATGTCATCAACCCGGCTCAGCGGTCAGCACACATGTCATGGATGCTCATCAGCTCTGCAATATCTTTAGCATGCAAATTGAACATCTTCAAAGACCACGGCACGTCGTCAGGAAGCACCCATTCTGTTTTTGTTGACGAGGCACAGCCGCATCGCCACACACGCCTCCAAAGCCTCCTCTACCTATATGCCGAACAGATAACCTTACAACATGGGCGGCATTCTATCCTACCCCAGGATCTCAGTCATCAGATCATGCGCAAGTCGGTTCCGTCCAACAGTTTTGGGCCCATGCATTCCTTCTTGGCCGCCTGGACCGAGCTGACGAAACTCACACGGCTGGTGATGGAGACCCTATACTCGTCGGCGCAACAGACCTCGCAGCTTTTGCAAAGCGGTCGATATGTGAATCTGATTGAACACTTCTGGCCGATGTTATCTGCGTGGAAAGAAAAGTATTTGGGCGGCGATGGCGCTGATGGTAGCGTAGACCTTTGATGCTATGTAAATCGCCAGCTGACTTGCCTCGCAGCTTTCGACACGAACCAAAACTTCTTGCGCATGGAGTATCACAGCACTAGGCTTTACTGCCATTCATTGTGTATCCAGGCTACCATCGAGCGTAGCTCGCCACATGGCGAGAACCCACCAGCATCTATAGTAACTCCACGAGCTATGTTGAGCACAAACGACTACCACTTCATAGAAGAGGTTGTCAACTGCAGTTCGCAAATTCTCCGCATCACCATCAAGCTGGGAGAACACTCCATACTGAAATAATCCCCAGCTCGCGTCACGCAACGGATCATAGTGGCTTCCATCTTCCTGCTCAAAGGCCTCGGTATCGGAGTCGACGGAACCAGGCTACAGTCATCGCTCGAGTTGCTTCAATGTGCAATCTCGGTTTTGCGATCCAGCGCCGTGGATGAGATGCACCTGGGCTTGCGTTACGCCGCACTACTTGATATGCATATAACCCGATTACACAATCGTTTCGTCTCTTCGGCCGTGCCGCCCAGCTTGGTGCTACAAGGAGGGCTACCAAGTGCCGTAGAGGGTATTTCCTCGACCACGATACAGGATGGCTTCGATATGAACCCGGAAGATTGGCTCAGCTTGCCCTTTGATGCTACTACAATGTTAGGGGGCACGAATGACGTGCAGGGGTTTTCCAGTCTCTACGACGGCGACTTGGACTTCCTTTGGAATCTTGAATTCGATCCGCAGCAAAGTGAGGAAATTGGGTGAGGAACGACAACAATAAGGACGAGGACGACAAGGACGAAGACGATAAGGATGAAGACGGCAAGGAAGAGGACAATAAGGTAGCTTGTGGGGTTAGCAAGGGGGCGCTGTGAGTTCCAATCGAGTGAGCTGGTTTCCAAGTCCGCGTCATTCGCCCCTGAGTCTACCTACCTAGTTCAGTATATCCTACACGTACTTATCGCTCACGCCTTCTTATGAAGTTGAATGTGAGAACAAGACCAGCTGTTATTCGTACTCCGGCGCTCACTCGGATATCTACGGTATCAGTATTCCACTTCCCGACCAATATTCCCCGCACCTGCGCGGAGGCCCGCTCTCCTTCTGATTTGGTTTTGGCTGCCTGAAGGACATCTTCCCGGTGACGAGACGAGGTTCCTGAGGTATATTTTAGGCAGTGTTTCTTTTACCGAGTGAGGTCGCGTGGACCATGTCTGGAACGATGCCAGCTTGATGTCGTGCCTGCCAAGTCTTTCACACACCTCCTTCCTGTACCTGATTACAACCAACGTATCAAAATTCCGGCCAAGGTCTAGAAGCCACACGCTCGGTATACATCAAATGTCATCCAAAGGCCCCAATGGCTATAACTTCACCGACGGGTGTCGTATCACCCACGGCACTGGCGCTCTGACCAAGAAACCATTCGCGGACGTGGACCTGATCATGACCGAGTTCACAGCTGGGAATCCAAAGGGCTTTTGCGGTCAGCTCGGCGTCATCGAATTAAAAACCGACTTCCGCCTCCCCCGCCACATCCATGTGAACATGGAGAAGACCAAGCTTGCCGATGAACGCATCCTGGTCCTGCCTTTTCGAGATTGCCGGAAAGCTTTACGTGGTCGCGCCCGGCTCGCTTGCCGATGCTATTGGGGGCGTACCGCACACCTGGACGGCATGTCCGCCTGGCGTACGGCTCCCTGACGGATCAGTCTCCACGGGAAGCTTTACCATGGTCTATGAGTACGAGGAGCCGACGTCGTTCTTTCCGACGGCGTCTGCGGAACCGATAACGGATCCCTCGCAGTACCAGCCGTTCACAGGAAATTACGATGAGATCCGGATTCCGAAGCTGAGTGCACGGGAGGTGGCTGAGCAGGCGAGGATCGTTTTCAATCAAGATCTTACGAAGGTCGAGCCAGCTTAAGCTACACTGCGGAAATCAGACCAGATGTATCAATATCATTTGTTCATAAGAGTTCAAGAGAACTTTTCTGTAGTTCAACTGGTGCAATTTCAAATTCCAATGTGATGAGTACTACCCCGATCAGAGCGCCGGCATGCAATTCCTATCCAGATCGAATCCAGCCACAGACTTCGTTTTCCACACACTTGGAGCTTTGACCAAGAGCTTTTCATCTTGTAAGGTGCTCATAAGTTGCTTGAAATGAGGCTGGGCGAGGTGAAGGTCGGTGGCCTCTTTGCTGGTGTACCTTCACCATTGTCAATCATCATGAGAAGCAGCACAAATGTGACATAGAGGAATTCGGCAGAGAGTCTGTCAACTTACGTCTCAAAGAGGCAGAACTCCGGCGATTCGGTCTCGATTTGCTCGGTGAGACTGAATCGCAAGGCGTAGTTCTCCTTGCCATGGACGGCTTCGCACTGGGCTTGAAGGAGTTCTTTCACCTGGTGTAATCTCGATTGTCAGAGGATAAGTCTCGTCTACGGAACGCGGGAATGGTTGCCTTGCCCTGTCGACGTTCCCGATCGCGGGTGAGAAGATGGCTATGATGTGGACTTCAGACATTTGGCCGAATTACCGAGTTCTCAAGTTTGGGCGAGTGCTTGTTCGAGTGTTTGGTTAATATTGCAGTGTCTCTAAACCGTCGACTAGATAAGTATCACTTCTTCTGGGTCTGATTCCACGTAGGTTCGTAGAGGGGTAGGCCGAATACTCACCCATCATCCGAGCCATCCCCCTTTTCCATGCGACGGGAACGAAGGGCAGAAGAACAAATACAAGGGGGGTCGGATATCTGAGGAATGTTACGGAGTACTTTCCACTAGTTTCATGCCCGTCTTCCGATTCTCATGCAGTATTCGGCCCCGCCTACCACTCTGAATGGAGCATCCTTTCAAGAAACGCTGGTTAGAGCTTCTACATATTATATGTTACGATTGTGAGAGCAGAGAAGGTAGACGTTGTTGTTCTCATTGAAGAGGTTATCATCAGGAGTACAATACATGCCAACAACCCAGGTTTGAGGCTATGTCGTAGTGTCATTCTTTGCACGTACGCATGAAGTGATGAGTTGCTGGCCAGACTGCTAGCAATACTCTCGAAAAATGCATACGAGATTCATGGAGACGAAATCAACAAAACTACGCGGGGTCTGATTGACAAAAACACGCTGGATTTATCTGATATTCTTTTCTGGGTCAATGAACTGATTCCGATCGCCGTGCGAGACGCTGACCCAGGGCCCAGTCGGTCAAGTCGCGCTTGGGAGCCTTGATAGTTGGGAATAACACATAATGTTCTCCAAGATGACGATTTTTGACCACGAAATTATTACGCGATTCTTCTACGTTGTGTGTGTGTATGTCAAATTAGTCAGATAGGACCTTGGAAATGAGCGAGATCATGATGAAGCCGTTTCTCCAAAAGCCCTGTTGATCGGGATTTACGACTAAGCCACTCTCTTCGGTTCCGGCTTTGAATGCGACGATATCCTTCACTTTCCGACGCCCCCTGCTGCCGAAGCCTACGCTCGCATCCGCGTACTGCATCACCACCAATAGCCAGCCTGGCACAGACGAAGGGCCGGTAATGATCGGTTATACTGCAACATTCTGTTGGGCGAATCCTACTGGGCTTTTGTCGACCACAATTTGCAAGCTGCCTATGCAAACCAACTGAAAAAAGCGAAGCTATAACAAAGTGTGAAATCATTTTAGTCGGGATGCGATGAAGGATTTTCCATCAAACGAATAGCCTGATCAAGCAGATGAAACTAATTTGAAAGGCTCTTTGACTAGTTGTACTCGAACTCATTCATCACGTCAGGTAAACCTCATCATCGCGACGACCTACCACCATGAGCCCAAGAATCATTGTTGTTGGCGGAGGCCGTAAGTAACCAAGACTTTCCGTTTTCTTATGCAGCTTCTCAAAGATAATGGCTGACGTTTTTGATAATAAAGTGGCTGGTCTGAGTGCTGCTCACACGATATACCTTGCCGGGGGGAATGTGGTGGTTCTGGATAAACAAGGTACAACAGTGCCCCCACCACAACGTGTCTTCAGTTACGAATGTGAGTTGCTGATATACCTGGCGTCTTTCGCAGGCTTCTTTGGCGGCAACTCGACGAAGGCGACTTCTGGCATTAACGGCGCGCCCACGCGCACCCAAGTCGACCATGGTGTCGCAGATAGCGTGAAGCAATTCTACGAGGACACCATGAAATCAGCCAGAGATGAAGCGCGCCCGGATCTCATCAAAGTCTTGACGTATCAGTCAGCAGCCGCTGTGGAGTGGTTGCAAGACGTCTTTGGCCTAGATCTCAGCTTAGTATCTCGCCTGGGGTAAGTTTTCGGCTCCCGGTGTGACAGAAGCAATCTGTTCTCGGATGAAGGTAGTGCTAATACCAATCTAGTGGCCACTCTCAGTCTCGAACTCATCGCGGAAAAGATGCCCAGTTTCCTGGCATGGCCATCACCTATGCACTGATGCAAAGACTTGAAGAGCTTGCCGAACAGCAACCCACCCGGGTCAACATCATCATGAAGGCTCGGGTAACCGGTCTGAGGTGCAACAAGAACCATATCACTGGTGTCACATACAAGAAATCTGAACAAGAAACGGAAGACTTCCTTGAGGGCCCTGTTGTTATGGCTACTGGTGGATATGCGGCCGATTTCGAGCAAGATTCGCTTCTGAAGGCTCATCGTCCTGATGTCTTCGGTCTGGCTACAACCAATGGTAACCATGCCACTGGAGACGGCCAGAAGATGGTGATGGCCATCGGGGGAAGTGGAATCGATATGGACAAAGTCCAAGTTCATCCGACTGGGCTAGTTGACCCGAAAGATCCCCAGGCGAAATGGAAGTTTCTTGCTGCCGAAGCCTTGCGTGGCGAAGGCGGCATACTTTTGAATGCTAACGGCGACAGGTTTTGTGATGAACTTGGTCACCGAGACTACGTTTCTAGTATGATGCGGAAGACCAAATTTCCCATACGGCTTGTTCTCAACTCCGAGGCGTCTGGCGTTCTCGATTTTCACACTCGCCATTATTCAGGCCGTGGGCTCATGAAGAGCATGTCTGGAAGAGAACTTGCTGCTGAAATCGGATGTTCTTCCGGTCACCTGCAAGAGACCTTCACGACCTACAACGAGATATCACAGGGCGGGAAGGACCCTTGGGGCAAACGTTTCTTCCATAACACGCCTTTTGATCTCGATGATACATTCCACGTCGCACTCATGGAGCCTGTATTACATTTCACGATGGGAGGCGTCGAAATCGATGACAAATCTCGTGTTTTGAACTAGGAAAAACAACCATTCAATGGTCTCTTTGCATGTGGAGAGGTAGCTGGTGGAGTGCATGGCGCGAACCGCCTAGGAGGCTCCTCGTTGCTGGGATGTGTGGTGTATGGTCGGGTCGCTGGCGACTCTGCGAGCAACTATCTGTTTCAACAGGCGCTGGAAGGACCTGCTCAGCATGTTCAAAGGCTCGGGAAGATCTCCCTTCATCTGGATCCTTCAATCCCAGGTAGATTGTCGGTTGAGTGGGCCGACTCTTCAAGTCCCGTCATGCCGCATGCTTCAAAAGGAGAGACAGATAGCTTCGCCAACCCCACCACTACCAGTTCGTCTGATTTGCCCAATGCAAAGACGTTCTCGATACCCGACAGACAATTTTCGATGGAGGAAGTTTCAGAACACAATACTAAAGAGAATGTTTGGGTGGTTGTGAAAGGAGTAGTTATGGATCTCTCAAATTGGCTCGATGATCATCCAGGGGGACCTCAGGCTATTCTGAACTTTATGGGACGGGACGCAACCGAAGAGTTCGAAATGCTACATGACAATGAGGTTATCCCGAAGTATGCGCCGACACAGGTCATTGGAAGGGTGAAAGGGTTTACACCTTCCTTGGAATTCTAGCTAGCGTGCGAATAGCAACGAGATGCATCTATTCCACACGGTAGTTAAGCCAAGCCAAAGACACTGTCCATCAAGACTTTAGCAAATGCATCCTTTCCCGGAGACTGAACGATCCTGTCAATCCGATTTCCTCTGCCAGCTGCAAGCCAACCGCCGTTGTCTCCCAGCATTTCGTCCAAGTCCAGTCCTTCAGGGTCGTCCGCCTTTGACATCGTCTTTTCGAACCCTCTGCGATCCACCACATGCATCCCACGTGTCCATTGGCCAGAGGCTTCTACGCGGATGTCCTCAGGTCTGGGCGTAGACTTCCAGCGTGTGTCTTCTTTAGTAAGGATGTACCAGATGGTCAGGGGATCATGCAGTTGAAGACCAGCATCGGATGTGTTGTCAGGCCCCTTCATTGAGTCGATCTTGTCGAATGTTTTGGACATGAAGTACTCAGTCCACTGCGCCAAGGGGCTCCCGCTTGCCAATAGAGGCGCAATTCTCTCTGTGAAGTGCCGTCTGAAGAGGCGATGCGGAGTCGTGATGTCCAGAGGAAACAAAGTCAGCTTTAGCTTGCCTCTCAAGTTCGTTGGGTACGGAGGAAGCGAAGCTGCGAGTGGCATCGTGGATTGGGGAGAAGGCGAGGTCAGGGCGAAGACTCGGGCCGTTGCAACTGGGTCTGCGTAAGTATTGAACTCAGCCGTCGGCGTGATGTTGCCTGGCAAGTCAATCGCCCCTCCCATAACCACAACTTCCTTAACACGAAGAAAAGTGTCTACGTCTTCGGCGGCCGCCAGCGCTAGATTGGTCAACGGTCCAATGGCAGCGATCGTGATGGAGTTAGGAGGGTTCTCGCGCAACAAGCGGAGAATTTCTTTGTGGGCGGGCTCTCTGGATGGGACGAACAGCGCAGATGAATAGTTCTGCTGATCTTCATGGAAGGCGGCGTCCCAGTTCTCCGCCGGAGTGAGATGGGGATACTCGGTATGAACACCATGAAGACCATCAGCGCCATCTGAGAGTTGTTCAGCAATTGTTCGGTAATGTGACTTCTTTACTCACGGAAATGGTCTGCAGCAAGCTCGTCTTCCTCAAGCGGGTGCGTTGCGCCGACTGCGACGAGCGGCTTGAACGCCTTGAGCGCATCGAAGCCCAAGTGTTTTCCGTTGACCTCCCGCCATGCCATCTCCTTCTCGAGAACGTGGAAGAGAGCGACGACGTTGCGAAGACAACTATTTGGTCAGCAAAAGTCGAGCGATTGGCATCAGAGTTGGCATGAGAGTGATAACTCACCTGGTGACAGGAACGTTGCCATAGGTGATGGACAGCATGAGCACCTCCAGATCCTCTGAAGATGACGAAAGTGCTTGGAGAATGGCCAGCACGTCGTCGACATCTATGATGAAGAGACTTAGAACTCTGATCAAAGCGTTCAGCATGTTCACTAACCCGGGTCTGTGTCAATGATGACGCGGTTCTTTGGAGCCATGTTCGCAGTGTCAAGGCTTTGTGGAACTTTCAGAGAGGAACGGTCGATTTAGCACAAGAGAGAGAGCCCGGAAAGCTCGACTTAAGTACAAATACTTGGTTAGGGCTCCATCAGGCGGAAAACCAATGGCAAGCCTCCGCAGGCATAGCCTAGCTCCTGGAAACCCATTACGAGATTGTTGTCATGCCGCCGCAGGCGGGGATGGCACCGGCACTACCTTGGCTTTATCCTTCCCCGAAGCCCTTCCTGGTGGGCCTACGCTTGGTATCCATGGAACCAGAGACCTTCTCGAAGGAAGCACAGCTGCAGTTCACTATCATCCCGTCCTCTATGGAATCGAAGAGATCCAGCAAAGCTCTGTGCCCGCCTGCGGTGCTCTCTCGTGCATGAAGTATGTGCCTATGACCTTTGGTAAGTTGAACCTGGATACTGGATGTACCTTCTGCATCCTTGAGATTGAACGTCACAGTCTTGTCGGCGAAGTTGGCGCCTTTGAGTAGGGGGTTTCTATTGTGTCTATGATACCCATGATAGTCACAGGCGAGAGTTCTCATCTAGGATCCGTTCAAATTCGACTCCAATCAAGTTGCAATGTAGATGTTGGAACTCGATAATGGAGGAGTGCGTCAATGGCGTCCTCGGGAGTCTGTACCGTCACAATAATAGCAGCATTGGCTGGGCGTATGAAGTGCTCCTCTACAGCCTGTTTAATCCACTTCAAGATGCCATCAAAGAATCCATCGATGTTCAGAAGACAAACACCCCTCGAGTGGATGCCCAACTGAACCCAGGTGGCAGCTTCAAGAATCTCCTCTATCGTCCCGTATCCTCCAGAGAGCGCAATAAAACCGGATCCTGGACCACCCGCAAAAACTTCCTCGGCCATCATGCGCTTGCGGGTATGCATATCTTTCACAACTGTAGTGCGGCCGTATGTCATCTTGTCGGGAATGGGCATCTTATTTTCGGAACAGATGCTGCGGTAGGTATCATCGCGCTCAAACTTGACCAGGAGCTCGGGAATGATGCCATGGACTGCGTCTGGTCCGGAAATGGAGACGAGAGTCTTGGCCACCTCCCCCATGAGTCCGACTGTGCCACCTCCGTAGACTAGATCAGTTTTGTAAGTATTTTGATCATGTCTTTTTGAGATTGAGCGCCTCTTTCTCACCCAGATCAATCTTTTTGGTAGCCATCAACTGAGCGAGCTTGCGAGCGGCTTCCATGTGCTTTGGGCTGTAGCCCAGAGACGAACCGCAGTATATACATATTTTCGTTCGTTTGGGGACATCCTGGTTGAGGCGAGTCTCAATGTCGGCGGCTACCATGTTGCTTACCTCCCAGTAAACCACTAATGTAGAAGTGAGGGAGCAGTAAAGTCGGTGAATGAGCTGAGGAAATCTGGTAAAAAACGTGAGAAAACCGGGATATGAAAGAAGCAACACCGGCCTCTTAATAGTCGACGGATGAGTTCGGGCCAGGAGAATTTTAGAAAGCTGGAGCTCACCCATGACAGAGCGAGCCCTAAGTGCCCAGTTCTGATCAAATTCAACTGTGGTCCCCCGTAGCCCCTGGAGTCGCGCAAAGAGCCAGCTCACGAAAGGCGTAGTCGCCCATGTCGATGCGATGTCATTGCATCAGACTCGTGATCCCTGTTGGGTGGTGTGGGGGAGGAGAAGTCCCACGATCCTGGAGACCGTTCTTTCAAAAGATGAACCAATCGTAAGACGACAATTGCGAGCCAGCCAATGAGAAGTAAGCGGGAGAATCTTGACTCGCCCGTGACTCTGTGGGTTAGTGCAGGGGCAATTCCGCCGAACATGCCAAGTGAAGGGGCAGAAGTTTGTCTCTTTTTCTTTTCACTTCTCAATTTCACGGAGACGTTTCGTTAGTCTACTGTAAACCCGAAAGCGCCACTTGTCGTGTCACTTTTCGCACCAGTGGTTCGTGTCAATGTACCGTCATGAATACAGGCCGAAACCGATCGAGCAAGCCAACAGCCAGGGGCTCAATATCTCGGGTCAAATCTGGCTGCAAGACTTGCAAGTAAGTCTCACTCGGAAGGGCTCATAAAAAGACGGACCATGACTTAAACGTCTCACAGAATTCGAAGAGTCAAATGTGATGAGAAAAGGCCAGCTTGCCAAAGATGCTTGTCTACGGGCAGAACCTGCGATGGGTACGGCATTTGGGACGGCGGAGGCCGGCGCCGTTCCCTTACATCCAGTCATGCAGCACAACCCTTGACACAACCACCCTCGATCTCGCGTCACAACACACGTGCTGGTGTCCTGAGCCTCAGTCATGATGAGCACAGGCAATTTGAGTGGTTCGCTCGCCGCACCACCGGCAGGCTACCCGGGGTCTTCACATGTGCCCTGTTCTGGGAAACCCTGGTGCTTCAGGCAAGCTCAACGGAGCCAGCGGTATTATATGCTGTGCTAGCGCTCGGTGCCGCCCACAGGATGGAGATTGCGAATGCGTGTTGCTGCAAAGTCGAATCGGAGGACTCCGAGTTATCCAATGTCACTACCCAAAAGCGATTAGCTTTGCAGTACTACAACAAGGCGATTAGCTTGCTTCGACCTCAGTTATGCGACAGACGCCCGGAGTCTGTACGCATTTCTCTCGTTGTTTGCATCATATTCATCTATCTAGAATTCATGCAGGAGCGTTATAAAGATGGGTACGTTCATTTCCGGCACGGCCTTCAACTTTTGGACCTCCTAATTCCAGGTCTGTCGAGCGGGTCGAGGTCATTTCGAGACTGTGCCGATGAATCCCTCGCCGAAACCCTCGCTTGGCTCGATATCCAGACAACTCTCCTGAAAACAAACTCTTCCCAAGGTCAATACCCTCGAAAACTTCCCTCGTGGCATGATCCCGAAGTGCCCACTGCTTTTCGAGACATTCTTCATGCCCGTCAGAGCATGGATAGACTTTTGTTTCGATCTTACGCACTCGAGGAAGAGAGTCGACAAATTAGTAGCAATCCAGCGACTTCTTTTGACTTACTAGGTAGTCAGAAGCGTCTTAGAAATGACCTGGCATTCTGGTCAAGGACCTTCACTGCCTACACCAAGAAGATGTGGCCCGTTGTCAGGGATCGAGACAAAGTTGCCTACAGCTATCTACCAGTATATCGCGAGATGGCGTTCATCATCGCCGAAACCTGTCTCTGTCCAACGGACGAATCGATCTTCGACAGCTACACAACCAACTTTGCCTTCATTGTATCGGCAATGAAAGGTATCCTGGAGGCCATGTTACCCGCGCCACTAGCTCATGTGGCATCAAGACACTGCACCCAGCGATTCAGCTACTCTGCTCAAATGGATCTGATCCCGCCGCTTTACTATACAGCCATGAATTGTCGAGTACCATCTATCAGGAGACAGGCTGTTGAACTTGTCACCACAGGACTTCATGAGGAAGGCATATGGGACACATCCTTGTCGGCACAGATGGCTAGAGAGATAGTCTCATTAGAAGAACAAGGCTCATGTGTACAGTATGAGTAGCCACGATGATGACGCCTACGTCGGCTGTGTATAAGGATAATCTCATAGAGTTGTGCAGCAATTTAAGTCTCAAGGAGTGACTGTGAAATCAAGTTGCATGTCTGTGTAATACAGTTCGTACGTCAGTGGCGCTCGAATTACATATAACCTCTTTTGTACATTCGGATTTAGTTCTTCACGATATTGCACTTCGAGCTCTGAAGCTGGCGGCGCAACCCGGCATAGCAGATCGGCGCGGTGCAGCGGCCGCTAGTGGGGCATATCGGTGCCGAAATATGGATCCCGGGCCTTATCCCGGGCCTTATCCCGGGGCACCGCCGAAAGCTGTCCCTCATCTGAAATGACTTGGGCTCTTTCGCTGTGACTCACTGCGGGAATAACACTGGGTTCACTCGCTGGTGCGATCGTCTTCATGCTGCTTCTGCTGCTCGCCACCCCTGAAAGCAAAATGGCCACTGGACTCCGACTTTGGACGATGACCGTCGCAGAGGTCTCCGCAAGGTTCTTCGTCGCCTTTCTTCAACACCTAATATCAATAAGACAAGATACAACGCTCTTTACATAACGCTTGGAGCGAGAAACCAGGCGCATTTCAAGGAGCTTGATGAAACCGATGGCGATGAAATTACATCGCGAGAAAAGTGGCTAAGATTTTGGTGCTCTGCTGAAAAGATTCGACGGAGACGAAGCGAGATGATTTATTCGACAAAAGAAGAAAACGTTTAATGGTTGATCAATCGAGCACTTGATAATTGGCAAGTTTTATATTATAAACATCTATAATACTAACACGTCTCTATCGGCGATCAACAGTTATCTATCCGAGGGAAATATGAGTCTCACAGTCCGTACGGAAACTCAAAGTTATGCAGCGTTGAACTTTTACATGATTTCCGAACCTAGTGTTCACACGCCATGGTGGTGAGCCCTGTGATTCAGCTGCTCAGAAATCTCAGAAAGCCTCAGGTCGTCCACATCTTTATCAACAGAAGACGACACAACGCGACCGGGAAACCACACATTAAAGGCTCCCGAACACAGGAACATCAGAGCAGTGTCCAAGCAGTAAAGGTACACCTCATTGCTCTGCAGCGTACCTGTCTGCCCCTCTGCAAACTCGGCAACCCTGAAGATGGATCGGACGAGAATGAGCAAGGAGGTGAAGTAAAGCACCAAGATGTATTCCTTCCAGGGCCGAACACCTGCAAGGCTGAGCGTCGTCGGTTGTCGCAGGATGCGGTAGTGGAATATGGAGATTGACGCCATGAAGCATGCGAAGAAGAGGATTTGTATGCCGAGGCCAACGAGGATCATGTTTTGGCCGCGATCGATCCCGCTTTTGTCGCCTGCGCCAGAAAGAATGCCTCCTCCTATGACAAGTCAGAATGGCGTGTGTATTGTGTATAACAGGAGACTGACCTATACACTGAAAAGCGAAGGAGAGAACATCCCCGAACACGAAGATTTTGGTCAGCCATCTCACGGGGATGAAAGACAGATGCTCGGCACGGAGAGAGCCGATGATGCGACCTAGCAGCATGTAGATGGAGGCAGCATACAGCGCGGGAGCTAGTAGCGGCCCAAGGGTTTGGATGATGAAGGGTATCTGCGACCAGTCCGGAGTTTCGGCTGCGTTGACTGCGCGGGCTGAGTATCCAACAACCTGAACTGTGGGAAGTTTAACTAAACAATCTTTGCAACAGAATGACGAAGATTGATTCCTACAAATGGATCCCACGACAAAAGGGATGAAGTACCATGTTCTTGCACGGATGGTTTGGAAGACATGGAGGACGCTGCTAATACCAAATAAGGCGGCGAATGTGATTGCAGCAGCGAGCGAGGGGTCATAATGATATTTTGAAGGAGGTTTCTGCATTTCTGACATCTTGATTGTCCTTGTCGTCCTTGTCGTCTAACTATTCTCTTCGTCTTTATGTTGATTGTTGATTGCTGATGGAATAGCTACTTCGTGAACACGCTTCAGCGGGGATACCGGGAGCATGGCATCGTTTATACTCCACTATGGGAGTAGACTTTAATCGTGAGCAAAGACCATTTCAAGATCCCTACTGAGTCTGCTAGGCCAAATTGCAAAAGATATGCTTGAAGTTGACGGTAGGGCGGTGCTCGGGACTTTCTTTCCTCTTTAACACGCCTCGGTGCTTACGCACTGCCCGAGCCGGCGCCAAAACGTGAACACGAGAAAATGCGCAGTCAAGCCGCGCGCATGTTTGTAAATTCCATCTAGGTCATCTTATTGAATGTTCCCGGACTCTACTGTGGCTTGGAGATGACGAATATTTGGCATGTTGTTGCATGGTGGTCTGCAACCCAGCAACATTGAGCCCCCCCTTGCTGGCATATCCTGTCAATGAACCCATGATCAGCTGAAAGACAACTTAGGATGACAAGCATGGTAAACCTTGGCTACAAGGGAGCCAATCTATCCGTTCGGCCCCTGAGTGGTTGTCTTGGCTGATAG
Organism: Colletotrichum kahawae; assembly: GCA_032988895.1. NCBI lineage: Eukaryota > Fungi > Ascomycota > Sordariomycetes > Glomerellales > Glomerellaceae > Colletotrichum > Colletotrichum kahawae. The sequence goes on along the minus strand of VYYT01000001.1, from coordinate 1,561,299 downwards.
AGTTGCGCGGGGAACCACACGCCATCCCAAAGCAGGGGTTTCACGGTGTTGCTATGCTGTTCATATCCACAGAAACACAGGAATGGGATTCAGGACCCTTAATACCTGCCATCATGTAATTGGTCCCGATACTCCAGATTCAGGCCCGAAAAGAAGGGTCTGGATCGTGTCTACTGTGACATGCTCAAAACCCCGAGAGAGGGGGAACCACGGGAAAGGCCTTGCGGCGGATTAGTCCGTTGAACTGCGGATGTAGGCTCACAACCTCGCCAGGTCTCATGCTTTGAGTTAACGGTATTCATGACCGATTTGCGTGAGTTTTCGGCCTCTAATTCAGAGCCGAAGCGGATCGCCAATGATTGCAGATCGAGAGACCTGGACCAGTCTCAGTCTCTTGGGACCACGCTCAACACAAGACATCGCCCTACGTATAAGAAGCATGTGAATAGGCAGAATAAAGCCTACTTTGATAGCTTAGATACACTCACTGCATTGAAACATGGATATCCCAACTGTCCGTAACTCCCTATCACAGTGTCCTGGATATTGGTCCTGTCCGTGGTTTCCGGTGGCGGTTTCAGCAACCCATCTTTCGACACCTACCGCTTTGCAACCGTCAGAGTCGGCGAGGAGTCGCAGTATGTGATCCCCTTCGACATGGAAGCCGGCGGCCGTACCTGCGGCTCGTGGACCTCTGCCAAGTCCAACATCACTTATCCCCAGAGTTGGACGCTCAGCTTTGAGAACGGCGACGTGCTGGAGGTTCAGTCGTTGCGAGGTGATCAGGAGATATATGGTTCCATGAAGCTTAGTGACACGGTTTACGCGGGGTATGTCAATGTGTCTGGAAGTTTCTTGGGGCAGGAGAGGGGGTTCGGGGTCGTGGAGATGATCAAGCTTTACTGAGTTGCCTATCCACGGCATCTCGTTTTGCAGACAGCGTGCGACAGCACTCTTGTGTGGCGGCAAAGTTTCTCTCTCATTCAAGCGCCAACATAGCTTCCCCATTTTGTACCAATATACAAGAACTGAATGCCATATTTTCGCGCATACACAGATCTCCCTCTCTTCCCCCAGCCGGGGGCACCCAAACCCACACGTGATCTCCTCGTAGATAGAGGATGAAAGACTGACATAGAACCGAGTCAGAAACGCTCCCAAGAACTAGACCGCTCCTGAATTAGACAGCTAGGGATACAGCCTGCGGTCTTTAGGTGGCTTGATCGTGCTTTCGAAGTGGTGGGCCTGGAAGCTGTAAAATTCCCCAACGCTTGCACAGTTGAATATTCTCCGGAAAACCCCAGCGTTTTCTCTAAAAGTGAGGCTTCCGAAGCATCTGAGCCGAGGAGATTGGCTCGATGTTGATTGGAAAAGATAGGGGCTTCTTCCGATATCAACGACAACGGGAGCTTCCGCACGAATTCCATGCTCGCATCACATTTGAAGGGGACTCGCTTCTGACAGTCTGTTAAACCTACGAGCTTGGCTCGGCGCCTGCGGCATCTCTTGTCCTTCTCCAGCTATAGAGTTTCACAACGTCTTAAACTGCCTATCTCGGTCAATGACATTCTTCATTAGACTTCGTGTAGCCAGCCACCGGCTGATACAAAGAATCAAGTCAGGAGGACCACTGCTGTGTTCAAAACGATTGCCTTTACTATTATGACATTCAGACCACCAAGGACATCAAACAAGCACACAGACTCGTTCACATACGCCCCAGGAAATCTTTACCGTACATATTCCGCACACAGACATGCAATGTCGATCCCACGATGGGACGACAGCCGCACAAGCTATCTGGACGGCATTGAAGCCCGTTCTGCACCGTCCGAGCGAGATCGCATGGCATTCCGCAGCGCTAGAAGAGATGAGACGGAAAATGGCTCACCCACAACATCTACCTGAACTAACAAGTACCTCATAGAGATTGCTCCCACGTTTGGGACGTCATATCACAGCACGGATGGTCCTGGTCCTGTCCCGGGCTGCAGCAGCCTTTATTCCCGAAAGAATAGTAGCTGGATGGTTAAGATAGCTGGGAAACTCTGCTGTTGTCACCAATCTCCCGCTCCTTCGGAATGGTATAACTTTCAACTCCGTCCTTCCCAAGACGGGGATCGAAAAGCTTGTGTGACCAGCTGCTCTCAACATGATTAGACGACAAAACCGGAGGCCGTCAAGCGACGACTCGGCGCGTTCATCTTCAACGATTCGACCACGTTCTTCCCTTCAAACCCTGCGCAGCTCCTATAATCTCCTAGCGAGATGTGGCCCAGCTTGCCGTGACCCTATTAGTTATGTGCCGCTCGGACAAATATCAGTCCATCGGAACGAAGTCACCATCACTCTCAACTCAGGAGACAACACACTTTGACGGATCGGAATGTTGAAATCCCCCGACTCTGCTGAGAACACTCCACTGTACTCTGAGGGTGCGCACGTCAACGGTCAATGATAAGCATGTAACATGAAGACACTAATGCGATCCTTCCACGGCTCAGAGATATTGAGCTGCAGTTCCGGGACCGCCATCGTCACTCGACAACCAAGCAAATCTCACCTCGCTACCCAACTTGCAGCCCAGCGGCAAAGCCTACGACCTAGGAGATTGGAGGCTATTGACAACTTGCCATCAGGGGCGATATGAGCAGGCAGGCAAGGCCAAGCAACACACCCGCATAACCACTACGTCCGAAACGCAACAACAACCAATCAAGTCCATTTCGCAATGAGCCGGATCACTGACATGCCGTGCTGTTAGCGTGATCATCGTGACAGAAGGATGGGAAATGGGAGGCAAAATGGCAAATTGTTCGAGCCGGTACTCGCTTTGTATGTCCCGGAGCGAGCAAGAAGTACGGGATATGGGGGCTGAAAAAAAAAAAACGGCCGGTACCCGTGCAGGGTTGCCATTGCATACGTTTGAGCATGACCCCAGGGATTGGTTCTCGCGTAGCGTGCGGCTGCGGTATTGCGACCTCGAAACACGATACCCCGTCCAGAACGAGGTACCCGGCCGTCCGCCCGGAGAATTTGGGCCGTCCTGGTCGGATCTAAACCATCTCATTGGAAACCACAGATTTGAAGCTTCCTCCTCTGAACCAACTGCGATGATCGTTTGGATCTTGCCGGCCCTACCAGACCCCAGACTTTCAAATTTGCCACGGCAGTTCAATCATTCCGGAAAGGTAATCAAATCGTCGATGGAAGTTGGAGTTGGGCTCAGTTCTCGCCAGTGAACGTCGGCTGAGCCGTGATGCAGGAAAGCAGGCGCTTGTTTTTTTTTTGTTTTTTTTTTGGCATTCCTTTCCTTTTCTGACCGGCCGAACCTCATCCCCACATTAACGAGCCGAAGCAGGGATGCCATGCGCCATTCGGTGGCTTGTTGAACGGTTCCGCGCGGAATGGACGACTCTTGTGCAATTTGCTGATCCTCCATGAAGATCCGTCTGTCTGTACCCAGCCGAACCGCACGCCACTTGGCTCATCCAAGATGGATTGCTGCAGTTGTCTGGCCCGTATCATCTGGCTTGTCGGCAGTTGCCAAAAGAAAGCGCAACCATTTCTGGTAGGTAATCAATAGGCTCGAGAAGATGGAGTATCAAGAGCTGTCTTGATGCTCCAAGGCTTTGGCTCGCATCAGAGCGACACATTGGTTGTCAAAGTCCCCTTTCCCACTAAACTGCGGTTGATATGAGACATGTCCATCGTACTTCCGCTCACGGATGCGGCTAATGTGGCATTGCCGACATGCAGCACTCAGGAGGTACACGGGCGCTGGTGTTTATCGTTCGGCATCCGGCTGTGAGAGAAATCGATGACTACCGTGGATCGATGGGTGGTGATTTGATGTCCGACCAATAAACGCGGCTCAAGAGCCGTTCTTGTGCAGTTTAATCATCTGGAAACACTCAGGTACGGCGTGACAGTAGATCCGAATCCGTCGTGCAGACACATGCGGCGAGACTGGCGGTAAGCTTGTTGTCTTGTGCAACAGTCGCCTGCGCGTACTCGTATTCCCAGTGTGGTGTACGGCTGGCCGCTGACGACCTGCCGATCCTCAGCCTCTCCCCCGCGATGTCTCGCCGCTGCCGTTGTTGCTAGCCATGCAGCCGTTTTCCTGATGGCAGACCAATATTCGTGCTTGACGGGTTCTGATAACGGCTTCAACTGTTCTGGGGCGTGGAGGCACATGCTTGGCCTAGGCAGCTCGTGGCGTTCTCGCCGAAGAAGCCGCCTGCGTTTGGACCTTTGGAAGTCTTAGGAGCCCAAATAATCAACCGGGATCCATGATTGTGGCGCGGTGTGGTGCGCCCTAAAGAGGTACGTACATCAACGCTGTAGCATCCAGTGCGTCATTCATCAGCGATGCCCTGGTTGGGTTTTTAATAGAGACGAACCAGGGGGCTGGCCTCTCGAGAATGAGTTCGCGTCCCGTTATTTGCGGGTTTGGTTCGGGAGAGGTGGGGGAGTGAGATTGTTCTGGACTCTGGTTTTCACGATTATTCTGCATCTCTGCAGCCTGACGAGCCGAGGGATTGACAATGGCAATAGGCGTAAAGGACGCGAGGGAACGCGAAGAAGAAACGTACGTGGACATTGAAAAAATCAAAAAGAATCGGAGGAACCTGGTACAGCTTACTTGGGTTAGCATGATTAGCTGACAACAACAACAAAAACAGCAAAACAAGAGTTTGGAACTTGAGCCCCTGAGGCCTAATCTGCCCTCAGCGGGTGTTCATCAATGTTTAGCGTCTTGTCTGTCTCTCAAAAATTCAGGCCCGGCTGCCGCTCGAGTCAAGAAGGAGAGGTGGCACAGACGATGATTTGATCGATGACAGTATGACGCTCCTCTGATGACAGGGCCAGTCCACCCTACCAGAAGAGCTGAACGATTGCTGCTAGGTCCAAATACGGCTTGGCCAGGCTTGCTAGGTGCCAGTGAGTGGCAGCCCAGGGGCGAGCCAGGGGCTATATCAAGCTGTCTCTAAGTTTGGTGCTAAGGCAACTTGTCTGCAGGGATTCGCGGCACACCTTTGGAAGCACCACACCACAACTTGGCATCTTGGATGGTCTTTTGCTAATTTCCCTTCCAAGGTTGAGCTGCAGCAGCACATGGGCGAGTAAACAGCCAAAATCTGATGCTTCTTCTTTGGGACGTTGGTGCCTGTGTGCACTGTCAGCGTGCTATCCGAAGGCGAGTTGAGCACAGAGCAAAGCACAAGCGGGTAACACTGGTTGGCCATTGCACTTTATTCCCATGTTGGCCCTCAAAAGTCGGGACCGACTAACACTCGCTGTGCCCGTCTGGAAGAGCACGACGGTGCAGGGGAGCTTGATGAGCTTTGATTTACAATCCTGCGGCCGGGCTCGCCAAACAGGCCGAAGGCCAGGGGGCGGACTGACAAATGTGGCGGCCCAATTGACACTCGCCGGGAGTCCGGTTCGTTTTTCACTGAGACCTCGTTCCGCTTGCTGACAACCGTGTGATCTATCTATCCGGGCGCATCCGTAAACACGCGTATGGTGACATTGGGTGTTCTGTGCCTGGCTTTCCTTGGCGCGTTTTCCCAAGCACCATCCTCTGCTGTGCCGCCTTCTGCAGGCCTGCCTTGTAGACGGCGTTCCGAAGATAGATAACAGTGGAGGTGATTTTCGAGATTTTCGAGTCTGCTGCAGGACAACAGGCCCCGTATCAAGGCACAGCGAAGACGGACTGCAGCGTACCTTGTACGACCTGCAGTGCGCCCCAGCGACATTCCAGGTGTTGTTGACAGAGAGCCCAAAGCCTTCGGAGGCACAGGAAATGTTGCGATCGCATAATCGCCGGCCAAACGACGCAGTATACACTATGAACAGCTGGCGGTGTCGCCGTTCGCGCCCATCATGTTCGGGATAAAAAGCGTTGTGGGAATGTGGGATAACCCAGGGGCCTGTGGATGTTGTTTCTTGGGGTGCCGACTCGGGGGCACCACTTTTGACTTGCCAGGGGTGGAGCGGCCTTAAAGTGCTATGGGGATTGGGGATTGACGATCGAAGATCCAACAATGCTGGTGCAGCCGAATTCTGATTCTGGACCTGAGCAAGATGCCAATCTGCTTAGCGATCCTTTGTCGGATGCACAGAGTGGTAGGCCCCCAAGCCAAGCGCGGACCGAGACGATGAGATAAGGGTCATGGGAGAGGAGGCTCCGGGTTGCGGAATCGTCTAGGAAGATGGAATTGAAGGTGATTTGTTCTTGTCGGCATCCATCTCGTCGGGCCTGGTTTCCGAGCAACGGCACGTGCCCCGAAGAGATGCCTGCGAAGAAGAGTCGGCTCCGATGGCTGATAGACGGACAGCAGGAATGCGAACGGTCATGGCGTATGATGTGATGATATTGAAGCGATATTATGCGCGGCGATGTGGTCTCTGGTCTTGATATCTGGAGTCCGCTCACCGTCTGCTCTCGGGCGCGGCACCTTTTGTCCATGCTGGTGCAATGCTGGATGCCCACTTTGTCTGTATCCTGGATGGCAGTCTTGGCGGCTTTCTGAGCCGGGGACAGGGAAGTGGACACCAACATCAGGCACAGCCAGGTAGAACGGGGAGTCGGGATAGGGTTTCGATCCACTCACTGGTCAAGACCCAAAAGCCGGTAGGGTCGCAAGCATAGCGGAAATCTGTGGTTCTGCACGCTGGCGCCGGACCGTCTCATGCTATTGCCAAAAACCATGGACGAGGCCGTACAACAGTGGGACGGCCGTTATCGAGTTGGGAAGGACTCCGACCAAAGTAATGCGGTGTTTCGGCCGACGATGAAAGGAAGGAAAAAGCTGCGAAAAGGAATGACGAATGCTTGCCTCACTTGACACAGCTGGGCGGGCAGATTGTCTCCATGACAAAAGGTATCTCGGTGTCTCTCGCATGGTCTGGGATTGAATAGTCCGGAAGAATCCCTCCTCCTGGCGGGCCGGTGTCAATATTTCGACGTCTCCGAACCGCACGGCGGAAGCATGTCAATAACGGTAGACCGGTGCCGTCATGTTCCCAGGGCCTGTTTCGTTCTCCGTTGTTGATGGCAGGTGTTGCGGTGGAAATGGAAGGCAAACGGAGCCAACCTGGAACACTTGGAGGATTCATATGGGTAGTCGTCGGGCCGTTTTAATGTATTTGGGTGAAAGTCTCCAGCGCTGAAGCGACGCTGGAACATCCGCGACAATTACCCGATCGCGGTTGTTTCGTCATAGGACAGACAGGACAGTGTTCAGACGGAAAGAACCTCTCTGGCATCTTCCCATGTGTGCCTTCTCAACTACTGCATAGTAAGGTACCTTGCCTTAGGCACCTTAGGTTCCTTACCTCAGCTTGTCTCGCCATCTGAGGCAAGAGGGGACCTGACCTGTTCATCTGTTTTCCCAACGCGCCTTCCCTGAGACGAGCAGCTGACTGACTGTTGGCTCTTTACTTGTGGCAATGGCGAGGGTGTGCGGCTGTATCAGGTAGCTGCTGACACTCCCGTCGCACCTTACCCCACAGGCAATTGTCAAACAAGACGGTAGGTAGGGACTTTCAAGGAAGGCAGGTGATGGCGATGGCGATGGCAGGTACGGCCTGGGTCGCTATCGCCTCAATTGCCATGGGCTCTTTCAGTGTTATCTGTCATCCACCTCATACAAAGTTCCCATTTCACATCAGGAGCGATGCTCCTCTCTCCCTCTCCCCTCCCGCCCGGGCGCCCTGACACAATGGAGACAATTTAACATCCATCCCGTCTGGTGGACATTCTACAATTGCCAAGCGAACTCAATTCAAGCGAAAGCGTTGCTTCAGGACACCTTATTTTGTCGTGAAATTATCGAAATCTATCTTTTACTTTGGTGTGTTCCTTCTGCAACCGCCTCATTGGCTCCCAAGCCGTCCCATCGGTTCGCCACGGCGAGTCGGAGCCCGCCCGCTCCGTCTGCAGTCAACAATGGTCTGCCCGCCGTCCCGCCTGTCGAGCCAAAGCATCTCGTCAATTTCGACCAACATTCGAAAGTCTGACTTGCAGAGGGCAAACACCAATTACTGGCTGCCGTTCGTTCCGGTACGTACCGCATCCCCGAGCTGGACGCCCGAGGTGGGCTCCCGAGCAAAGTTCAGTCCTTTTTTCGGGCGCACCTCAAAGTCTGCGATGCCGCAATACGGTACCAAGCATTTCAGTACCTCCCGACCGGCATCCCCTCCCCACCGCCAAATCCAACCAGAAGGTTGCGGCCTCGCGACTCCACGCTAAGTAGGACTCAGCCACTGGGAGGGACGACTTGACGTGTCCCCCCGCGTGTTGACTGCGTCGTATGCTGATGACTGCCCCACGCAACGAAAAATACGGCCTACGGATACAGGCCTCCACTGAAGTCTTCTGTCCACCCCTGAGCACGCCAACCTCTGCGACACGAATGTTTGGTGTTGCACTGGCACACTATTGGGACCAGAGGAATCTGCGGGTTCCATTCATGTGTGAGGAGAGGCAATCAGTCGAGGCCTTGACCTGGTCAAACAGAACCTCAGATCTGACTGTTTCTCCATGAAGCCACTTTGGGCGACAACAAAAAAAACCGACGAGGGCCTTATCTCTTGAACCAGTCCTATGCACACAAGCAGTTGGCAGATGAACGCCGGCAGACGAGACATACGCAGTACAGAACCCCCGACGCGTCGGGACTTGCTATTGCGCTTGTCAATTAATCTGTGCTGTTCTTGCTCGGACGTCCGGCGCAAGATAAAGGCCGGTCAGTCGAAAGGGAGTTGCCGACGCCATGCCACGACACGCTCGACACGACAGCGCGCCTGGGCGATCTGCCAGGTCTGCCCTACGCTTGGATGCGGCTTACCACGTCTTGAGATGAGGTACAGCGCCTGAGCTGAGGATGGGGACTGCCAACGCTGCCTACCAAGCTCGCCGGCTGGGCCTGTTCTTACGCTTGTTGATGGGATGCCTCTGGACTGTCTTGAGCAGAGCTGCAGCAATCCGAAGGTTTCTGTGCTGTCAGCACTTTTCTTTTCTTTCTTCATGGGATCCTCATCTTCCGACTCGCCCGCCTTGTTCGTCCGGCTTTTGCGGCGCATACCGCTGCTTCTGCATTGCATCACACCTCAAGAGTCAATACACGCCCTGGCCTGCCCGCCTGCGACGCACTGTCATTTTCCTTGTCGTAATCAGCTCGAAGTGACGGCCAGTAGAGCCACACTCGCAGACTCAACAGTGGGTGGGGAATGGCAGGATGGAGACCTACGGATCAGCTTTACTTGCGTACTGTGTCGTTGGTTATCAACAAGCTTTGGGGGTCCATTTGCTTTCCCATCTCGACCTGTTCAATGACTGAGGTTGTTTGCTGATGCTTTGTTATTCTTCATCAGGTGGGAAACTTTTCTTCTTCTACGCGTGCTCAAAGACACCGATCCAACATTCGGCCCGGCGGGCACGGAGGGACCAGTACAAGCCACTCGTTATCGCCGGGTGGGATGGGAAAACTCGACAGTGGTCTTAATTCTGATCCAACACGAATGCAGGCTAGTCAGGACAGTCAGTGCCCGCGCCATCTATGATGAGCCGTCGAGACTACTGCTAGTTGGGACATCAACCCCCGGGCCAGGGGAGGAAGATCCCGCTGCCCGCGCGCGCAACACACCGGCGGCGGCGGCGGCGGCGGCGGCGGCGTCCACGTCTTGTCCTTCTCTGCGCCTGCAACGCTGTCCAAGGAACCAACGGGTCGTAACGACAAAGGGGGCGGCGGCGCGCTAGGAGGGTTGCCCAGTTAGGAGGTTACTGCGCCGTACTATCACACTATGTATCCGTAGACGACATGGACTCGGAAGTGTTCCTGTACGTGTACATGATGTGCCATGCATCCACGTATCTGACGAGCCGATCGGGGCAGGGAGGGAGGGAGACGAGCAAGCCTAGAGTGACAGAGTGCGGTCGGGCGGGCGTACAGAATGTCAATTAATGTCATGTTTCCGGATCATAGGGAATTAATTTGGACAATAGCTTCCCGGGCAGCAAGAATTGAAAGGAGCCACAGAAAATCTGCCTGTTTGTGTACGTACCTGACTCTGTCGACGGCGATGCCTGTCAGACTCTCTGTCGTTGAAAGGTGCGGCCGACACAAGTTGGTTGTGAGGAACTTGAGTTGGGTGTGGATGGACGGGGACTGAGAATAGAAGAGACATGGAAGGAAAGGGTACGTACCTGTCCCTGGAGACAGTTGCCAGGAAAGTCAAGGGAAAAGAGAAGGCGGGACCCAACCCAGCAGAACAGTTCCTTCCTCCCTTGCCCGTTGAACAACACAGCGCACAACACAAGCGACAGTGGCCTAAAAAAGAGGCACAGTTCGACAGGGAAGACGCAGCCTGCACCGCCCTTCCCGAAGCGCATCCACAGTCCCAAATCCACAGTCCGGGGGTTGGGTCACTGCCATCGGTTTTTTCCCTTAGTGTACCAGCGCCAGGCAATCAGTCAACAAGGGAAGAGGGAGAAAGAAAAGAGAAAAAAAAAGCAAGGAAGTAAGCGCAGATGCAGACTGGTGCCCGGCACCCAAGTGGCATGTATTATCTAGGTACCTTGGAGAGGCCGCAGACGCAGCTGTTGAGAAACGTGAAAAGGCGCAGCATTTGGAAACATACAAGTCGAAGAGAAGGGTCTGCATCGGCATCGGCATCTAGTATGTAGGATGCAAATAGTCCATGGAAATCTGCGCATCAATCCCCATCTAAGCAGCCCGGAAGCTGTATGTACATACGTACGCCGCAGTGTACATCTTTACTAGCAACCCACTCCGATCTGATGGCCATCCATCCATCCCAACCGCCCAGTCCAGTCCAGTCCAGTCCAGTCTGTTCCAGTCCATATCCCATCCTTCTGTCTTGTTTGCCTGTCCTGTCCGTCTAGTGACCCAGCAGGTAGTCGCTCATTCACTGTCTGAGTAGGTCCCCCAGGCAGGGTGTGTCCAGTCCTTTTCTGAGGTATCCTCGTCGCGGATATGTCCCATCTGCTCCTTCCACGTCCTGACTTTACCACCCACCGCGAAAATCCGCCGGGCCCTTATTGCTGTTGCCTGTCCATGTGCCTAGGTTTCTTTCTCAATCTCAACTAGCAGCCCGAGTTCTTTCTGTGCCTAAGGTACCTTATCTACCTAGGTGGTCTGAGAGTTCCGTCGTGTACCTCCCCGGCGGCGCCTAAGGTCGGAGTACGTCCTCGCTCCATCGCCGGCCACCCTGCCCCGCCCCCTGTCGTCGTAGTCTCTCCTGCCCGCCTTCCGCAGACGCTGGGCCTCCATGAGTGCCCTCTCGCGCTCGTCCAGTCACCACATCGTCTTTCGGGTCGTTACCGCGTGGCTTCTCACTTTTAATCCCCCCAGGCCGTCCTATCGCCAGGCGCAATCCGCACTTCGTACTGCTAGACCTTACATCCGCAGAGGTAGGTGTCTTTCCCCGAAACACACCACTTCACACCTCGCACACCACCTCATCCTCCTCCACTCCTCCACGTAAGGCGAAGGCGGCGCACACAATTCCCAGTCCCCAATCCCCGCTGCCAGCTTGCAAATCTCACGTCCATCCCAGCAAGTAACAAGTACCTGCCTTACCTTACAGCACCTACATAGGGGAGGGGGAACTCTGCAGCCGACCTGCCTTGCCTTGCCTTACCGTACCCAACTGCCCGCCGTCTGCACCCCCAAAGTACCTTTTCACCTTACGACACGCTGAAAGCCACTTTACCTGCCTACCCGCGTACCTCTCACACCCTGCGCCGGGCCTGACCTGTCCTGACCTGACCTTACCTCACCTTACACGCCTCGCCCAGCCATTGCCGCTCTCCACCACCTTGGCTCACCCTCCTTCTGCCATCCTCCCGTCCTTTTCCCCCCCCTTCCTCTGATCTCTCTTCCCACCCCAATTCCTCGTTGTTTTTCGCACGAGTGAACCAAAAAAAAAAAAAAAGTGTTGTGCGACGAAACGCCAGACAACACACATTCACCCCCCCGTCTCCTTTTTTGGCCCTCTTGTAATCCTAAACCTCGTCACCTCCTTCGACGATCACGCCCCCCGTTCGCTGTCCTCCCCCAGGCCGACCAGTCTTCGAAACACGACACGCTCTTGGTCAACCATCCATTCGTTACATAGGCAGTCTTCTCGTTGCTTTGCAGATTCCTTCCCCAGCAGCCTCTCCCGACCTAGTACCTACCTACCTAGCTACCCGTTCTTGTGTGTGCTTTCGCGTCTGCGCCTGCTTCAGCTCTTGCTTCACGTACCAGCTGCATCTGCATCTGCATTGCCTCGCCCTTCCCCCATTTCGAACGGGCCTTATTCTGTTAGCCCACCTTCATCAGCTCGACAGGCCCGCCACGACTTCGACTAGCCATTCCAGGCGTCACATTCGTTAATTCTGTTGTGTTGACAAACACCACAAAAAAACGCCTCGGTCTACCTCGTCTTGGCGCTACCACAGGCTACGAGAAGGAAGAAAGAGAGTCTATCGGTCGTCGAATCGCTTCATCTCCCCGTCACCCCAAACCCGCCTCGATACGCTTGTCCCATAATCGAATGGGTCTGGGTCTGAGGCCTATCGAACCCACCAACGCGCCCACCTGCCGACCTGCTGCCGCTCAGTAGGGGATTTCGAACAATCAAAGAAGAAACGAATTGCGAACTGTGTCGGCGATACTTTGACGACACACTATTGCACCAGCCATATCCCGTTGCTGGCGGACCATCGAACGAAAGCCACATTCGGCGGCTGTTCCATACGCCGTCCGTTGCACAAGGCTCACGACGTCGGCTTGCGCTGCGTTGTCGTGAGAGAGTGGTGTACAGAGGGTACAACAGGCGACCACTTGGCCAGCCCACCAGCTAATCCACATTTGGGCCCATCATGGCACCCATGACGCCCCGGCTCAAGATCCTCTCAGGTGCGTCCATTTCCCTGGCTTCAACTCTTCCTGCCCGCTCCAATAATTGCTTCTTCTTCCATCGGTGCGACCGTGTGGATCGGAATTTTGTGTCCCTTTATCTCTACCCGTCAGCCCGGCTTTTCCTCCCCCCCATTACACCTTTCCCGTCCTGAACCCCAAAACCACACTCGTTTTTTTCCTTACCACCCCTCTGTTTTTTTTTCTCTCTCCCTCGCTTCAGGCACCGGTGCTCGTGCATCGCGTCGAACGCGATTCGCCATGGCCGAAGAAAACACCAGCAGTGAGCTAATGAGCGTATGTTCAGTGGGAGGAAATCCAGTTTCTGCCTTCTTGTCATGGAGATTACAGGCCACCAATGCCTGCGACGTTACACTCGTGTGGAAGTCCGGATATGATCATGTTGCGCAATACGGCATCTCGTTCAAGTACGTTTTGTCTCCCTGCCGAGCCTTCCGCGCAGCGTCTAATCAAGGGATTGCAGGTCACCCGTCTTTGGCAACGAACGCTTCAAGCCTCGACATGGTAAGGAACCTCGAATATTTCTAGAAAGTCACAGGAAACCATTTGCTAACGCGGGTCCTGTAGTCGTCCGCGTCCCCGAAGAAGCCGCGAACACCGTCGGTCCGTTCGATTATGTGATTTTGTGCATCAAGGCCCTACCCGACGTCTACGACCTTGCCGCCGTCATCGATGCTGTTGTTACTCCCCAGCACACATGCATCCTGGTCAACACGACTCATACACTCGGCGTCGAAGCCGCCATTGAAGAACGATTCCCTACCAATGTCGTGCTGTCGCTGGTTTCCAACGCTGAGCTTCATCAACTTGGCCAGAGCGAATTCGAGCACAAGGGATCTACTGAAATTTGGGTCGGACCCTCCAGCAAGAATGATAACATCCCGCCGGCGATTCAGGAGGATATGGCTCAGGCACTGGCCATGACATTGACAACGGGTCAGGTTGACTGCAAGGTTTCTCAGAATATTCGCCAACAGCAGTACGAGAGGGTCATTGGGTAAGCACCCCTGGGAACAAGGGCGCTAATCATTTACTGACAAACTCCTAGCCCAATTGCATTCCACCCTGCAAGTGTAATATTCGAGACAGCAAACCACACCCAGCTGCTCGAGAAGATTGGCGTCAGGGACCTGGTGAACGACGTGATCGATGAACTGTTCGCCCTTGCGACGGCGCACGGTTGCAAATTCGCACCCGATTTCAAGCAGAAGACAATCGACGAAATGACGAAGCCCACGCCTACCGAGAGCATCATGTGGCAGGATTACATCGCGAGACGCCCGATGGAGGTTGAGACGTATCTTGGGTCCCCGATCAAACTAGCCAAAGAGGCCCGCATTCCCGTTCCGCGTATCGAGACCCTCTACGCTGTTCTGCACAACCTGAACATCGTCAACCGCCAGAGGCCGCCTAAGCCTGTAGATGGAATGGGCGCCCCGGGATCTCCCACCTCCCAGTCACCGGCGCCGAGAATGTCCACACAGAACGGCGCGCGCCCTATGAATGGCAACGGCATGCCTCCTCGTGGTCCCCGCCCGAGGAACCCGTCCAATTTGGGGCCCCCGCCCCCGGGCATGCGCCGCCCGCCCATGAATGGAGGCCCCCCGAACGGCTATCCCCGCGGTCCGAATGGCCCTGGATCTCGAGCAGCATCCAGGCGGGGATCGCTGGAAGGAAATGAGTTGGAGGAGTTCTCTCACCTCATGCTGTACGACGATATTCCCGAGGGTGGCGAGCCTGGCTACGTCCCCGGCCCGGACGGTTCTGACTTGACAATGCGTGAACGAGAGTTGGAGTTGCGCCAGAGAGAGCTGGCGATGAGGGAGCGAGAGATGCGGATGAGATCGAGGGGACCGCCTCCTAGAAGAGGTCCTCAACCAGGTCCTCACCCGATGCGCAACAGCGCCCAGGCGTTCGATGATGAGGAAGATGACGACGACTACTTCGACCCCATGTCTGGGCCCCCGCCTCCCATGATCGACCCTGAGAATTTCGATATGATGAGCGTCACGTCAAGGAAGAACCGGAAACAAGCACCCCCTCCTCCCAACCGTGCCCAATATCACAAGAATGAGATTTACGATTCTGCAGCGCCCCCGGTTCGAACCTCGAGATTTCGCCCGAACTTCGGTCGTAATCGATCTAGCCAGATCGCTAACATGCCTCCCATGAACGAGAACATCTTGGACGACCCGCTCCTGTCCATGACGTCAAACCGTTACGGCGCAGTTGAGCGGGGCGCCATGCACGCGGGATCCAGAGCGAACTCGCTGACGGCCTCACGCTTGGACGAAATACAGATGGGAGGACCGATGCAGATGGGCATGAACGGAGCCTTCCCTCGACGAGCTAGTCAGTCGCCGGGAAACCCGTACAGCCCTTCAATCCGGGGCGGCAGCGGTAGACCTTCGCCGCCGAACGGTTACGGCGGCCCGCCCATGAACGGCCGGCCATCGCCTCCTGACGGTGTCCGTCAACCCGTGCCCCGATACCCTCCCGGCCATGGTAACGCAGTCGCGCCACAGCAGGTTGAGCAACATGTCGGGGTGAGCGGCCTCCTTCCACCCAAGCAGAAAAACGTGAGAAGTCTGACTGGTAGTGCGAGCGCCAGCGCGGGCAGTGGTGAATCTCAACCGGACACTGAGCCCTCAGCCCACAGCAGCCAGAGTAGTCTTGGAGCGCGCCCGCCCATAGGAGTGCGGTAAATCTAAGCGTCTGGCTGGTTCACCTCATCGAAGCGACGACGCCGAGCCGGTGACACGGAACGGCATTGACATATATGGCACAACTGCGACCCGATACGAAACACGACGAGACGTCCTCTTCACCCGACACGCTTGCCGACCATGGGAATCACTACCCTGATCCTACGAGCACACCTCCCAACTTCTCATCTCGTCCCACGGCAACACGATAACGACACGAAACGTTTAGACAGGGTCTTTGTCTATCCTTCGCAACAAAACACATAGCTAATTCGACGACCTTTTTTCCTTTATCGAATGGACCATAGTCCAGTACATACATACGGCATTGTGGCGATGGGAACAGATTTTCAACTTCTGGTAATAGCAGCATTGGCGTGGACGACTTCTTCAGCTCGGTTTCGAGGAACCGCCGTTGGGTTTGGAAACAGATGGTTACGTCACGACGGCGGGCGTCTGGATGGGTTCTGATTTGCGAAGTGACGGACATGGCCGGTCTTCAAAAGTTGATTCATACCGAAACCTCACGGCGGTGACGAACGTCCTACGTTCCTTGGGCCATGATGGGCGACGTGGGAAGTTGGATGTGTACAAAACGGAACGCCTACCCAGGCTACTTTTTTTTTTCTTTTGTGTCTGTCCTTCACGACGAAATTTTCTTTTGGGGGAAGGCCTCCCCATGGGCGAACCACGGGAGCGGCCGGTTGAGGTCACAAGTAACGAGCATAGACAGGGCCGGAGGGGTTTTTGATCCGGCAATACAAAGATGGGAAGATTATTGCATGGCTGAGAGAAGAAGGGTGGCATGCCCAGGCCGGAGCCTCTCTGCGAAGGGGAATTTTGGCTTTGGTTTCGTAATATTTAGTTTCCCGCTGATGAGTATGGCGAGCGAGGGTGGATGGGGGCTCCGTTGGGGAAGAGGTGGAATTAGAAAAGTTCGAGGGGCACGGCATGTAGGCAGCTCCTTCAGGCGTTCAGCTTGAGCGCAATGGAAAGTCAGACTCAAAGCAATATTTTCAATGACTTCAGACCTTTGGTGAAGATGTGAAGGCATGTTGTAAGGCCCCTTTTGTGGCTCGGATGGTGGCTTGTGAAAAAGCAGACTATGACGCAGATGTGCAGTTTCGCGAGGATGTTCCTTTCTCACAAGCCAAACTCGGGCACGGGTTGGGTGAGAAACTGGCAACACGAGGATCAATCTCTTTTTTGCAACTAAGCAGCTAGATCTGCTGCGCCTGCCTGGCTGGATGTCTACATTCCTTATATTCTCAGGCAGCGACTGGATTGGGCATTGCATGCATTGCAGCTGCCATCTGAAGTCGAGACCGGAGGAACCCATCCGTGCGAACTGGACCCCTTTTTTCCCTGCCTTGCGCGTGACAGCTCTTTTTTTGGTGCTACCATCCATTAGCAATCATTCGAACGTGTTGCCTGGTTTTATTTTTGATGTCAGATATGTAGGTCATTGTTTATGCGTGTCGTCTGGTGGAAGGGCCGACTGGGGAAAGGTTGTTGCTGGCTTGTGGTTGTGGTTCAGGCATGTTGCCTGACTCTCTCCAGGTACGTACCGGAATTTCATCATGCTACCTACCTAAGGTACCTTACCTCAGGACAGCTGGTGACGGGGATGGGCAGGTTGCACGGACGGGCGGCGCGGCAGGCGGGATCCGATTCAACTTTTGGTGTTTTGTTTACGGGATCCACTTCTTTTTTGGGGTGGGTGGGGCGGGCGGGGGGGGGGGGGAGAGGCGGTGCAACAACACTGAACCGCTGGTTTGTTTCCTGGACTGCATGAGATTGTTTATTAAGAGAGTCTGTTTGGACGACACCCACGGCAAAGACGGCGTATACACGACTGACGTCAGTATCTTCTTCTTTGCGCTTTTTGAGGAGACGCGAGACGCGGAACGCGATATTGACGCGGTTTATTCGTCTTTTTTGAGGTGAGTTCATGGTTCTTGCGATGGCGTTGTGTGGTGGTGTTTTACCCCTCCCCCACTTTTGCATTGTTTTGTTTGGGGCGCCGGGATTTCATGCGGCTCAACGGATTTGATGTGTACGAATCTGGCGACTTCAGGACGAGGAATTTGGGGATACGCGTGTGGAGGTGTGGTTTTTGCGGTGGTGGATGGTTTACTGACTGAAGCCTTCAGCGAGACGTCGACTCACCGGTGCCATCAGAACACCAGAGAGAACCAGAACCCCTGAAAGGCTGAGACGCAAGAGAAGCACAAGATGGCTTCGACACGGAGTCTCAACATGCACACGACGAGGCCGTCCATCTCGGCGAGTTCGGGCGGTGCGGTCAAGTCGAGGCAGCTTGTGAGTTTTGCTGTCCCATCCCGCGGGTATTAAGGTACGACGCTGACCGAAGAACACCAGACACATCTCCATTCGCAGCTGGCTCAGTTGTCTGCCAATCTTGCGGATACGGAGAACCTGGTTCGTATGACGAGCGTGCAGGCGGAGAGTATGCGGGGACTGGGTGCGTGGCACGGCGGCATGTGAGTAGATCGTCCTTTCAAGTCCTTTCCCGGGTGATGGATATCCTCTGTTCGGTCTGCTGCGGCAGAGAGCAAGAGATGTTGAGGCGGGAAGCGCTGTGGACGTGCGCAAAGCTGTGCAGACGGGCTCGATGCTGACGAGGGACAGGTTCATGGCTGTTAGCAAGGTCCTCGGCGAGGAGGCTATTAATCGCGATGCGGCGGCACAGTCTAAGGGCGGTCAGCGCTGAGGGATGGTGGGCTTGCGGACGGAGGAAGGGTCATGATGTGTATCATGGCTTGCGCCTTGTTTATTGAAGCTCTCTTGGCATTCATGATGATGATTACGAGCAGAGGAGATGTCGGCAGAGGTTGTGGAAGCGCTTTTCGAGGCAGATATCTTGTGTGAAGGCAGTCGAGTTAGAGACTCGGGAAACGTGAATGAATACCCACCGTTTTTGAGGATTTTGGTCATTTTTCATGTGCTGTAGAGTGTCAAAAAGGTTGTGAGGCGGTATAAATAAGACATCTTTTCCAAGATTCCAGGTGATACGCCAATCTTGTCGATTGTAATATTGTGACATTGACTGGTTCACAGCGCCGTTATGCCAAATGATCTATCATAACTAATCTATGTAGTACTGGCTGGCAAGCCTCCAGCATGGAGGATGTGCATGGGAGTGTCGATGGTGGCAGTATGCGCGGATGAATAGTACTGAATCGGCGCCGGACAACGACGCCCGAAGCGCATCACCCGTACTTGAAGACGATTGGATTTGAAGGGGTAGGGCGTTTGCCTTCGGTAGCAGCTCCGATACTCTGATATTTTCAAACATCATCTTCATTGTCCGAACCATTTGCTTGGAGGGAACAATGATTCGGGGCTAAAGCTCGCCCCAGATTCTTGCCTTTTATGATAATGATAACGACATGGCTTGGCCTAACCGTTCATTCAGCGGTTTGAAGCTCCTATAAACATCATATCCCAGCTATCGTTCTATACCAATTTGGGTTATTCCTGTCGCGTATACTCTACGACCATTGATGAACGATGAGAAGGCTCAGAGGTGCGGTATGCTCGTCAGCGGAGTAGTTCTGCGGGACTTGCCTACGGTTTTGCGCCAACCTAATGACCTTTCGGGGTCAGTTATCACTGTAGATCCGGTTTCTGTCATTGGAGAACAGCAAGAGCTCGAGTCTCGCACATCTTGAGTTGAAGTATCTCAGAACCACGGCTGGTCTCAACGGCCATCGACTCGGAAGCAAGCTGTGTTGGGATGCACCTGCCCAGCGGGCGGATGATGCGTTGGCTATCAAGGGACACCGCGCCGTTTTTCAAGATGTTTGACGCACCAATTCTTAGGAAAGATATCTTGGTTGGGTTCCTAAAACCAAGCATCGTTCAACATGTAAGGTCTTCCGCGACGAACTATCGCGGCATCGGCTCTAACTCTCGCCAACTCTTTGTTACCGATGCCATCTCATAGCCTCATCTTTTATCTCTGCCTTTGGTGTATGATGTCTCTACCTAGTCTGAATACATGTGCCATGAAGGCGGACGGGGCGCAGATATCGTCAGCATCCAGTTCCAGCGAGGCAACCCGTACTGCGAACTTCCTCGACTGCAGCATAGAGACATGACACCCGACCAGCTTCGATTTTAGAGTCAATCGCAATTCCCAACGCAAGATTTGTTATGTGGGAATGAGCATTTTGCGAAGATCTCGTCGTTTTATATCGAATGGGCTTTTCCATGGCCACTAATCGCTTTAGATATTCCGCAGTGCGTGATATGTCTATGAAACCTCCGCAGTGAGATTTGCAACAGCATAAGAATTGTGTTTGATCATATCTGGTGAGACTCTGTTTTACCCTGGACGAGTCAGTAACGTGAGAAGACCGCGTCTCTCTTGCGTGGGCATTCTAGTGCAAGTCGTTGTGTGGGAAGCAGTACCTGTCTTTCGCCTATGTTACCGAACTTTTCAAGCCGGGTATTCCGACTTGTATGCTTCTAATATGAGGAGTCGCGGAAAGGCTGTCTGCCGTACGAGCTCAGGCGGCGGATGAGGAGCAGGTAGAAGAACAAGTGACCGCGGCACGACGGCAATCGAGGTGTTGAGCTGTACCCTGAAGCAGGGTATAAATGTGCTAGAAGCATCTAGAATAACTGACTCAAAATAGTGGAGATTGATCTCCCAGAGTGCGCTGTGCGAGTATCATGGGCGAGACGAGTCTTCGTCAAGACATTGGCGGCTATTGAAACTGCACTTGACTGTCAGAGTAAAAGCAAAATGCCTCCTCCGTTCCATAACTATGCCATTTGGAATACTCAAATGGAAAGGAAGAGCAACAGGGACTTATACCATCATCGGTCTCCAAGTTTCGCATGCCAACTTAGGCTGTGAACTGCGAAACACTCGTGGATGTTCCATGGCATTAACACTCATGATCACACGATCCCCTAGAAACATGGATGCTGTCACCTTGATTTGATTGCTTTTACGAGGGTTTTGGAAACCATCTTCGTGCTATATACTTGTGGTTCAGCACTTTTGCCGTGATCCCGATGATGTTTCTTCTCCACCGCTAAGGAGCTTTCCGGTTCGTACCATAAAGAAGAGAATTGTTCGTGACAGCACCACCGAGATTGGTCCATAATACACGAAAACAGCCTAGACGTTCTATCTCACTACGTGTGCCCTGCATCCTCCATATACTCCCCCTAATTGTGGTGAATATGACATTCAACTCTTCTTCTGAACTCAGTTCAACCATATCTATGGACTTCAAGCACATATTCTTGATTATTTTAGCGAATAAACGTGAGGAGACTTTGAGAGAAGACGCTATTCACTGAAACCAGACTGTTCAGATTGCAGGTGTCTCATCATTGACATGTCTATGGCGCATTCATAACTACCTTGGATATCAGCTATCAAGAACACTCACCTTTTGAACATTCGGCCATTTGATTGGCCTCTTGGCTGTAGAATCAACGGGTAGTAAATATTAGTCCAGAACGGACATATGTAAGAGATCGCCGTCAGACCACCCCGCTTATTATAAAATGATGATAAGTGTGAAGACCCCGCGCTACTTCAAGAAGCCACGGCATTAAGGTTGAACTCCCCGTCTGTTGATGAAGTATGGCTGCATTTTGGGCTGAAGGCTGGTTTCTGGTCTGGAGCGGAACCCATTTTGCGATTGGACGCTTGATTCGCCACCGATGCAGAAGAGCGCTCCCTGTAATACATAGTCGTATATGCCGACGACAGTGAAGGACGGTGGCACGTACTGCGGGTTGAACATCATGGAAAGGCATGGCTTCAGGTCGTACAGCTGACGTGCTCATCAGTGGCAGAAACAAATCTCAAGCAAGTAGACACTGGAAGGAGAATATTCTGGAGAAACAGTGAATGTGCGACGCGAAGCTTCGACTTTATAGAAAGATCAATAAAGCCAACAGTCAGCATGGTGCACAGAGTTGTGCAGTTCTTCACTTGTTCAACAAAGAGACCCAGGTTACTCTCACTCAGCTGTTGAAGCCCCTGAATACAAGTATGGGTCGATAGTTGGCATTGAACAGCTCTTTGGTATCTCGGGGTCATTGCTAAGGCCCATCGTGATAGTCACTTTTCAGCCAGGGAATCCTTAGTGAACTGGTAACCCAGACGACTTCCTAATTACATGATGTCACTATTCATCCAACCTCATAGTCATAGTACGACCAAGCTTCAAGCAGTTGCTAAACGGCCAATACACTACAGAAAGAGATGACGGGAGAGAAGAGCTGGGGTGTCAGACAGTTGCCCATAGCTGTGAAACGAGCGCGGTCAGGGAAGCTGTCTCAATGTAAAAGAGCCGACTAGCCAACACAAGCATCTAGTGCCTTTCCATTCCTGTCGCCGGAAGAGAAAGGATTGTGAACAGAAAGCGACTCTTTTATGCTCCAAAATCCCGATGGCAGTGGTTGCCAATACTCGACGAGGAGCTAGTTGTGGCCAGGGCATGGTCATCTCGTTGTGTGACTTAAAATGAGAAGAGCTCCCGTCATGGTGATAATCTGTGCAGAGACAGCGATGAAGCCTCGGCGACGCACGTAGTAATGTGAACAACGAAGATGGCGACGCGGCCGCATTCAAGTTCGATCTCGTCTCCACCAGACACACCGGTGCGCTTGCCGTCTAGCTGCCGGCCTCCCAGATGTCGGCAAGACTAGGGTTGGTAGAATAAACCCGAGATCGACGCGGATAAGGGTGAACGGCGGCACGGGGAGGAGAGACTTGGCAGAGCCCTGTCATCTTGCCGAGATCTGATAGAAGATGGACCGGCTCAATGCAGTCATGATCTCATACTTCAATTTGTTCAAACAACAATCGTCAACAATCACTTTGTGTTGCTCCTTAACTTTTCATCCTCAGTCCGGACAATTTTATACCGTTCCGTCATAGAAAACAAAGCGGCAGAGCAGGAAATAATAACTCAAATCTTAGATACACCTCTGATTCGCTGTAATCTTCTCGGAAACGCAGGCGGCTCTTGGGTAACCCAGGTCATTACAGATGAATGTCGGATTGCGGATGTACAGACGGAAAGAGTACCTCTATACGCAGCCTGCGGTAAATTTGACAATATATTGGGATACTCATCGGGATAACCGCCAAAGGAAGGTGATCAGAAACGACTTCGCAGCCGACTCGGACCCAAGCAACGTGCGTTGGAGCTGACAATCCGGGGGAAACGCATGTCATACTGGCCAGATTCCAGATTAGCAGCATCCTTCACCTGGACATGATCAAGTCGCTACTACTACGTGCCATATTCCCGAGCATCGCTCAGTCGCCGAAGAAAGCTTTGATGATGTTTACGAAAATCTTCTACAGCATTTGTGAAAGGCGGCTAGACCAGGGAATACTCTCATAAGGCGTGATCTGGGGGCCGAGATGTAGCAGTCCAGCTTCAATCCCTGCGTCGACTCGACTCAGGGAGCGTTTCGAGGTCATTCTAGTCCGTCGGAAATAGAACCAGGCTCAAAATCAGTTTATAAAAGGCTTGGGATGTCAAGAAGTAAGAGTTGACAAATGAAGGTAGCTGGTGCTCACTAGTTGTCATCAGATCAGATTGTGCAGCCACAGCTTACATGACCGTCCGAGACCCGCTGCTCTCCGCACAGCTTCTTCAATCGTTCGCTTTACTGTTGCAGTCATCGAATAGTGCTGAGTAAGAAGTAAACAGAGCCAAACGGCGAAGAAGATCCGGAGAGTGTGTCCACCAAGCCGGTCATCAGGACCTACGTCGCCCGTGTGTCGCCCCCGCAGGTTGGGTAGGCTCACAGCGCGGATCATCGAGTACAGGGTTTCATCTGTGACGTCTGTGTGCTTCTAGAGGAATACTTGCTTGGACTTATACCAAAACCCAGTCAACACGGCGATTCTTGAAATGCCGGCGGCTGGACGAACAATGGACTCAGCTGCTACGGTAGATTTCAAAGGGTGCCGTCAACAAAAACGGACTTCTTTACAGAATTTGAAGAGCAATTACACTTGGTCGTTCTATGTTGATCCAAGGCAGTCTTTCAATGTGATCGACTACCTGGTCCACTGGACGGAGCCGGTCAAAGCCCTCCGCAGAGGCATGGCAGAGTGTCATTGCGACGACTTCATGTACCGCGGCGGCCTCAGAGTGTTCATGCGAATAGCCGGAAAATGACGAGCGGCGGGGAGGAGGAAGCTGGTGCCTTCGGGCGTTGGTCAATATACATATACGTGAACAGGACCGCGGAAACTCCCGTTGATATCTCCATCGTTGGTGATTCAGTGCTGGAGAAGAACCCCAAACTACTGAGGAAGTCATTGGCGTTGGGAAAACCTGAAATCTTGCCGCCAAAGGTCGGGTTTATATGTAATTGCGGCACGTCGCTGTCGACAACGAGAATGAACAGCCGCGCGCGCGCCGCAATGAGTCGTTTGATGGCAGGATGCGTGGCATTGGAAGAGTACCAATCACCGCGAGTAAACAACTACAATAAATACCACGGAAAAGGCCAAACAGTCATTCTACAACAAACAGATGTCCTGCTTATTCCTGTGATGATCAAGCCAGAAGCAAACGCTCAGATGTGCTCCCGTCGGTCGTCACGTTCGTCAGCCCAGTTTGCAGGGGACAGGACCAGTTTGACCACAACTTCATTGGGAGATCAGGCAGCTCGAAGGGGTACGGATAAGAGGGGAGAGACCAGGACGAAAGACGAAGATGGCGCGCCGGGTTGTGCTCTTCTAGCATTCCGGGGACGCAATTTCTGGGAGGAAAGACGACAAAATCCTGTGAGAGGTTACCTGCTGGTTTTTCGCCGCGACCACTAGCAGCAGCCCTACACATTTGGTTTCTACAGCACCGGAATCCTGTTAATATGAGTTAGGTGAATATATACCCGGGGCAGAGGGCTGAGTTCTGGGAGATGACAGCCCATGAGAGACCTACGACTTCCTCCACGTACAAAGCAGAGGGAAATGGGCAAATTCCGGTGCGCGAGGGGGTCTTGTCGCCAGCGCCCGTGAGCTTAAAAGGCCGGAGGAGACGCGGGTATCTTGTGCCGTCAATGTTGCCACTTGACGTTGACGTACTGAAGAATAGGTGGGAATGCGAGCGGCTCAGGAGCGCATTACGTTTTTGCATTTCAGGAGGGGGCACTGATAATCTTCGGGCTGCGGGAGTGAAGGTCACATTGGTTGGGAGGGGATGTGAATACGCAAAAAGCCAACAGAGGCAAGAGACGCCAGACGAGGACGACAGCTGGCGTCCAACTTCGCCACCCAGTAATTGGTGTCAAGGATCGGATCGGACAGTTTGTAGCCTCTGAGTTCTAAAAGGGGTGCTTCAGAATAGAGCACCAGGGACAGAACATGAGAATTTGGCCTGGATAATCAGCTTAAAGGGCATAGCATCTGTTGAGTTTGGAGACTGATAGGGGGAAGGGCATTCAAATCCCCGAAGCTCACTCCCCTGCCTCAGGCAGGACAACAACGGCGCCCACGATCAGTCGCCAAGGGAATGGCAGCCTGTCAACAGGGCTCTGTTTGCTACGGCCCTTGTAGAGTTGCTCCAACAGAGACCCCGATCTCTAACAGCGTTGCATCAGGTTAGAGATCAGACTCTGTTTGGTAGGTGGCCCCCTTGAATATACGCAATGCATGCCGTACTTCTTGGGGGACAGCATTCAGCGCAAGGTTTCCCGAGACAGGACAACATATGCGCTATGGTGCCGCAAGGTTTGCCGGAGGAAATATTTTCTGGCATTTCTTTTGGCCAAACTCGAGGTTTCTCCACAGGCATAGCCATCTTCCATGGTTCATCGGGATTTCGGAGGAACCCCGACCTCAGCCACGATGAGATTTTGGCTTGGAACGGCCAATGAGTCTCGCAGGTGTCAATGAGATACCAGCCTTCTCTGAAACGAAAGCAACACACTACTGCAACTCGACAGCTCGTGACGATGCCGTACAAGCTTGTATTGTCTTTCTTTTAGCAAAATCGAGATGCGCCGAAAAGTGCCAACCGGTGAGGATCCATGCTGTGGGAGTTGGAGCCGGAACGTCGTGTGACGGAGGCGTGGTCTTGCCGCAAAGAATGCGCTCGAGAGTGTCCTAAATCTCGATGCCTATGTCAGAATGTCTATGAACACACACTAGAAGCGCGGGCAGTCCCAACAGAGCAGGCTGAATGGCCCGGACCTTGGGAGCGTTTGGCGACGGTTGGCAGTTGGCCAAGGCAAATGATGACATTTATGTTGCCGAAGTCGATCTGTTGATCGAATTGCTGTCTCGCTTCATCGATGACAACAAATGCCATTCTGACTGGAGGAGCCGCACGTGGCAAGCGCCCGAAGGGACGTGACGCCGCCAAATCGCCGGCCCGGCTGCAAGTTCAGCTCTAATCACCCCTAGCTCACAATCAAGAATTCGATCAGTGCCCGCCCTTTGTACCCCAAAGCGCACCACTGAGAGATCGATTTTGGATTACCGGTCTTATCCGGCCGGTTAACACGTCTGGACCGCGATCGATATGCAAGCGGGTCGCTGTGAGGCGTCGGGAGCATCAGGCGATTTGTATGCGACCGAACAACGAAGGGCTCGCCTAATGACGTGAGGAAAAAGAAATTATTGGCGAACCCTCTCAAATGGGGGCGTTGCATGCCAGGCACACGTTCTTGCTTGCAGCAGCGTTGGATCTAAGACCTGCAGCAGAAGGGTGTCCTTGTGGGGGCGCCACGAGGGTGGCAAAATTGTCGAGTGCGGGAGATGAGCATTCGCATGACGTGTGTGTAGTATGAACATGTTGGGGGCGAAAGAAGAAGCGATACAAAACCCCACGGCTGAGAAAAAAACAACGTGCGATTGGATAGTCAAACATTGGTGTTTCTGGCGTCGGTCTAGACTCCCGATCCGGACGTCGACAAATGTGGGACGGGAAGTCCGGGCCCGGTGGAGAGGACGGGTGTGACCGGTTTTGGGCGGGCCTAGAATGCCGGGCGGAATGAGACGTGAACCAGTTCCTGCGGCCGGGCGGATTATACCGGTCGGCAGCACCCGATGGTGAGACTATTCTGAGCACACCTGGATCGACGACGAGGGCTGACGGCTATTCTGTAAACGAGATACGATGCAAGAAGCTCGTTTTGGAAGACCCTGCAGCGCATTGGTGAGTAAGACTCGTCTGTCTGTGCACAAATCCAGGAGCAGAGCGGGCGCCGATATCGATCTCGCAGTTGTAAGCCACGCATCGCGGGCAGGCTGTGTCAAAGTTGCAGTCGCATACAAACTTCTGGAATAAGAAACAAGAACCACGTTGGCGATGGTGAAACCCGTGGCTGCGGCGCACCAGCGGGAGTTCGCAGGATGGCGCGCGGCGGGGCGCCGTTTTGCTCATGAGCCAAGAACCAAGCCAGGTCACGTTGTGGTGATTCTGTAGCATTGGTACCGAAGTGATTGCCGGTTCAGGATCCAGGATCCAGGGTTTGGAGCTTTGTTTGGGGGTACGGCAGACCAAACCAGCGGAACGGAGCATGGCACAGCGTGGCAGACGCAGGCGGGTAGGCTGGCTGTCGATGAAGCCGTCTGAGCATCGAGCATGGTGCATGATGATCGAGCTCGGACATGGTTGTCATCGGCGGGTTCGGCTAATTCGGTGTGATCTCGCCGCCCGGACCGGCGGTAAGTGGGCATGCTTACGAGAGTTGGTCATAATTATGGGCGCTGCTGGCTGGGACGAAGCGCCAGCGAGCGAGGGATTTCTGGAGCTGTGATGCTGGCATGTCGAGCTGTGAATGCAGATCGAAGTGGTGTACTGCGTAGGATGAGACTGCAGTGGCCAGGGGTTCGACGTCTAGCGGCGACTGTGTATGCCTCGGGTAAGGTAAGGTAATTGAAGGTAATCCAAAATAAGGTAAGGCAGTTGCACAACCTTGCCAGCACCTGGTGTGAGGTCTTGGAGGGGACATTGCAGAGAGAGAGAGGCGGGACAGCAAGTGGCCCAGACTTGATGCTGGACAAGTGTCCGGAGCGGTCCTGGAATGGCTCCTGGCGCACAATAGATCCAGCAACTCGGATCCAATGCTTCAAGTGCGCCCGCAGACGCACGCCCGACTCCGGGAAAAGAAGACTCGACAGGTATCGAATATCGGCAGTGAATGCAGGGCGAATTCAGGTATGCTGCAGCCAGCAACCTAATGTATTTAGCCCGGTTATGCCAGCGGAAAGACTGGAGCTAAAACCCTAGGCCAGCTGGAAACTTGTCTGGTGCTGGCGAATGGCATTTCACCATTGGGCTGATGAAGGATGCAGAAGCACCTGTAGGGTGCCAAGCTATGTTCAGCTGTGCTTTCTTCTCCGGCGGCCCGTTTCGATTTCAGTTTCTCCCCGCTCGTCTCGTTCAACCAACGCAGCTGAAAAAAAAAGAAGCAGACGGAAAAAGATGTGGAAAGCTTTTCAAGTCTGGCGATGATTGGCGCTGACACGATGGGCGGCGTAGAGGCTGACTCGACGGCATTTGTTGTGCAGAGGGAGGAGATACTTCGGCAGAGGTTAGGCTCGAGGGAGTAGGTTGTCTGACTGCGCCGAAGGTGTCTGCTGTCACCAGGCATTCTTCAATGGATCGGCCGAATGGCTGGGTTCGTATGCCAGGAACAGCTGTTGCCAGTGGGCATCGACCAGTCGCAGGGCACCGGCGAAATGAAACCCGGCCGGGAACAAAGCGCATCAAGACACAATTGGAAGTGTGGAAGTACAAAAGTGTGGCACTCGTAGGGCAGTCGGCGTAGTGGTGTCGATGATTCATCATTTGCGAAGGACGCCGCAACGTGCCCCGAGCTCCATCGCGACCTGCATGACAGACAGGGAAGGGAGGTTCAGTTGGCCTTGGGTCTGCTGCGTTGCGGCGCGGGTGAAAAGCCTGACACAAGCATAATAATGGACGGAACAGCGGGGGCGGCAGGTGGATGAATGTTGGGATGTGATGGGAATCCTCGTCATGGAGATTGATGAGTGTGAAGGAGAGGGAGTTGCAGTCTACAGGTTTCCCATGCCTGCGATTGATACGACGTGTTGATGACCAGCTGTGGCAAGGAGCAATCGTGGGTACCTACTTCCTTCCCTCCAAATTGGAAACCAACAAGGGAGACAGAAGGAGGGATGGACTTCTGGATGTTGGTACCTACCTACCTTACGAAGGGAAAGGTAAGACGAGATGAGAGGTGACAAAGCACCATCAGTAAGGTAGGCAGGCACGGATGGATGGCTCTTTCTCTTTCCTGGACAGTTCCTTCCAAAGAGTTTGGCGGCGTCACAGCAGTGAGGGGTCGGTGGTCGGACTGGGCCCCGCGGCAGGGCAGGGCAGGGACCCGCTTTTCCAGACCCAAGTATCCGTCCAGGTGGACTCGATCTTGACAACCCCGGACTTTATCTCTCCATCATGGACGTCCACACGTCCCTCCTGCTCGATCTCGAGGTCATCTTTCCCATCCCGCCGCAATCGACAAGCCATCGACATTGCGTCCCCTCGCCCAGCCAAGCTGCAGCCCTCGCATCCATGCTTTCCTGCTGCGACTTTTCGATCAATCACATTGAGCAACTTCCAATGCACGCTGCCATCGTCCTTCAACCCCATGCCATGCCGACCTGCTTTCCCCCGACTGGCGCATGGCCGCATGGCCTGGTCTGGTCCTCCATGTCCCATCACCCGTCATCTCTCCCTCCCTCTTTGCCTCATTGAGCAACGCCCGACTTGCCAAACGTGCCAAATTTCCTGCCGAATCGCCTGACATGGCATTCCAAATCGAGGGGGTTCGACTCTGTAGGGGCGCCGGAATTGCCAGGGGTCTAGACCCAAAGGGTTTAAGAAAATCTCAGGGTCCAATCCACCACAATCTCACCCACGGGCCCAGACGGGGGATGGCCATGATTAAAACCAAAAGGCGCATCGGCGAACACTCCGCCGCCACAGATTGGCTCTTCCGCGTCGGCTCCTTTCTCTGCTCACTGCCTCCACCTGCAATTGTCGTCCCGTCACCTCGACATAACCGTCTTGACTTATCCTTTCACCAAGCAGCACAACCTACACTAAGCCAAGGTTATCCGGTTATAGTATCACTCTCAAAGGCACACGACACATCTCGAGTACATTGCCTTGCCATACTCGACGCCGTACGCCGCAGGTCCACTCCACATCTCGACGCCGCAAACTTTCCAGGTTGAGCTGTGTTGGCCGTGGAAAGCTTGACCCTGCAAAAGAGTTCCATGAGTCCCCAGGAGGTGTCCATTTGAGATCAGGCTGCGTATACGATTCCGCCCTTCTCCATTCGGGATACTCCCACATCCTGTGCTCCTCTCTCGGCTTTTCCTAAAACTCTTTCTGTCCTGTTCTGTCCTGTCCTGCGGTGCGGAGAGAAGGACCCAAAAGCAAGTACATTACCACTCGATACAAACGATACAAAGAGAACCGATCTTCCTGTCCTCCACACTTTTCCATCTCTTCCCGATCATCTAACCTAAAAATCGATGCCGTCGGCGCTTGCAGCCTCATCGCCCGACCGCCTAACAATCGCGGCAAGACCCCTGGATTGAGATTTAGCGGCAGCTGCGTCATTCCAATCGGGGCGAACCTAACTCCCCTCCTGCTCCTGCTCCCGAAAGACACCGGGTCCTGGTCTCCTCTTGCCCTAAGGAACCCTGCCCATCGTCGAAGGCACATCCTTACCCTCCCGTCCCTCGCCTACTCCCCCCCGGCTCCCCATCTGTGCCTGCAGTTCACTTCGCTCTTACCTGCTGTACTTTACATACCTTACCTACTGCATCTACTTCTCTGTTCCTCCTGTGGCGACTCCAAGACTACTCTTCTTTCCAGCTGGTCGGGAACTAAAACAGATCCAACGGCTTCTCTTACGCCATGACTTTGGTCTAGACTTTGTGGCCATCATCACTCCAACAAAGCCCACACCTGTCGCTTTCCATTGCCACAGAGGGAGCTTTCGTTTCTATCATTGTTACTCCCCAACACTCCATCAATACCTTCAACAACCCTATTACCGAGCTCACACACACACCAAAGTCCGTCACAGTCGTTCCCCGAGCATCATCGACAGCAGTACCTCATTCTCAAGAACTTACGACTCAATATCCCTTTACGATAGCCCACCATGACGGCCACAAACACCCTCATCTATTTGCTCCGGCATGACCTTCGCATTGCGGACAATCCCATCCTTCACCACCTGGCAACCTCTTCTGACCATGGCTTCACTCATGTTCTCCCTGTGTACATTTTCCCAGCACACCAGATCGAAATCTCAGGTTTCCTCCGCGACGGGAGCAAATCAAAGTACCCAGAGGCACGCAGCGAGATTGGCAAATTCTGGAGATGCGGCCCTCACCGCACGAAGTTCATCGCCCAATCCGTATGGAACCTGAAAGAGTCCCTCGAGGGGGTTGGTAGCGATCTGTGCTTGAGAGCAGGCATGTTTGGTGACGTCGTCGACGAGCTTCTCCGAGGCTTTTCCGACAGCAAGCACAAAGTTGGCGCCGTGTGGATGACGGCTGAGGAGGCTGTCGAAGAGAAGAAAGACGAGAAGGCCGTAGCAGCGGCTTGCTCTAAATACGGCGTCAACTTCAAAACATGGTTGGATGAGAAATATTTCATTGACGAGTAAGTTGATGCTCTGCAACAAACAAGGCGTTGTGGCGACACTGACAAACTCCCTTCAGTCGCGACCTAGGCTTGAAGAAACCAGAAGATCTTGACAACGTTTTCACCGCCTTCCGCAAGACTCAAGAACCTCTCCGAGAGAAGCCCAAACCCACCTTGCCGGAACCCAAAAAGAGCGCAGTCAAGCCCTATCCCAAAGAGTTCCTCCCTACTCAGAGCTCCCCTTACGAGGTGCCGTTCAATGAATACAGCAAGTTGGAATCAGCATTGTTGAAGCCCCTGACGAGCCCCTTTATCGACGATCCCCAGCTTCCCGAGAAAGCAAAGTCCGTTCATCCATTCCAAGGCGGTGAGAGCGAGGCACGCAACCGCCTACACCATCTCGTTAAATCTGGGGCTATGACCGAGTACAAGAACACGCGTAATGGCCTCCTTGGCGTCGATTTCAGCACGAAGCTTTCCGCCTTCTTGGCTCTCGGCTGTCTCACGTCGCGGCAGATTCACGAGGCTCTGGTCCAGTTCGAGGATGGCACCAATGATGATTACAAGGACACAACCGGTTACGGAAATGGGGAGAACGACGGAACTAAGGCGGTCCGATTCGAGCTTTTGTGGCGAGACTACATGCGCTTGTGCACGAGGAAATTTCAGGAGAGGCTGTTCCGCGTCACTGGCTTCAAGGAGGACGATACGCCCAAATGGAAGACGGCCAATGCCGACCATGTTATCACGGAGGACAACCTGGGCGCATCTGTCGACGATATCAAGAAGACATTACAGAGGTTTCTTGAAGGTACTACCGGCATGGGTCTGATCGACGCCTCACAACGCGAGCTGATTCATACTGGGTATACATCTAACAGAGCCCGTCAAAACGTTGCTTCTTTCCTTACCAAGCATTTGGGCATCGATTGGCGCTATGGTGCCGAATGGTACGAGTACCTTCTTGTCGACTACGACGTAAGCTCCAATTGGTCCAATTGGCAGTACGTCGCCGGTGTGGGTAACGACCCCCGAGGTGAAAACCGCATTTTCAATCCTATCAAGCAAGCATTTGACTATGACCCGAAGGGAGAGTATGTCAAAGCTTGGGTTGTGGAGACCCGTGGTCTCGAGAAGTTGGAGAACGTCTTCCAAATTGCCACAACATCCCACGAAGATCTTCAGTGTCTCGGGTTGAGTAACAATAAGATGGCCACAGATCCTGTGAAGAAGATAGAATTTTCAGTTGAGGGCAAGCCTAAGAGCGGTCGACGACAGTACGCCAACCGCAGGAGAGGGCGCGGAAACTCCAATGGGGGCCACGGAGGAGGAGGACTGAGAGGCCCACCCAACGGAGGTACCACTAATGGCGGGTTTGCGCCGGCACCGGGCTCAGGAGGACATGACGGTGAGAATCATGCGGCGCCGCGGTCTCCGCCTGAAGGTCCCCAGGGATACAGACCCAATGGCAACTATCGCGGCAACTATCGTGGCAATGGGAGCAGTCGAGGCCGAGGTGGTGCCGGCGGTTATCGGGGCGGCCGCGGGAGCTATGGTTCTCGTGGAGGCTTCAACAACCCATACTACATGCAGCAAGGCCAAACCAGGCCGCAGTTCGCTCTCAACCCCGCAGCACCCATCTAGGAGGGACCACCTCGTCCGGCTCAACCCGATGGGTCTCAGCCTGACGATTTTCCCCATGAGGGCTCTCAATTGTCCAATCAGGCAGGATCTGAGGAGGAGAATATCCCTGATCCCAGGTACCTTGAAGGCAATGCGCTACTTGAGGCACACAGACAACAAGCCTTGGACTTGGGCTATCTATCACCAGACAGTTGGTACACGTGCATGCTGGAGCTTATGGAATTTGGGGCTCTTCACCTGGGAGTTCGTTATGAAGACAAGAAGTTTTACAAACAAACCCTCAAGGATGCGAAAGAGGCACTTGAAATGTGGGCACTTCAACGAGAGAAGGAGGAGGAGAGCGTGGAATAAATCTTCAGGAATGGATCCTGAATTGTTGCCAGTACATGGACTACTAAAAGGGATGGGTTATTAGACCGGGATTACCAGCGTGTCTATACTTTGTAACCTGTACCATAGCACCTGCCGCGACAACAGCGGATGTATGAAATTGAGTTGATTTCTTTGCCCGACATTGCGTCTCATGACTGTGGGTTGCCCTCACACCCTCGCTCCGATATATCCAGCGCAGCTGAAATACGTGCCATCCGTCTCCAAATTGCACGACGTTCATGCTTCAAACAAATCTTTTCATGCCTTAATCATTTCCGACACTGCTAGTTTGCGTCATAACCAGCTTTACTTTTCCTGAATAAACAATGTAGAAGAGAACATCAGAGACCTCGCATAGACCACATCAACAGGTTCGTAGCAGTACAGAACAACTTGGCAGTGTCATGGTATTTTGACCTATTTGGCTCTCCAGAACTGAGTTGATGTTGCTCATTACTAGCAGCAACCATGCAACCCAACATGAGCGCAATCTCCCCCACCGTCTATTCACATCTACTCTTACACCATCCTCGCCATGGGGAATCTTTGTCCAAACACACATTGCCCCCCCCCCCGAAAAACAACGCCAAGAAATCACGACGCCGCTCAGAACCTCTTCCCCAGAGGCTTGACGTCGACCCCCTTGGGCACGACAAACAACCCTTTCGCCTCGAGCGCAATCTCCCCGTCGGGGCCCTCCATGCGCCCGCAGATCCACAGCTTGCGGTCCGTCTTGTCCTCGCCATCGGGGCCCTTCTGCAGCTCCGGCAGCACGGCGTGCACGCGCACCTTGTACAGGAACCCGGGCGTGACGGGCTCCTTGAAGTCCATGGACAGCTTCGCCGTGACGGCCTTGTTGGCGGAGAAGTTGAGCGCGGCGAGGCGGCCCATGGCCTCGTCCATGATGGTGCTCAGCATGCCCCCGTGCACGACGCTCGGCCAGCCCGAGGTGCCCTGCCCGAAGACGACGGCGAGGATGAGCTCGCCCGTCAGCCGGTGGCGGAAGACCATGTGCACCAGCCCCAGCGCGTTGGGGTTGTTGAGCGCGCCGGCGCAGAGGTGCGTTTTGCGGTGGGCGTCGGAGAAGTCGGTGTAGGGCTCCCAGTGGTCCCAGTCGGTCGGGCGGACGGTGATTTGGGAGCCCGAGACGGAGACGGCGGCGGGGACCATGGCGTCGAGGCCCGGGTCGGAGGCGAGGGCTTCGGTGGTGGCTTGGTGGCGGTAGAGCGGGATGTCTTCGGGGTCGTAGTCGGCGGGCGGGTAGAGGAAGGGCGTGACGAAGCGGATGGCGGCGAGTTGGTCGGACGTGGGCTTGTAGCCGGCCAGGAAGAAGAAGAGGGCCCAGAGGGCGCGGCGGAGGAGGATCGAGCGGCGGGACTGCGGGGGAGGGGCGGTTGGTGTTGTGTTGTTGGCGGAGAGGAGGGCGGTGATTTGCGAGGGGGTGAGGTGGGAGAGGTTCTGGAGGGCGGCGGAGGCGGCTGCGTTTTGGGACTGTTGGGGAGGTGGTGGTGGGATCGGCTTGAGGAGGGAGGGTCTTGTTGTCGTGAAGGGGCGGAGGAGGGTGGTGGTGGTGGTTGAGCGCGGGGACCTGGCGAGGTCGCGGAGGAGGCGACGGGTCGGTGTCCTTGGTATCATTTTGGCGGTTTGTGTGTGGCGCGTGGAGGAGAGGTGGGAAGAGGGAGGTGTGCGCTGCGACGGGGCAGCGTTGGGAGCTGCGCGATGCGATGAGGGCGGCGCAAACGGGAGCGAGTTGGCGATGGTGAATTGATGGAGGTTTAATTTGAGGCTTGGTGGAGCTTCCGGTGTAGCTCGGTGAAGCATTGACGCGGCGCACGGACGTTTTCCTGGGGCTGGGGGCCGTGATGTCACCTTTTGACGTGCGATCGGACGAAGCAATCCTTCAATCACATTTTGGAGCCCATTGACATGTCACTTTGCGGACTGAGTCATGATGTGTTGACAACTTTTATGTTTTGGCTATGAAGTTGGCCTGCTAATCGTGCGATGCGTCTAATGCTAAGGATACAAACTTGCTAATGTGAAGAAGAAAAAGGGGCATTAACTCAAGCCGCCATCAGTGTACTCCAAGCAACCCAAGCCCGTCGCGACTTGGGCACAGTGGCCCGTCCCGTCCCGTCCGCCGCGGCAGCGTTGCCGTTGCTGACCAGCATGCGGCCAATCTCCATGTAGCTCTCCACGGCGACGACCATGGGGCCGCGCGCCTCCGAGGGAATCCACTTCATCGACTCCCTGGCCTCGCCGTAGTGCTCGAACGCCTTTGCGAGGATCTTGCGGCGCACGTTGGCGACGCCCTCGCTGCGCGGGTCCTTGAGAACGTCCTCCGGCGAGAGGCCCTCGTCCTTGAGCCAGGAGGTGGGGAGGTAGACGCGGCCGATCTTGGCGTCGACGGCGATGTCGCGGGCGATGTTGACGAACTGCAGCGCGAGACCCATTTGGCGCGCCGTGTTGCGGAGGTAGGCTTGCATGTACGGCGGCAGGGAGTGTTTGCAGTGGCAGAAGACGAGCTCCAAGCAGGACTGGCCGACAGTGCTGGCGACGCGGGCGGCGTAGAGCTCGAGGTCTTCCGGTGTTGCGATGGGGAAGCTGTTCGTGCTGAACTGGAGGTCCATCTCGAAGCCCTTGAGGAGCTCTGCCAAGGGCTCGCGGGGAATGAGGTTGGCGGGCAGGAGGTCCAGGGCGGAGAGGGCTGACGCGGGAAAGTTCTCTGCCGCATACTGGGAGGCAAGAGCGGCCAACGAGGAGTCGGGATCCTTGTAGAGTAGAGCCAGGTGGCGGTCGAGCTTGGAAATCCAGACGGCTGCTTCTTGGGGGTTCGCTGCTTCATCGACGAGGTCGTCGGCTAGACGGCAGTAGGAGTAGCTGTGGTATTGTCAGAGGTGATTCGGTCATCAGGAGAGCCAACCTACAGCAGAGTCAGGTCAATGCGGAGACGACCAGGAAAGACGGAGCTGGCGAGGTGAAAGCTGCGGCTCTTCTTTGCCAGTCTGGTCACTGCTTGGCGGATACCCAGGATGCGCTGCATGTCGTACTTTGACGAAGGAAGCACTCTGGCTCGCAGCAGAGACATGGACAAAGCATCGGCGGGCTTGTCAAAGATGTCGGGAAAGGCATCGCAGACGGCAACGGCCTTGTCAAAAGCGCCAATACCAGTAACAACAAGAACGTTGGTCACCAGAAAGAAGACGGCTTCTTCAATCTCCAGACTGCCAAAGAGCTTGAACTCAAGCTTGGTGCCGCTCTCAATAGCCCAGGTGCCACGTCCCAGTGCCATCTCGTCGACCACCCAGAGGTAGACAGTAGGCAGGATAACTGGGAGAACAGTGCATGCCAGCGGCAGCGCCAGAAGGAACTGGGCGGTGATGGTCCAGATGAAGAGGGCAAAGGAGCACGCCCACACGAGGATCAAGCCAAGATACGTTCCCTCACCCTCCTTGGCGATGAGCCAGGCACCAAGCGTGATGCTGCCGGCAAGAACGCCCTGGCCGACGGTCTTTCCGCTCTTGATCCATTTGGGGAGGGTGGTTGGCGAGTTGAGGTACTGAGCGTGCAGGACGGGCTTGTTGAGGATGATGTAGAGCTGGGCCGTGATGTAGGTCTGGATAATGAAAAAGAAGAGCTCCTCCAAGGGGATGCTGAAGAGGGTAGGGCCGAGGATGGCGTTGGGCGGGTAGGTCCAGATGCCGGTTCTGATGAGATATGAGTCCCAAGGGATGGTAGCCACGAAGGCGATGGTGGCGATGAAGAGCGTCTTCACGACATCGAGGCGGGTGAAGAGCGGGTATGAGAAGAAGGTGAGAAGCCCTGCTAGAGGGATGGTGTACTTGATGTGCCTAAGAAGGTAAGTGAGGGCGCCTAGCAGGACCTGCTCGGAATGACTTACACCAGCGCGTAGTCGTAACCCATCTCGTGCTGTTGTGAGAATTCTTTATTTCAAAAGTGAAAAAGCCCTCATAGAGGGCAAGCACGACGGCTGTGAGGTGATCGGTGGGCGATTAATGAATGTGTTTCTTCAACGGCTCCCACAGCAGCCGTACCTTCCGTGGACGGTCCGGGAAAGAAATGCAAGGCACTCCAGTGTAGGACAGGTGGCTGAGTTGAGAAATCAGATGGCGGCAGGAGTCAAGGCAATGACGAAAAACACACGCATGTGTGAGTGGGATGTGGCCTGGTGTAAAATGGCCCACGCGGGCTGCCGGTTTCACTTCTTTGTCTTGTTGGTAAAACCGTGGATTTCACCGTTGTGCTTGCCTTACACCGGGCAAAGGAAGGGTCGGCTGGTCCAGCGGTCGGAGGTGGTGAATCGTCCCGAGCCGCAGATAAAAACCATCTAGAAGAAGACGTGTCGTTATCTCTCCGGAGCGTTTCTCCGCTGAATGTTTCTCGGCCCTCGGACTCGTCTTGATTTTCGAGACCGAAGGGAGGAGAGGGCGCGGACTTTGAGGCAGACGGGTAGGCGAGGTGGTTAGCCCGGGTTGATAGAGCTTCTTTCCGGATTCGGATAAAGGGCGCGCGCAGGATTGGGCGGGAACCTTGGAAGGATCAATCAAAAAAGGGAACGCCAAGGTAGGGATGGCAAGGCTTGGGACGTTCGAATTGTTGAGGTGAGCTTGCTGCAGCTGCAGGAGGCTAAGGTGAGGTAAGGTGCAGGTGGCTGGATTGGTTGGAGTGAGTGAGCTGCGGGTGTGCGTCGAAAAGAAACAAAGTCTATGACGACCATATGCGCGTCGGGAAAAAAAGATGGGATTCTTCGGCTTTCCGTCCAACCCTCGTCCAGAATCTCTGTGTGTGATCGGGTCCCAAGGATTCTTCGTTAGTGCCCGGCGGGAGGAAGCATTGATTGAGCTAGAGATGAAAAAGTCCCAGCGAGAGAATGAGGACTAATTGTTTTTGAAGGCAGGACTAGGCCGACGGCAGTGTCAAACGTGGCAGGAGAGCGAGTGAGACAGGTCGCGATTGCGAGGAACGTACACCGAATTGCGGGTGGGCGCTCTTTTGTTTTTGTATGAGACCCCCAAAAAGGTGAGCTGAGGGTGAATCATTACACTCCAATTACCAGCCCAGTCTCGGGTGTTCAATTGTTGTGGACGTGACGGAGAGAGGGGAGCACTGGCCGTCTCAAGTGTCCTAGAGCGGGATACTTTCCCTCAAGTCTCCAACGGCATTGATGGGCCGAATGGCCGCACCGATCAACGAATACGATATATCGATATCGCGATGCGCCAACTCCACCTGGACATTGCCCAATGTCACACACACACACCTCTCACCTTAGCACACACCTTACCCAACCTGAGCTTCCCAGGGGGCCATAGCTCCCACACGCCAACGCCACTCCCTGCCGTTGGCGCCGCCAGGGTGTTTTCAGTGCCGGAAGCTTGCCGGTCTTACCGATATGTACCTGAAATCGGGTCTGCAAGAGTTTACTCCATGGTAGTTGTGTGGCTGTTGGGTCGTGTACCTGGATGCTCCATCTGCCCAGTGCAACGTCGTCAACCTCCTCCGAGTCGAGGTGTCATCCCTCTTTCGCACCGGCCGATGCGGACCCCGTCCTCGTGCGATTTCACCCCTGCCCGTCCCGTGGCTTTTGTGGACCCCCAAGGCATGCGAAGGGATTGACTAGGTTGTCTCTTCACATGTTTCGACATCAATGACGGGACAATTATCTATTATGAATGTCACTCGAGGCCCATCTAGCATGCTAGCTCCCTCTGTCAACCAAGCTCTCATCGTGAGCATGTGAGCGCGTGTTGACTTCCCATCTCACCTACATCTGTATAAGCACAATCAGTCATCTCACCTAACCACCTAACTCACCCTCAAGACATCTCATCAATCCTTGAAAATGCCCTCCCTCAGCGAGAAGCCCAAGACGGCAATCGTCGTCGGCGCCGGCGCCGGCGGCGTAGCCCTCGCCGCCCGCCTCGCCAAAGCAGGCTTCTCCGTCACCGTCCTCGAAAAGAACTCCTTCACCGGCGGCCGCTGCTCCCTCATGCACCACGACGGCCACCGCTTCGACCAGGGGCCCTCCCTCTTCCTCCTCCCCCAGCCCTTCCACGAGACCTTCCGCGACCTCGACACCACCATGGCGGACGCCGGCGTCGACCTGCTGCGCTGCGAGACCAACTACAACATCTGGTTCCACGACGGCGAGCTCTTCCGCCACTCCTCCGACCTCGCCGCCATGAAGTCCCAGATCGAGCGCTGGGAGGGCAAGGACGGCTTCGAGCGCTACCTGCAGTGGCTGAGGGAGGCGCACACCCACTACGAGGTCTCGGTGCGCGAGGTGCTGCACAAGAACTTTAGCAAGCTGGTCAATCTGGCGCGGCCGCGGTTTGTGAGGCATGTGGTTTCGCTGCATCCGTTGGAGAGTATTTGGAGTAGAGCGAGCAGGTATTTCTGGACTGAGAGATTGAGGAGAGTGTTTACTTTTGCTGTTATGTATATGGGAATGTCCCCGTTTGACGCGCCGGCGACATACTCTCTGCTGCAGTACACTGAGTTTGCGGAGGGAATCTGGTATCCTCGTGGTGGCTTCCATTCCGTGGTCGCGGCGCTGGTTCGTATTGGTGAGAGTCTGGGCGTGAAATACCGCCTCAACACGCCAGTATCAAAGGTCTTGACAGACGGCCAAAAGGCGACCGGCGTTATTCTCCAATCAGGGGAATCACTCACAGCGGACGTGGTGGTCGTGAACGCCGACCTTGTCTACGCTTATGGCAACCTCCTCCCTCAAACGCCCACAATCACCAACTACTACGAGTCACTGCAAAAGAGGGAGCCGAGTTGCAGCTCGATCTCCTTTTACTGGTGCCTCGATCGCAAGGTCCCCGAGCTCTCCACGCACAACATCTTCCTTGCGGAGCAGTACCAGGAGTCGTTCGACGCCATCTTCAAGCGTCACTCACTCCCGGAGGAGCCCAGCTTCTACGTCAACGTCCCAAGCCGCGTGGACCCCTCTGCGGCGCCCGAGGGCAAGGACACCGTCATCGTCCTCGTTCCAATTGGCCACCTCTCACGCTCAAAGAACGACGATGGGCTGACGACAGATGAGAAGAATTGGGATGCCATCGTTTCCAAAGCCCGTTCTATGATTCTCTCAATCGTCAGCGAGCGCACAGGCTGCCCGAACCTGGGAGATATGATTACCCATGAGATCGTCAACACGCCCCTGACGTGGGAGGATAAGTTCAACCTCGACAAGGGCGCGATCCTCGGCCTGAACCACGGGTTCTTCAACGTCTTAGCCTTCCGCCCGAAGACGCGTGCCGAGGGGCTCGAGAATGCCTACTTTGTGGGTGCTAGCACACACCCTGGAACCGGTGTGCCAATCGTGTTGGCGGGAGCCAAGATCACGGCGGAGCAGATTCTGGATGACCGCAGCTTGGAGGTTCCATGGGCTAGAGGTTTCAATGGTATGTTGCAGCCGCAGTCGGCGTCGCCGGGAAACAAGAAATTGGACACGGTGCGGTATGGTTTCCACTTTGGGTCAGAGGAGGTTGCTGTTTTGCTAATTGGGTTGTTCTTGGCCTTTGGGTATCTCATCATGTTGCCGACGGTTCAGAGCTATGTTTGCTAAGGGCTTGACTTGACATTAGACATAATTTAATGTGTGCCCACTTGTTCCCCTTGACTATGATACGTCTGCTGTCTTGTCATGAAACGTCCCTGATCCTTTAGAATGCCAATTGCTGTAATCAAGGACAAACGACGGCCATTAAGTGTGTAGATGATAATTGCTAATGGTATTGGAAAAGACAATCTGTACAAGACGCACAAGTGGCACCAATACTTGTAGGGCGAACCCACATATACAGTACAAGATGATTTTCATACAATGATCAACTCCTCGAACTTGACACCTCGATCCGCCAACCTTTCCGGAGTCAAACGGGGATCATACAGTGACCATACACCCTCGGGCCCATATCTATACCAAACATGGCCGTCGTCATCAGGCTCTGATTCCCAGCCAGGGGGTAACTCCCCAAGACGAGGGTCTTCGCTTTGTATCTGACCGTCAAGGTCGGTAATCACCCCATACAGGGTCTTCCAGCCGAACTGCACCTTCCATCCTTCCGGGAGTTGTCCAAGCAAAGCTTCGCGACACATCAGACTCGGCATGAAACATGGTCCCACGACTCTATACCGTCCGCCTTCAATCTTCCTCAGGACAATCGGAACGTCCTCCCCTGGAAAAACATAGATTTCGTCTCCTACTTGGGTAGTTCCGACTGACCGTGCGAACCTACCATCTGCAGTTGTCGCAAGTAAGTTACCACCGATGCCATTATTTATGAAATTGCTCATCAAAATCCCTTTGCTCTCTTCACGCCGAGATTCTTGGGGAGAAAACCACTCCATATCGCCGAGTAGGATATCTGTCACTTCAGTCGAAGTCCAGGGGCACTCGAGGTTGTGCTCCTTGATTGCACCTAATGAAATCGTGCACACGAGTTCATCAATACAAGCTTGGCTGAAAGGTTGGGACCTGTTGGAAGATACATCCAGGATCCAAGACCTGATGATTTCGAAGCAAGTGCTTGGCACAACCTTCTGCGGCGTTACTGAAGATGAACATTGACTGATAGTGCCGCAATAGATACCGAGGACTTTACAGGAGTCATCCGATAAGATTTGATACTGTGGCTGCAAATGTTTGGCAACGTTTCCAGTACACCAGTAAGCAATTTGAGGGATTCTTTTCGCGAAGTCTGGCACCCAAGTGGGATGCATCCAAGTAGTATCATCCGCGGTATCGCAGAAAGCGAAGGTTCCCATATCTATGGTTGATTGCATGTATTGTCGGGAAAAGTCCGTATAAACATCCCGGTGATCTTTGTTATAGTTCGGTTCAACAATCTGAAGAGCTTCCCTGTGAAGACCCAAGATGCCGTATATCTTGTCTCTTGGATCTAGACATTCGCATTCATTGACAAGACGGAGGGTTGTATAAATGTGCCGGGATTCACCGTAACTGAATGTCATCCAAGCTTTCATCAATAATTCACGAAAGTCTTGTCTTTTCCGCTCACCGAAGGCCTCTGAATGAGGTATTCCGATGTTCATTAGGTAGCTAGCGCCGCCGCAGAAGTCGTCCCAGGTGAATTCTTGCTTCCCTATCACAAAGATAGCAGCTCCTTTTGCGAGAATGATCTCCTGTTTCACCCAAAGCCTCTTGAACCAAGGCAGGTCAAAAAAGTCGAAAAGGGATTGCGAGTCCGCAATTTTAAAGGGCATCGGAGCTAGTGGGTGCGCGAGTGAGTCGGTGGTATCAGAATACTGCTGACACGTGTACGCGTGGCGGTCAAGGTAGAAAATGGACCCCAAGAACTTCACACACTGCGCCGCTCTGTATAAATCGTCGGTTTCTTGCCCAAGCCAAACAACAACTCTTTTGGCGTGGCTGTAGATATCCCCCATCCCCCGAACCTGGACTCCACGTTCTTCGACATCGTTCTGGTTGATGCATATGGCGTCGCACCAAATGGTACGAGTTCCGGACGTTTGGCGAAGATGTCGGAGAGCCGATTCCAGGTTTTGGCCGATTTTCAGAGTCTTGACTTCGGCCGAGCTGCTCTGACTGGAACACTCGAGGACATGGAATGGCTTCGGATCGGCTTGGCTCCCCCAAACATATGAGAGAGCTTCATAACTGAACTTGCAGTCCGGCTGATCAAGATTCTCATGAGAGATGTATCCTTGAAGTGGGGTATCGAGGTCTCCAGGTAACAAGATGAGCATTCGAATTTCTCCTGGAGCCAGTGGCTTGTACTGGTACTCCGAAATGGCGAATGACTTGGTCGTTGATGGTGCTGGGCGCAATGCCAGACTTTGCTGAGGTGGCTGGGGCAACATCTCAAGGACCTCAGCCATGTTTTCGAATGGAGGGTGATAAAAGAGCGGGATTTTTGATTTGATATTGCATAGGAAAACAGAAACAAAGGGTCGTTGGTTGACGGCGGGGCAGGCTGGCCTTTTTAGACAGGTAGGTAGGTGGTCAGCAACACTCCACTCCCAGGCGCTTACATCCAACGGCCACTCCTCAATTGATTGAATGCAGTAGGCATGCAACGATGCTGTCGTGTAACCTGGCCCACTGACTTGGGAG
Source organism: Colletotrichum kahawae (assembly GCA_032988895.1). Lineage (NCBI taxonomy): Eukaryota > Fungi > Ascomycota > Sordariomycetes > Glomerellales > Glomerellaceae > Colletotrichum > Colletotrichum kahawae. The sequence goes on along the minus strand of VYYT01000001.1, from coordinate 1,517,834 downwards.
CCCTCAGAGCCTTGTCCTTTGCTCTCTTCTCGAACGCCACGTTGGAGGCGTCAATTGGACGATATACCTGCAGCAAATGCGGAAGTAGACCGCAAAAAGGCCTTGGCGACGAGAATTTCTCCACAGGGGACATCTCTTAAGTAGCTAAGCCTCACTCGATTAAATCCAGTTTGAAGAAAGTTGGTCATTCCAAAGACAGCTGAGTTGAGAGGAGTGCGGTGTTGTCAACCCCTGCAGGGCTTACGAGAGACTGCTTGCGAGCCCTGGGGAGTTGCTCAAATAAATCAACTACAGAATTCATGCTATGGATGTTCTCAGTCTTCATTTAACATAGAGATGAATTTAAGCCCGCTGCCCCTCCAATGTCATCGTAGAACGTCCTTGCCAGTCAGGCAAGACTCGTCGTAAACTGGTCACTTTAGCCTTAAACCATTACAAAAGCTTTCTGTCCAGCAGTTTAATAATGCTTTCTCCTCATGCAAATCAGCCGGCTGCAAAAGCCACTGAATAATCCTCAGAAAGGCAGAGCACAAATTTGACAACACCATTGCCTCATGCGGTCATTCAAGGTTCTTCAGAAGCCCGACCCACTGGAACGTTGGGTACTGCCCTTCATCATCGGGTCTCCCCCATATATTCAGCAACATATACGCACAAGCCCTTGGATCTCGAATGGTAAGGTAGACTGAGAAGCGCGGCTTACAATTCGAGATCCAAGGGCTTGTGCGTATAATCTGCTATACGTCACGGGATGCTGCGCAAACTGCCTATTGTGGTGTAGGACACAAGGAACCTGCTGTATCGGTCCTGATATAGCCAAACTCAACCGCCCACCAGTGCCGTCAGCGGGATTGCACCTCTGACCATTGTATATAAAACCGAGTGGGTTTCGCAGAAGGCATGAGGCTCAGGCAAATAGTGCAGGAACTATCTCGTTCTCCTGTATAGCCGAGGGCTCAGATACGACAGCTCGAAGTCCCTTGGTGAAGAATATGAATCCCTCAGCCGAAGCATGGCCAATCTGCTATCGCCATGCTCACTCATTCTTGACTTTATATACATGGAAGAATAAGAATGATAAACGAGCCAAGAGACCACCATGGACTCTTCGAGTATCTTCACCTCCACAAAGTCAGAAGCTGTGTGTCTCAGGCAACTACACGAAAGGGGGTATACGACAAACTGTCCAGGAACATCTCAGGGATACGTTTTCGGAGCCACTTCAATACCTAAAATTATAACCTCCTTCTCTTTGACTTGGCTACCCTCTGCGTTCATGCTTACAACCTGCCGAAGATTCGGTATCTTGGACAAGGTGACATGAATGTTGACCAAGTTCAGCAGCGACGACTCAACCTGTCGGACAAACAACCTACCCACCACAAATCCTATACATATCCTAACTACTCGAATTCTAAGTAGCCCTTTTTTTTCATGAGAACTAATAATGTGTGAGGCGTTGAGGGTCTACGGATGGAAAACCAGCAAAATGGGTTCTGGCTTTGAAACCTCCCAGGTCAGAAGAACAACTCACATACCGAGGCCGTCATATACAGGGCTCATACGCAACCGTCCCTCACACCTGTCGGCGCCTGGGTAATCAGAGGTGAATATTCAAGCCTAGACGAACTTGAATGAAGGTTTGATAGGCCTTCCCATGAAGGCCAACGGGATCCTCCTCCATCTAGGGTACAGTTGCACCATGCCGGAGCGCTCCAACGGCCTCCCCCTTTGCCATTGCGTGCATCAAACAAGTCCGCAAAAAGTCCATCAATTTAAAAGATATAAGTTCTATGAGAAGCCCAAGTCCCGTGACGAACGTAATTCTCACCCATGTCTTGAGTCGCCTTCTTCCAGTGTCCATCGCCTCCCACTCTATCGCACAAAGAGAATACACCCATCATCGTACACCACCCCTTGAACGGCCCACCTCACAACTTCGCCTTGGGCTCCTCCTTCTCAGCATCCTCCTCCTGCTTCAACCTCACAACACCCTATCCTCAAGTCAGCAATCTGTCACACATCAACATCACGAGAATACTCACCTCCTGCACACAAGTAGCCAAAAGCGTCCCATCCCCCCCAAAAATCTTCTGCAACACAACCCCCCTCCCGTCCCCGGCCCAGGGGCTCTCCATCTCCGTAAACATCCACTCGTCCGCCCTCACCCGCCTCGGCTCATGGAAATAAATACTATGGTCCAGGCTCACCATCATGCCCAGATGCGGCCTCGTCTTCCAGTACTCCACCCCGCCCTCCGTGTTCCCCTCAAACTCGTTCAGCCGCTCCACCTGCTCCCGCAGCTCCGGCGGCAGCTCCTCAAACTCCTCCGGCTTGAACGGGAACCGCCACAGCCTGTGGATCCGCCCCACCGTCCCGATGAAGTAGCTGTCCGACATGTACGCCAGCGCGTTCAGGTGCGCCTGGTGCCCGCCGCTGACGCTGATCTTGCCCCGCGCGCGCACCCAGTTCCGGCTCTTCATCTCATGCGGCGCCGGCTCCTCCTCCGCCCCCTTCTCCCCCTTCACAGGAGTCGTCTTCGCAGGCTTCCCATCCGGCCCGACCATCGAGATCCGATACGTCTGAAACGGCGAATGCGTGCTCCACTCCGGCTCGCCCCTCCAATCCGCCGGCGGCGCCCTCAAACCTTGCGGAAGCGGCGCCGCGTGCCGCACCTGCGTCTCCCCGCCCGCGCCCTCCTTCACAAACGACACCGTCGTCGTGAAGATGCACCGCCCGCGCTGCCGCGCCTGCACCGTCCGCGTCGCGAAACTCCGCCCGTCCCGCACGCGCTCAACATGGAACAGAATCGGTATCTCCGAGGAGCCGGCCAGTAGAAAGTAGCAGTGGCACGAGTGCACGAAGAAGTCGTTGGGCACCGTCTTCTGCGCCGAGGCGAGGCACTGCGCGATCACCGCGCCGCCGAAGATGCCGCGCGCGCCGGGCGGGTGCCACGGCTGGCGCGTGTTGGTGAAGATGTCCTTTGGTTCGGTGTCAGTTATCCGGTCCGCAATGTCCGAGCCAGAAGGCGTATGAACTCACCGGCCCCAGGACGCCCAGCTCCGTCACCTCGAGCACGTTCTCAATCGGGCTCTTGTTCGGGTCATCCGGCGGAGGCCTCACAATCGTCGAACGCCCGGTTGCCATCTCGTCTGTCTAATTGTTTGCTACCGCGCCGCCTGCCGTCTAGATCCCGAGTCTAAAGCCGAACCTCGACGTGGCGTTTCGTGCCGTCTTGACACGCCCCCTCAGAAACACAAGAAAAAGCTCGCCTGTGAGCCCTGAATGAGGATGAAAAAAGGATGAATGAGACGCGACAATCACTGTAAATCGATATGTGAGACCCGCGAATCTGGTTGACAAGTCACAGGGGTGGGCTAAAAGAGATGCAGCAAGGCGGTTCCTCCCCCCTAATTATGTAGCATCAATAGCAGGGACGAAAAAACTGCCGAGGTCGAAGGTGGGGAAACAAAACAAGGTTGTCACTGCTGCCAGGAGACAGGAGACGTGGACGACCGACCGCAAGGTACCCGCGAGCCGTGGCTTCGGTACGTACTTGCCGCCGGCGTGCACCACCCCCGGTCCGGGATTCGGTGAGTGGAAAGGTAATCATTTAATCTCGTCCATCTCAGCCTGCTGTGCTGCATGCCCCGTCACCGTCCCGAGTCCCGACGGTATCACAAGCTTCTTGGCAGGCAGGCAGAAATCTTCTGCAGGCGTAGAACGCGGTTCCATCGTCTTCTTCGTTCGCACTCGGGACGCAGATGAGACGGCAGCACAAAACCACCCATTCATGTGGCATCTGTCCGTCCGAACACAAATCACAGAACAGCAAACTTTGCGAATGCGCGTCTTCCAGAATTGTTGCCGAATGCGAGCGATTGCTTATTTCAATACCTGTGATACTATCCACGATGCACTATTTGAACAACCATTCCCAAGCATGGTGGTTCACCACCCCACAGCGGTAGGATACCGGATGCCGTACGGCTGCAACGTCTGCGACGGCGGTGCTGGCTGACGTTTGCCCTTCTTCTTTGGAACACTCTCTGGAACACTCTTCGGAACACTCTCCATGTTGCCACTCTACTGCACGTCTTCGTAGATGGGTTCCAATCCGTCCCAGGCGGCCTTCAGGTCTCCCTCTGGTCCTGCCTTCTCTCTCTGCTCCCAGTACTTGCCGTTGAACTTCCAATACTCCTCGCCAGTGATCTCGCACGTCGTCTTTTCGAACCACGCGGGGTGGAACTCGATGCCGTTCTCCTCGCGGTGTTTCCTGCGCGCACGTTGTGCCACCTCGAGGCGGTCCTTCTCCTCGGCCGCATAGTCGTACTCGCCGTCCTCCATGGCGCGCTGATCTGGACGCAGACGCGAGTCGGTGGGTGCAATCCATGGCCGGAGCTTGTCGTCGAGGTGGTTAAACGTAAGAACAAAGGGAGTGAGGTTGAACGGGATGTTGGGCGGGCGGGGGTTGGCCTGCCAGATGAGGAATGCCTTGTTGGGGTCATTCAGGCTGCCCTTTCCAATGGACGCGGCATCGCCAGGATCATCAACATTGGCCTCGTATCCTGGCGAAAAGCGAGCGTACAGCTTAGAGTTCCATCTGCCTCCAATGCTGTATCGTACCCTTCCGTCGGCATCAAGCACCTTGCCCGTCACCTTGTACGCGCTGGAAGCTTTCCACCCGCGTGGTACGAACTCCATTTGGCAGACCTCACCTGTCGTGTGGTTCTTCACTTCCATGGGACCATAGTTGTCCAAAGTTGGGTTACCGGTGATGATTCCAATGACGGACGACGTGACCTTCTTCCAGGTGTAGAGGTCTTCCTTGCCCCCGGCTGTAGGACGGAGCTTCAGGAACCACGTTCCCAGAGGGTTGGCGTCGAAGGACTTTCCGTAGAACTTGGTCTTGACGGCTGACTCTCCATAGTACGTCCACTTGGGGGACTCGGCCCACGCGGCACCAACAGGCGGGTGATGGCTGACTTGTTCGATGAAGAAGCGGTAGTTCTTGTCCGGGCGGACGTACTCGAACGTCTCTCCCAGAAGGGGGTTGAATGGCTTCGCGACACGCCCAATCGTAGACGCGTACTCACTGGCGGCGAACGCTGCCACGTAGAGAAGACGCTCAATCGAGTCTGATCGTTCCGCGGCTTGGTCCAGCAGGTCAACATACTCCATATCCTCACCGGCACGGTACAAGAGCGAAGTCGGCTCGTTGAACGATACCGGCAGGGTCATCTTGGTCATGTCCTTTCCAATCATTGACTTGAGAATACCCTGGCTTTTGTTAGCTTACGTCACTGTACCGCCATCAATCTACTCACCCAAAGCGAAATCTTGGGCCGGTTATCGGCGTCCATCTTGAGCTTGGTCCTGATGCCATTCTCGTAACCCTTGAACGAACTGCTAATGTCCACACCGCTGGAGACGACGAGCTGTTGTTGCTTCTCTTCTTGGGGAGACGTCACGGCTTCAGAGGGCGGCAGCTCGCTGACTTCAACCTCTCCAGCATCAACAGCATCAAAGAACTCGTCTTCATCTTCCGATTCCGAGTCTGAGAGAACAATTGCCGACTTCTTTCTATTAAGATTCCTCTCGGGTGACTTGGGCGGGATTGCGAGGTCATCGTCGGTTCCAACAGCTGCCTCAACCGTCGTCGTGCCATCCACAGGCTCCTTCTGGTTGGTGCCAGCGGGCGAGTCGTTCATCACTTCGCGAAGGGCGCGCTTGGCGGCCTTGCGCCTCTGCTCGGCTTGGTCGACACGTTCCTCCAGGATCTCCTGCTCCTTGGCGACCTTGGCCATGCTCTCCTCCCACATGCGGCGCATGTCGGTTTCGCGTTCCAAGCGGTATTGCCAGTATGCGTCGCGGTCCTTTGAAATGCGCATGAGGTCTCCGACAAGCCCCGTCAGACTCCTAATTGCGGCGTCGTATGTTGACAGCGCCTGCGCAACCTTTGCGTCGGACACCGTGGTGTTGGGATTCTTGGAGGCTTCAGCGAGCATGGCGGCGTTGACCGCTGAGATGGTGTCGAGCTGGAGCTTGGCAGACTGGGCCGTGATGTTGAAAGCGTCCTTGCTGACTGTGGGCTCTTCGCGGCTACTGACATCCTCAAACTCATCATCATCGTCGTCGTCGTCTGGGTTGTGGTGGCCGTTGCCAGCAGCCCGTGACATTCCCGCATCCGTGGCGGCGTCGGCAAATTCTTCGTCGTCGGCAATGGTGCTGGCGCCTGCAAAGTCGCTCTTTGGTACTGACATCTTGGTGTGCGATTGGGATCTCGGAATTTGCAGACTGCTTCTTCTGGTGTCGGCGACGCTAGCGCTTTCACTCGGCGCCTCATTGATGGAGAGATCGGATGACTTGCCGGCCTGTTCAGCCTTTGCTTGCCTCAGAAGCTCAGCACCACGGGCGCGCTGCCGTTCCTCCTCCTTGGCCTGGTCCTTGGTCCACTGAATCGAGTTGTTCAGAGCCCAGAACCAGCGCTTGGCCTCGACCTCGTGGTTGGCCTTCAGGGTGTACTTGACCGACGACTTTCCGATGATCTCGAACTTGGTCTTCTCGTCGGCGCTCATGTGTAGCTTGGCGATACGTGTGTTGATCGCACCACGGCAGGCGGAGCCAGCATCGTCCTGGTGCTTGTAGTAACTAAGTACACCGTCTTCGAGGACGAACCATCGAAGCTGGTATCCCTTGCGGTAGTTGGTCCACTTCTTCAGGTAGCCCTTCATCTCGCGAGCCTCGCGGCCGGCCACCGGATCTCCAGGGGCGGCAGTTCCGGCGCCCTGCGACGCTGCCTGGCCGAGAACGGCCTTCTCCTGGATACCCCTCTGGGCCGCCACAGCGGCAGGGGACCGCTTAAGCATTGCCCTCGTAACATCGTCCTTCGTAACATCCTGCGGCAGCTTGCCCTTGCGGTCTCTGCGGAAGGGGTCCGCGCCGTGGAGGAGAAGTACCTGGATCAACTGGGTATTCTTCTTCCTTGCAGCTTCATGGAGGAGGGTGCCGCCAGCCTGGACAGTGGTGGGTTCGGTCGCGAATTCGGTGCTATTGATGTCGAGGATCTGCTTGAGGCGGGGTTCTTCGAGGACGCTCTCCAACGCCTTGTAGTCGTTCTGAGCAATCAGACCCTGGATCTGCCTGACCTTGTTCTCGGCGAACAGCGACCGCGAGAGCTGCAACTGCTGGAAGATATCGGGGTTGCGAGCGACATCGATGGGCAGCTGGGCCTTGTAGTTGGCGACGGCGTCGTTGATGTCCTTCTGCTCGAGCAGCAGCTTGACAACCTGGGTGCGGCCCTGGATGGCGGCGACATGCAGCGGGGTATTGCCGTCCTTGTCCCTCGCATTGACGTCGAGGATGCCTGCACCGTCGGACAGGACGTACTCAACGACCTGGAACTCGGCGCATTGGATCGCAAGGTGCAGGACGGTGGTGTCGTCGAGGCCGGGGCCGCTGAGGGTGCTGATGGAGGAGATGCTCGTTCTTGGGCCGCCCTCGGCGGTGTCCCGTATGGCCTTTGAGATGGAGGCAGTGTCGCCGCTCCTAAGGGCCTCGACGATGCGGAACTTGCGAACGGACTGCTCGAGGGAGACGCCCTTCTCGCTGCCGCCGACGCTGCTCATCTTGGAAGTCAAACCGGCGGGTGGGCTGTTATGAGATGGGGTTCTTCCCATTGAGGGGGATGTTGTGGAAAGACGGGAGGCGGAGACGCCGCGGGGGGCGTTTTGGGCCATGGATATGTTCGTCTGGGATGTCGCAGCCGAGGTGGGCGACGTCAGCGGCGCACCTTCGTCCGAGTTGGAGGGATCTTCGTCGCCGCGGGAGTGGTTTCTTCGGAGGAGGGAGAGGGCGGCAGCCGACTTTGAGCGCTTGTGGGTGCTGGGGAAGTCAGTCGAGGGTCAGCTCCATGCATCCGCCAAGGTTATTGCTGCGGCACTGCGGACCGTAGGACGCGTGTAGGGTAGTGAGTGTATGCGGCGAGGGGGAATGCTGCAGGTGTCTCACGGCGCGAGCCAGAGGATCGTCGAGCGCATGCCAGCTGATGTAGAGTTCAGGGAGAGGGAAGGGGGTGGTGTTCTGGCTGTTGGGACTCACCTATCACCAGCTTCCGACATTTTGGAGAATGGCAGCGGCAACGGCTGGCTGGACGTGGAGTGGCAGACTGGAGAAGCCAAGCTTCACAGGACAGCAGCAGCAGCGACACTGACAGACAGCAGCAGCAGCAGCAGCAGCAGCGGGCCCCAAAGGTTGGTTCCCCACCTTTGCTCGTAAGATAGTGAGTTTATATGTAAGTATGCAATGACAGTGGATGGAGCAGCAGGTGAACAGGGAATGGCAGTTTATGGTCGGGGCAATTGCTGGGCTCTTGGGCGTGCTGATAGGTCAGGGGAACGGATGAAGATGGGGAGGATGTGATTTGGGTATGCGGCGGCGGGGGAGGGAAGCACAATTGTGAGACGGACGTGCTTCGGTCGGCGACAAGACCTCAGGGGGGCAGGTGGGGAGGAGACAGGAATACGTGTAATAAAAAGGAGAGTAGCTGAGCCAGGCTGGAACGCCGCAGGATACGCAGTAGGTAATCGAAGAAGAAAGGTCAGGTCACAATCGAGGATGAGGACGGGAAGGAGGAATAAACGTTGTTGCAGCTGCCAAGTTTTGCACGTCGCACGAGAGCGAGACCGAAATAGGCCCTCACTCAGTCATCACAGTCACTTCCACCAGACATCTCTCAAGACGCCTCTCATAAGGTACACGTTTACTTACTACACCCAAGGTAGGTAGTTATTCGCCTTGCTGCATCAGAAGCTGGCAATGATGAGCGGGAACAGCACACACTAGAGAGCGGATATCTGTACGCTATTTTACATAGCCCCGTTCGAATCTGGCTTCGACGGACGCTTGGAACAGCGCCTATGTTCTTTAGCCTTCAGCGCGCGCCCCTCCTCCCTCCACGGAGAGTCCCTCCTTCCTTGCAGCAATCCAGAAATGACGTCCAGGTGGGGTCACCCCTCCGCCAATCATGGCCTTCCTTTTCCTGAGGTCCCTCCTCCTCCATCTCCCGCTGGCCATTGCCCGTCCCGTGCAGCAGCTCCTGCTCCTCCCGTCCTCCTCATGCTGGGCTGCAAGCAGGCACAAAACGCAGGGCAGGGCACAGAGACAGGCGCCGGTCGAAGCACACCTTACCTCAGTGACACGGCAGGAACTAGCAAAGCGGCTCCCAACTTGTGCCTGTGGCGTCCGTTTGAGCCACACCATGCAATTGTCATGCTCTTGTCACGCTCTCCCCCGATTTGGGAATACTAACAAAGTAACAAAGTAGCAACCTGCAACGGACACTGATCGCCCTGACCAAGGTCGCACCAGGCAATGGTACGCTGCCGTGGGCTGTTACCCGGCGAACATGTCAACGTCACCGGCATTGGTGACCATACCTACCTAGGTTGTCAGACTTGGGAACCCCGAGTAATTGCGCGAGGCAATAACAAGGTACCTACGGATACCTATCAGCCAAAACCACCCACCCCGACAAGAAACGCCAGAAGCTTCTATCAGCACGAGCATCATAGCCAAAAAAGCATCAAGGCCGACGCCATGTCACGAATTGACCACGCACCACTACGTGGTATATCAGACGTACATGCCTGGGATGAACAGACGGGTGCTGTGCGTACAAGCCATATATTCCTATTCACGAGCTCAGGCACCCAAGAGCCCCAATGCCCTTATCCGGGCCCGACTCCGCGACCGAAAGCCCACCCTTTTATGTATCCAATCCAATGTAATACATGAAGAATATTATATAAGCCATAAAACTGCTCTCGTCCAAACGTCGCCGAACCCGTAAATCTAAAACATTCAAGACCGTACTTACACCTTACAAAAGAAATGCGGCGGCCACCGCGGCAAATCCCGCCAAGCCAACAGCACCGCCGACCTTGCCGGCGCCAGCTTGGACCGGCTTGGTCGTAACGGGTGTGGCCGTGGTGATGCCGGAAGTGGGCTTGTTGGGGGACCCGGTGCCCGTCGCCGGAATAGTGGAGTTGGACTTGCCGACCGCCGTGATGGGGACCGGCAGCGTCGTCTTGCGCGTCGTGGTCGAGTCCTTGCCGCCGCTGATTCCACCATTGTTTCCACCGTTGTTGCCGCCACTGTTACCTCCATTGTTGCTGGAGCAGTTGGCGCCAGTGCACTTGTCACTGCTGCTTCCGCCAGGGCTCGTGGTCTTGGGAGAAGCAGGGACACTGACCGAGGGCTGGTTGTTGCCGCCCTGGCCACCGCCAGTGGTCTTGGGAACGTCCTTGTTGCCTCCCTGGCCAGGAGTAGTCTTGGGGCTGCTGCCGTTGCCTGTGGCCTTGGGCGTCTTCGTGGCGCTACCCGTCTTGGAGTGCTTGTGAGTCTTCGCAGACTCCTTTCCGGTCTTGGTGGAGGCCTTGCCATTCCCCTTGGTAGACGCCTTCGTCGTGGGGGTCGCGGCAGTGACGGGGCAGACGGTCGTGTACCACGGAACGACCTTGGTGGTGACTTGGCCGACGGGGCAGTTGGTGACGGTGGAGGCGCACGAGGTGACTGTGTAGACGTTGGTCTTGTAAACGGTGCTGGTAGTGAACTGAGTGGTGGAAGGCGTAGCGGCGGCAGTGGAAACGGCGCTGATGGGGCAGACAGTCGTGTACAGGGCAATGGTGGCAGTGGTCACCTGGCCAACAGGGCAGTCCGTGATGGAAGAGGCACACGAGGTGACGGTGTAGACCGAGGTGGTGAACACGGTGCTAGTGGTCATGGCCTGCGACACGGTGAGGGTGTTCTGCGCAGGCATGGCGGTAGAACCAGTTCCAGAAGCCTTGTCGGAGACGAAGCCAGTGACGCTGAGCGAGCCAGAGCCCGTGGCGACGGCCTTGGCAGTTCCGGTAGCAGAGTCACTGCCAGATGCGCCGTTGGTATCGACCGGGGTAGGCAAAGGGAGGCCATCGGTGCCAGTGGCCACAGCAGTCGCAGTGGCAGAGCCAGAGGCCGCGGCAGTTCCGCTGGCGCCAGAGCCGGTGGGGACGGCCTTCGCAGTTCCAGAGGCAGAGTTGCTTCCAGACGCGTTGTTGGTGTCAACAGGAGTGGGCAGGGGAAGACCGTCAGTGCCAGTAGCAACCGCTGTGACAGATGCGGAAGCGTTGGAACCGCTCGCGGAGGCATGGCTACCTCCAGTCGCAGCAGCAGAAGCGCTGCCAGAAGCTCCAGCAGACATGCCACCAGAAACTCCAGCGGAAGCACCGGCAGTGGCAGCCGCGGAAGCACTGCCGGTCTTGCTCGCCGTGCCGGAGGGGAAACCATCGTTGTCCTCCTCGCAGACGTCAGTCGCCGAAGCAGAGGCGCTGGCGCTAGCGCTGGCCGCAGCAGAAGCGGATCCAGAGGCGGAAGCAGCGCCGCTGGCGGATCCAGTGACGGAAACCGTAAATGAGTTGACAACAGAGCCAGCAGCGGAGGCAGAGGCACCACTGGCAGATCCAGAGACGGATGCTGAAGCTGACGCAGCATCACTTGCAGATCCAGACACGGAGACGGTAGCCGAGTTAACGACAGAACCGGCATCAGATGCGGAGCCCGAAGCTGAGGCACCAGTGGCGGAAGCAGAACCCGATACAGACGCGATGCCAGTTGCAGACGCGGAAGCAGAGATGGTGGCCGAGTTGGAGCCAGCGTCGGAGGCGGAGGCAGAACCAGAGACGGAGCCAGAGCCGGAGTCAGAAGCAGAAGCACTGGCAGCTGATCCAGACGCCGAGGCGGATGCAGCGGCACTCGCGGATCCAGAAGCGGAAACAGTGGCCGAGTTGACGACAGATCCAGCATCAGACACCGAGGCGGAGACGCTGTCGCTCACGCTCGCACTGGCGGCAGCGGAGGCGCTGTTGGCGGCAGAGGCAGAGGCAGAGGCGGAAGCGGCGCCGCTGGCGGATCCGGAGACGGAGACGGTAGCCGAGTTGACCATAGGGCCGGAATCAGAGGCAGATGCACTAGCACTAACGCTAGCCGCCGAAGCAGACGCCGAGACGCTCGCGCTGTTGACGACAGAAGCCGAAGCCGAGGCCGAGATGGATGCGCTGTTGGATGGATCCTCTTCACAGCCGTACTTCAGGGCAGCGGCAATAGCAACGTGGAAAGCCTCGCCGCCGACGAGGTTCATGCCGCCGCGGGTGGCATCCCAGACGGAGACACCGCCAAAGTGCGCCTTGGCCTTGACCTTGCAGATCAAGTCCTTGACGACGGAGGGGGCAACGTAACCAGCCCAGCCAGCGGCAGGGCTGGCCAGAACACCGAGGTACAGCTTGGCATCCTTGCTCTGCGAAGTCTGGGAGATGACGGTCTCCCAGTCGTCGTAGTTGGGGGTGTCGGAGATCTGGCAGCCGGGGTTGTTGAAGAACTGGATGAAGAGGGCGTCGAACTTGACGGTGTAGATGAGCTCCTTCAGCTGGAACCACTGGTCGCCGGTAGGACACTGGGGGGCGGCAGAGATGTAGTAGTTGCCGCAGTCGCGGAGCTTCTCAACCAGCTTGATGTAGGGCTTTTGGTCGGCTGGGGTATTGTCAGCATTCACAATTCAGGGGTAAGATGGGAAGAGACAGTGACGTACCGTACTTGAACTCGAAGTCGATGTCGAAACCGTCGACCGAGACGTGCTCCGTCGCACTGATATCAAACGGACGAGGACCAGTCCAGGTTGGGTCGTAAGGACCGAAAGTCTTGTGCAGGAGCTCTCCAAACTCATGACCAGCGGCTTCACTATCGACGTCGTAGGGGCATCCGTTTCCGCCGGTCAGGGACGTGTCGCACTGGCCGCCAACACTCAGGAGGACCTTGATTCCCTTGCTCTGGCAGTACTTGATGTCCGTCTTGATGTAGTCGCAGTTGGTGATGAGCTTGGTGGTCAAGCCGGTCAGGGGGTTCTTGAAGAACACCTCGCCGCCGCAGTGGCCGGCGAAGTTGGTCCCCGGGTATCCGTTACCCCATTTCGGGCTGTAAGTGACGAAGGAGAGAGACACGGAGGTGACGCCGGGGGCATCGCAGTAGTTCGCAAGCCTGTCGTCGGGAAGGCCGTACTGTCCCCAGTAGAGGTTCAGCCCACCCAAGTAAGCCGAAGCAGAGGTGGTGGTCTGGACGGAGCTGCTGTGGGCGATGGCCGGGCCAACGGCGGCGGCGGCAGCCAAGAAAGAGGCCTTGAAGTGCATTGTTGAGTGAGTGATATTATTAGATTATTAAAGAGTGTGTATCCGTATGTATGGATAGCGATAGTAAGATGGCCGAGGCCAAGGAAAGAGTGTGGTGATGATCTGAGATCAACGAAAGGACGCAAACGAAGATGTCTGCACGGCTGGATCGCACGCCGTCGTCTCTGGCTTTCTTGACAGGACAGAGATGGGGTTGAAGAAGCAAGAGACGAAACACGAGAAGCAGAGGAAGACGGCCCCTTCATATTCTGGGCTGGCTGCCGCTGCCGGCGACATGACGATAGAGTCACTAGCTCCATCAGGAGACGGGTGGAAGAATATTGCCCAGCGGCACCCGATCGTGTGCGCGCAGCGTGGCCAGAGGCGCAGGAGACAATCTCCCCATGTGGACTACCACAGTTGGGGAGGGTGGACAGCAGCAGGAAAAGCGTGGAAGCCATGGACGCCGACCCGCGGCGCGGTGACGATGCGTGTTAGCGAGTGGGTGTGAAGACGACGGCGTGGTGGTGAGTGCGTGGAGTCTAGAGAAGTTGAGAAGACGACCTGAAGTGACGATGGCAGTTGACGGTGGAAGACTGGTCTACGGCGCTCAAAAAGGCAAGCGCCGCCTCTGGTGGCGCGGCGGACCAGGCGGCGGACCAGGCGGCGGACCACTGAGCGGGCTGCTAGCGGGAACAGGAACAGGAATAGCGCAGCTCAACCCCTGAATGGACAACCTGACCTTGGAGGCTACCTGTCACCGGCGCCAACGCAACCACGGCGTCGGGCCCCTGGGCAACCATTGACGACCCCCAAGCCGCCGTTCCGGACTCTTTTGGTGTTTTTTGTTTCCTCAGCCCGGTAAGTGGAGAGATCGGATGAGGGGGGGAGTAAGAGACGTTTGCAAGGCAACCGTTCTGCCGCTGCTGTTGTAAGTTGAAGCTGGCCGGCTGTTCGTGCGAACGGTGGGAAAGAGGAAATGAGGTGGCGGCAGGCCGGCGGTACACGACCCATCTCCTCGGGAAAGCTCCTCACCACATTTGTCCCCCCTCGCACGTTCACTGTCCTCTCAGAACTAATTACGCCATCATGCTAATTCTTTCCATCACCTTAAACGCCAAGAATCCGGTCCAAACACTGCTATTTGCGTCATGAGCCGGCTTTTCCTGTTTCTCCTTCAGCTCCGCGAGCGAGGCACATCTGGACCTGTCGTCCTTCTCACGTTGACTACTCTCATGGCTGCGTCCTCCTGTGATCAATAATGGCACAACCCCTATGCACTATACACTATTGACAGGCGCCTCAAAATCCATGATTCAAACTTACATGCGTACTTTCCTTGTTCATAAAATGAAAAATAAGTGTGCAAATGAACACCTCTCCAACCGACTCACCTCTCATCCGGAGCCCGTCCCAAAAAGGCAAGAGTTCAGCCAACAGCAGAGACCCACTCCGGAACCCCGCGCGCATCCCCCTCCTCTTCCCGTGAACCCCTGACTACCTAAGGCACCTTAGGTGAGCATCCTGTTCCATTCTCACCTCATCCAACTTCAACCACCATCGCCAACCACATCTCATGGTGCGTGGCCGTGGAAATGACGACCTCACCATGTCTCCGCGCCTCAAGCCAAAGCCGACATTGCCTCCTGCCAGCGAGCAAGCAGCGTCCTCCGCGTCCGATGAGCCTCTCTTCAGCCCAGTGGCCTGATTTCTACCACAAGTCTAAAACATCAATCACTTGGTGTCAATGTGCGCATGGTTCTTCATGAATATATCAAGCCGTCAAGTCTTGGCTTCTGCATCATGTTTCTCCTTCTCAGAGGTGTGAGCTACTCTACACCATTCCACTATTCACAGTCCCGTCCGGCACATCCCCCCCCATGCCGCCTGTCAAACGCCCAAAGTCACATGGCGAAGCAATCCCAATCCCCAACACCACGCTATACCCGAGAAACCACAAGAAACAAACAAAAGAAAACCTCATCCCATCCTCACATCACCATCACCCCCACGTCATCCCGTCATCCTTATCCTCCTGATGCTGGTCCGCCATCCTCTCCTCCTCCGCGCCCAGCATCCCAATGTCCTTCCACCGCAGCGGGTTCTGCTCCCACCCCCACTCGATCCGGAAGTCCACCCCGCGCGCGTCCAGGTACCACGCGACGAGGCACTCGATCGAGCACGGCGCCGGCCGCGGGCAGTCGCTCGCCAGCGGGCCCGACGGTATGTCCTCGCACCCGGAGAAGTCCCGCAGCGCCGGCCGGTCCGGGTTCGACGCCAGATCCACCATCTGCGCGAACCGGTCGTACATGTACAGCCACTGCTGCATCGACGCCGCGTTGCCGTACGCGATCTGGTCAGTCGGGCCTATCGCACGTGTTAGCCACACCTGTTCTCGAGTGAGATAGTCAAGACAAAGACTTACCAACACCAACGCTGCCCTTCATCCGCGCGCAGTAAAAGTAATGCTCCCCCTTCGGATGCGGCAACACCAACGCATCCCCCAGCTCCTCCAGACTCTTAAACCCAGGCCGCGCCCAAAACGACGTGTCCGGCCGGATCCGCATCACCGTATCATGCGTGAACCCGTTCGCCACCGTCCACGCCCACCACCGCTGCGCCGCCAACGACACCGTCCTCAGCTGGTTATTCAGCCTCCTCAGCCTGTCCCCGCAGGGCAGCAGCATCGCCGCCTCGCCGCCGGGATACTCCACCTCCGCCTCGGCGACGGGCACCACGTCCACCGACCGCAGATGCGTCCCGTAACACGCCCGCAGCTCCGCCTCGATGGACTCTTTCGTGCGCCCGTGCACGTCGGCGTCCGCGGGCTCGTACAGCATGTACGCGAAGACATCGATCTTGGTGAAGGACGGGTGCCCGTCGACGAGGTGCTCCATGTGCGTCTTGCAGGTGACGTGGTTGGTGCGGTACAGCCCCGCGACGATGACGGCCAGGCTGCGGCTCTTCTCGCGGTGGTCCGGCGGGATGCGCAGGTCGCACGCGCCGGCGAGGGTGAGCTTCCCGTCGTTGGAGAGTTCCAGGTGCCCGCGGGCGCCGCCGCCGCCGCTCTTCTTAACGAGAGCACCTCCTTCGACGTCTGCAGCGGCGTTCTTGCACATCGCGAGGAGATCGCTGTGCCACACCGTCACCCACGTGTTCTTCAGCATCGCATTCACAACCATCCGCACATGCCCGTCCTTCTTCTCCACGGTAACGGTGCGCCCGCCCGAGTGCTTGTCGCCCGTGTCGGTCCACCACAGCGCGTGCGCCGAGCCGTCGAGGTCGTTGTGCGACAGGACAAGATCCCCGTCGGGCTGCAGCACGAGCGAGTACCGCCCGTTGGGCGAGGTGAAGACGGGGCTGCCGGCCGACAGGAGCACGCCGTCCTCGTCCGGCGTGAGTATCGAAGCCAAGACCCCGGAATCCGTGTCGCTCGTGGTCTCTGACGAAGGCCCTCCTCCACCTCCTCCTCCTCCTCCGTCCGGTGTGGGCGTAGCAGTATTAGACCCTGACGTCGTCGCAGGGCGGTGTAAGCCGGGCACGCGCAGCCCGGATGTCGCGACGTGCCAGTCGGGCTGTATGACCAGCGCCGCCGACACGAGGAACATGATCAGGGCGGCGATGATGATTCTCGACCGGCGCGAGGCGCCAGCCGAGCGGAGATGAGCCCATCCGGATTGATTCACTATCATCGCGTCGGTGTTAGTCGGTCCCATGCTTGCGAATGTCGTCTCTTTTTCCCCCCTTCCTGTTTCTCTTTCTCTTTTTCCCTCTCTCTCACACGCTCGCTGTGTCTTTGCTTGTGTTCTTCTCCCCCCGAAGCTCGTAGTAAGGGAAAGGAAGCCTCTCCGGCGGATAACAGAAAGAAAGAGGCTCTCAGATCCCAACGTGATGAAAGAAAGTAAAGTTGACGGGGGAGACTGACTTTCTAAACGTGAGAACAGACTTGTGTATGCTGCCCTTACACACACACACACACAAACAAAACAACGGTCGAGAGGAGACAAGGGGTGAGATGTTCGAGCGAACACCCCGCGTCTATATCAGATGACGCTCCAACAGCAGGCCGTTGAGCTCTGACCTCCCCCCTTTTTCCCTCTTTTCCCCTTCCCTCTTGCAAGTTACGCGTAACTGACTGTTGGGTGCCAAAAAACAATCCCCTTTTTTCCTCGCCCGCCAGCCGAACCAAAGGGGGGGGGGGGATGGAGCGGTTTGGGGGTGCGAAAATAGACTTTGTGGTTTGTTGCGACGACTCGTAAGCTCCCCTACCCCGGAGCAACCGCCGCACGTCAGGGTTCGCAGGGCGGCGTGTGGGAGGCACCTAAGCGGAGGAGGGAGGGAGGGAGGGGTTGTCGTTCAGGCGGAGACTTTTCTTGGACGTCTCTTTTGCTTTTTTTTTCTCAGTGATCGATCGGGTTGGACGGGCGCCTCAGGACGATCGTTCCGGGCCAATCCTTGGTCGGGATCGAGGTAAAGTTGAGTAGAGTAGAAGTCAAAAAAGGGCTGGACATGAGATGAAAAAAAAAAAGACTTGCTTTGGGATTCTGAGACGCGGCGGCGGCAGGGGAGGCTCTTGTGTATGGAAGGTCTTGGCGCGCCGGACTGCCCGGCGTTTGTTCTTGTAGTGAGCGAAAAGGCAAAAGAGCGTGCGCAGTTTTTTTAGACTCCAGAGTGAAGAAGAAATGATTTGTCGCCGCTGGTTGTCGGGATGGCAGGACTAGACGGGAAATTAACAGATAAGTGATGCAGATTTTAAGGGTTGTTAGATGAGCTGCTTGAGCCTCTCTAATCAAAGCCTGCCAGCGCAACTATGCAGCAATTAAGAGGAATAACCCCTTTTATTATAGGACGACAGGGCCAGCTAATCAGATAAACCAGAGGCCGATACCAAGAAAAAATTCCAAGACCCAACGAAGGCCGCATCTCGGGCAACGGACAACCGCATCAGGATACACAGAGTATTTCTCGTCTCGGTCTCTGTACGAGCAGTCGGACCAATCGGGCGGGTGCCTTTTGCCTGGTGCCTCTGCGCCCTGGGCGTGACGCACCCATCTATCTGTACGGTCTCCTCGGGAGGTTCCTTGGGTCTGGGTAGACCCTTGGCCCCCAATCACGATGGGTTCCAGCAAAGACAATTTGCTGACGGACGGGGCTTTCGTCGCCCGGCTGCTTAGCGCCAACGAACGGACACGCGGCACGGGAGGGCTTGGTAGTGAGAATCTTGACGCGTGCCGAGGCGGCGGCCCACCGTCCGGTCCGCACGGGAATTACAACAATACCAAGAGACACTATGGTCTCTTGAGTCTTGTGTCGTGAGGCGACAAACTGGACAAGTGCGGTGCAGTGCGACCAAACTCCGGTGCAGCGGTTGAGGGCGTCCTGTTGTAACTTGTGGGACGAGACGATGGGGGGGTCTTGATCCCTGCTGCGGATACCTACCTACCCATCTTCGACGGCCTCCTGTCAAACCTTTCTGTCGAATTTGAATGTAACCGTTTCCAATTGCACAGCCTTCAAGTCTTGGCCGGAAAGTCACTGACGCGACAGCGATGGGTCGGCTTGGCAGGGCGCACAAGCAACTCAGAAAAGAGAAAGTAATCAACTGAACCATACAAGAGAACCAAACTCTCTTCCAAAGCCGCCGTCTTTGAATGACTCTCTTTCCGTCCGAGCGAAGCAGGGCTTGCTAGGCATAGTCCAAGGTTGTATCGAGTTCCCAGAGTTCTGGCCAGCAAAGGTTTGGGGCGCCCACCGGCCAGTGCCACCCACGCAAGCAGCATGACGCTGTCGATATGACCGTGCGGCTCATACCTTGGACAGGCCGAGATTTTCCGCACACCAGGCCTAACCGCGCCGGAGAGAGGAGTTCCAAAATGGGCCAGCTGAGATTACGACGCAAATTGATAGTGTATGATAAGGTATATTAGCTATTTCTTCTCACTGATAATCAAGTGTTCATATCCAAGCTGAGCAGATGGAAGAGGATCGTCTTCGCCGTCTGCACACAAACCAGGGCCAAGACACTTGTCTCGGTATCCAACTGTCGTCGAATGCCCCTGCATTAAAACCGTAACTCTTGTCGAAACAACCCCTTCAACCCCTGGATTCGTCACTCGAGAGCGACAACACTTTCCTAAGCAAACTGCCCCGCGGAAGCAGCCAGCTGTCTCTTTCGTGCGGCGTTGATGGCCTTGAGCTTCGCAGTGCCCAACCCAGCAACACCGTCCTCCTGGGCGTCGCCCAACCAAGGCTTCTTTGAATCGCCCAACATGCTGCCAGCGAGGAAGTACGCGATTTGGCCGATGATGATGAGCACAAAAGCAATGGGGTACATCCAGTGGATGGTGTAGCCAAAGACGTTGACGCCGATGATGATACCCCAAAAGTTGCCAGTGAGCAGCGAGATGTTGTAAAAGGCTGCACTAGCCATGCGCAACAGCACAGGCACCAAGCTGTAGAATAGGCAGAGAGCCAAGGTGTAGCCGACCAGGTATCCTGCAGCGGCGCCGTCCCACGTCGCCTCTTGGAAGGACTGACGGTCGAAAATGGCAGCCTGCACGCCGTTGATACACATTCCCCACATACCCATGAAAGCGAGAACCTCATAGACGGGACGCTTGCTGACGAACCACTCCTCAGTGACGTTGGTGACACCGTAAAGCGTGGCACCCAGCAGAGCGAAGAGGTCGCCCTTCAACAGATCAACACCAGGACCGCCGTTGGAACCAGTGATGTGGTCAGAGGCCAGAAGAACACCGCATCCACCGATGGCGACGATGATGCCAAGGATCTGGAAGATCTTGTAGCGCACCTTCAGAAGGGTGAAGGAGAGGATGATCACGATGACAATGGCCCAGAAGTTGAGCAGCTGAGCCGACAAAATGTTGGTGTAGCGGTAGGCCAGAACCGTGAAGTAGTTGCCCTCAACATCGAGGAACGAGAGGATGAAGTACTTCCAGCCGTCCTTCAGCAGAACCTTGGCCCACCTCTTGACTCCGTAGTGCCAGATGGTGATGGGGAAGTAGATGAGGAAGAGGAGGATGTAGTTGAAGACAGTCTGGAAGGCCGGGATCGAAACGCCGTTAGTGGACAGGAGGTTGGTGAAGGTGTTCGTCGAGGTGATGCACAAGGCGAGGATCTGGCCAATGACGAGGACGATCCAGAAGTCGACGGTGGTGAAGTAACTCCACCAGTGGACTTTTTGGGCTTCGATGTTCTGCAGACCCTGGTTGACCAGCTCAGACTCGTCGATGCCACCGGTGATCTGTGTCGTCGTCACCGGGGAGTGGTCGAGGTTCTTGGGGGTGTCTTCGGCGGCCATCGTGGGCAATGGTTCGTAGGCGTGTCCTCGTTGAGGATCGGAGGTTCTGGTGGTGGTGAAAGGCAATCGCGAGAGCGGTAGCGACAGTACGGACTCGATTCGTGAGGCAACGCCTGGCATACAATCTGGCGATGCGGTCAGCCGCTGTCGCACACAATGTGAGAGGGTACTATCTCATTTCGTCCGACATACCTACGTACAAGCTCAATCAAACGATGTCGTTCGCGCGACAAGTCTCAGTCTCTAATTGAAATGTGTTGTCGCGATAAGTGATGGTTCACGTGAATAACACTGTTATTCGGTCTTTCTCGTCCCCTGACAGCAAGCGCAAAGACTCAAAGTCGCCTGCTGGTGATTCTATCTTGCGATAGAACGGCACATAGACCGATGCGCCGGGAAGTGGTAGTTGAAGAAGTCGGCCGGGATGGCGCGCAACATATGATTGTCGTCCAAGAGCTTGGAGCTGGTGGTGTTGTGAGCAGACTACAGGAGACAGCGATGGCCTGTCTTCCTTTGGGCAGCGCGTGACGAAACTGGTCGCAATCGAGACCGGCGCAAAACTCTCAGTCGCAAGAGGAGGGGGACCAGAGGTGGTGAGAGGTGAGGCTTGAGGGCGGCGGGAGGATTTTATCGAGGTGACATCCCAGCATCAGCCAACAAAAAAGAAAGGAAAAAAACTTTCAGGTGCTAGGGGAGCTTGCGCTATCCATTATCGCTAACTGCAAGGTATCGCGCCAGTGACAGGGAGGAAGGTGGGGAGCTTCTTCAGTTGCCACGAGGGTTGGGTGGTCTGCATGTGACGTTCCGCACGCCTGACTGGCCAGACACTGTGAACTGGCCCGGACCAACACACCGCAACCGGCCCTGGAAGGCGGAACCGGCCGACTCCCCCTCCTCCAGTGGACAGTGGACGGTGCGCCGGTGAACCTGCCTTTCAGAGACCAACATCCCCGTCCATCACCCAGTCCGCCGCGTTCTGGCTCGCTCAAGGAGGGGCACCTGGTCCGTGTTAGTGCCCTTTTGGCAGGCGTTAAGGTCCGATGGTGGGGGCCGCACCGAGGCGGGTGGGCGGCAGCCGCGGGGTCCCAAATCCTTCCTCGCATCCCTTGCGAATCCTGCCGACCTCCAACATCCCGACGGCACGGCGTGATCCAACATGGCGTCGAAAGCTGAAAACTCGAAAGTCAACCATCAGGTTGGGTCGGTCTTGATTGGTCGAGTTCCTGAGATTTGCCGCGTGGGTGGTTCAGGTTGGGTAATGTGGCTGCGATAGCTGCAAACACGCCAAGACCTTGGTTGATCTGGAGTAAGCTGCATATTGCGATTTGAAGATCCTTGGTATACCATCCTTTTCCCTCATTCTAACGCAGGTAAATATGACTTGAGGAAGGTGAAAACAGTTTCGTGTCTATGATGAGGCGACTAAGGGGCTTCATGGGCGATGAAGCCATCACAGCAAAGAGGCGAATGTAGAGAATTTGGGCCAAGTATTCTGCAAAAGTCAAGCCTTGATTATTCTTCTAAATTGCTGGCCGTGATGGCAAAAAGGCTTACAGTGCTGCACATATGGCCACATGTTAAGAGAAATGAATAAGGGTTTGCCCATCCTAAGATGCGTCTCCCTCCCGAAGTGCTGCCTCCGAAAACCTCTTCGAAAGCTGAACCAAAATATAACAAAGGACAAATAAAAAAAAGCAATCCAGAGTTCACAGAAATGATAATTCGTACTTTCTGTAAAACCGCCCAATTTGTTGGCAAATAAATGATTACGAGGTGTATAGCGTGAACGATGCCCGCAAACAACCGGAATATTGCGGGGCTCGGCTGTCTCTGCCATTCGTCCACTGCAAGGCCAAAGAGAACGATTGCCACGCCTGCAAAAGGATACGTCAGGAGGGCCAGGAAGAACACGCCTTTGACCGTAAACAAAAAATCTACCGGCGTCCAAAATCCCACGTGGCCAGCTTGTCCAGGCAGTAACAAGGGCATGTCTGACGCGTATATCAAAAGGCCGAAAGTATGCCCGCAAAGCGCAATGCAGCTCGAAGTCAGATACGGACGCATCCATTTTCCCTCGAAGCTTGATCTTGTAGCCATCACTATCGTCGAAATGTCTCGGCGGCTTGTTCTGTTGCGATTATTTGCGTGTTGTTGACTGGGTTGCTGCGGTATTTCTTGCATGTCCCATCGTGCGATCTCAATTGAGCTCGGAGAACGAGGTCTTACGTAGGTTCCAGTTGCACTTCTAGAAAACCTTCGAATCGGTGAAGTAGCATCTCCTGAGAGTTGGCTTGGAAAAGAGTTGGTGTTCGAGGCGAACATGCTATGCAAGGTGCTTAACGGGGCAGCCAGGAGTAAGACCGGAAGTATTTGGCCAAATTCCCATCGCGTATTGTTGGTCATAAATCCCCCAAAAAAATCAAAGACTTCGAAAGATTCATCGCCCGAAAGCGTTTTTTCATAGTACCACTCCTCAACCAGCGAGCGCTTAAGTTTTGAAGTTCCCCAAAGCAAGATCACCAGTAACCAATATTGCTAAGGAGCGACATGTCAGCCGACACATAACACGGAAAATGAGACTGATTCAGTACCTCTACTAACCTCTACTAACATAGAATTGAATAGAATGGCTTGTGTTCTGATGGCTATTATGATTGCCAATGAAGGTCTTGTGAGGACCTTCGTCCACGGATTGCAAGGGGTTTCGATAAAAGAAGGATCATCAGCGCTGGCGACAGGATGGTCATCCAATTTTTTAGACAGACTGTCCAAGTATTTGTCCATGGGGATGATGACTCTTCGATATAGGACGCTGGAAACTCGTGTCGACAACTTGATTGCCTTGGAGATGAAGCCCGTGATTAAAAGTACGATAGATATCATCGTTTCCTGGAATCCATTTGAACGTACGAAAGGGGCTTTTGGACGGCTTTGATTGTAAAGTGCTTTGCCACATTTTACCGAGAAAAAGCATACCGCAGGCATCTTTGGTAAGGCAGCAGTGCCGTCTGGTGTTCCCTCCTCAATCGAACCCCGCCAGTTGAAGAATGCTGTCGGCACCATCGCCGTAACAAGCATTGTCAGCAGCAGAAACATGAAGGACAGTCGCACATGCTTCTCCCGTGAATGAACCTGTAGATATCTTCGAAGAGAAGTCAAGGCAGAGAGGTGGCTAATGCACGAGAACCATGCTAAGTAGACGATCAGTTGCCAGTGATGTGACGACAGATTTTTGTTCAGGCAGATAAATCCTCCAGAAAGAATACTTATGCCGGTTATGATTTGAATATCGCACATGCTGCAAATGGCCTATGTTGGATATTGAGTTTTTAATACGCGCATTCAAGACAGTTGGAAACTTACCCGGTCGAAGCAATGCTGGAAGTGAGCCGAGCGATGCTTGCTGAATCCGGCAGGTGAACTCGAAAATTGTCGAAGGAATGTCTTCGCACTTTGTCTTATCCATGTGAGAAAGTGTAAATCAACCAAATTTGGCGCCCAATAGTCGGTCACGTCTTCCGTTCTGCTGGAAGACGCTTCATTTTGCAGCTGATGCCGAATACCAGATTGGTCTGGGCGAGTGCCTTGTCTCAAAGGCGGAGGGCAATCGGGGTCAAATACTACCAAATAGTGGATGAACAGGAGGAACAAAACGAGGTAGGCTGTTCCTACGAAGCCAATGACAACCTAGTTAAGCGTAAGCAGTCATGTTCATTATACCGTTTTGACAGTGAAATCGCTTCTGCCGCTTGTCTTTGGACGTACCCCTGTTCCTGCGATGTCACTATTCGGTTCTGCGATCCAATCGGCAAAAGCTTTAGTACAGTCGATATCTGGGGGGCAAGAACTTGACATAGTTCTTTCTTCACGGAGGAAGTTCAGTATAAGGAGTCTTCTTTCCTGAGATCGCGGTATCACGGCAAGAGCGCCCGGACACCGACCCTAACCTTTGAAGGTTTATATATTCTGCGAAGGCTACACGTACGTGTCACACAGATAGTCACAAGAAGGGAAGAGATATGCGTGACACGGTATTTCCTTTCTTTATACGTATCCCCTGTAAGTATAGTCATCAGCAACTACAACAGCAACAGTAACAGCAACACGCAAATCCGTTGGCTGAAATGTACCACCACGCCCGAAACAGTGATACAATCTAACGGTATTAGTGTTCAGATACCGGTAGGACGTGTCTCTTGTATCACGCTATAAGCGAAAGCCATCTAGCACAAGTACGGATAAATTCTATGGACCTTGCTAAGCTTCTAGTAATGTTGTTTCGAGGTCTTTGCTGGAATTTCATCCCCACCTACCTAGGTTGCGGACCACTGCTCTACAAGGCATCCAGAGTTGTCTCTGCTATGATGCTGGTTATATAACTGACGTTCTCATTTTTGTCATCTTCATCCTCTTCAACATCGCTATTGTCGTTTTATGTGATCCATCGTAATTTACATCCGAGCGGATAGTGATGAGAGGACAATAGCATAGAGTAGTAAGTAGGAGACTTCGACGGCAACAGCGAAAACGACGACGGCAAGGACAATAACAGCGAAGACGACGATGACAATGAAGAGGACAACAAAGACAACGACAACAATAGTAGTAATACGGATAACAGAAATAGGGATAGAAATATAGGTAATCATTTGTCCCCGAGGCATTTATTCATTGATTTCAACGCCAAGCGTAGCCCTGTCTTGGAATGTCAAGAACACGGACATCAGGTAGTTTCATATCCCATTGTAGTAGATCGATAAACCTGGATGTCGGAGTCGACATACCTTGAGACCAATAGGCTGCACCTCTCTGGTAGAGACATGTCCATCTACAACAGAGCTAGTGGGTCAACACTGAAGTCTTTGCCATCAGACAACCAGACCATCTACCTTTGCAAGCGTGGCAAAACAGATGGACGAGTTTAGCATGATAAAGAGATAAGAACGTACATCGTGACAATACCAAAGATTGAAAAATCACGAGGCCCTCCACCTCCACCTCAGCGTAGGAGTTTTAGAACATGCCCAACATGGCAAACTCCACACCCAGTCTGATCGCACCGCATCCTGTTCTGCGTGTTTCTGACTATTCGTCGGCATCGTCGTTTTCGTCGTCGTCATCGTCGTCGACAATTTCAATATCGTCAAATGATGAAGAAGAAAACGACAATCGTCGCGAGAGATTGGAGCAATGCGACGTCATCCTCAATAGCTCCTCGTCAGACATCCCTGCCGAGGCAGAAGCCCTCGCCATCCTCAAAGCTTTCCGCGAGAACCTCCCTGCCGACGGTCTGGAGAACTTCGTAGACGACATCCTCGCTTGCACCAAATCAGGCGGCATGTGCTACATGCAGAAGCTCGGCGACCATCTACGCACAGCCATTCTCATTCCATGTAAGTCAAACAAACCACCTTCCCAACGATACTCCTTCACTACTACCGAGCTACCATTCTCAGATTGCTGATGAGTTGTTCCCCTCAGTCAAGATCCTAAGCCTCGGACCGTCCTCTCTACAGCATAGACACGACCTCCTCGGCTCCGTGTCCAAATCCGCCAACGAGATCAAGCATCTAAGCGAAACCAGCCTCGCCCGCGATGGCCGCCGCTGTGTTTACACCGGCAACATCGACATCCACCATGTACAAGACGAGCCCGACACCGAGGCAGTAGCCCACACCGCGCCCCGCCATGTACTCCCCTACTGGCTAAAAGACCACACCGAGGATACACCCCGAGAAACCGAGGCGAAAAGGGCCATCTGGTGGTCCATACACCGGTACTTCCCCGCCTTGGCCGGCAGAATCGACGGTTCGAGTATCGACCAGCCGGCTAACGTGCTCACCCTGAACGAGAGCGTGTTCTCCGACTTTGGAGAGTGTCAATTAGCGTTTAAACCACTTCCGACGGTATACTTTACCTTCTTACCATGCACGAACCATCCGTTCCAGAAGCTAACTCCTGTGATTGCAGGAGAATGAGTACGACGTCCTCGTTCTGGGGCGCATATCGTCGGGCTACCCGTTTAACTCTGGTTACTGCATGACGAAGATGGTCCTCTCGGCCCACAACGCGCTTGAGCTTCCAGATCGCGATTTCCTGGATATGCATTACCGCGTGGCGAGGATTTTGAACGAGACCGATATTGTTGAAGAGATTGAGAGCCAGCGGGGTCGGTGGGCTACTGAAGATTTGCGTGCTGGATCTCCAACGGATGTAGCTTACATCTTTTCGTTGATGCTGAATTGTTTGAGCGTTTGGTAGGACGATATTAGATGAGACTACCTATTTTCCTATGCTAGAGCGACTACTTCTATAGTTATATGCACTACTTACCGTCGTCTTCATCATCTTTCTTGTCGCTGTCTTCGTCGTCTTTGTTGTCGTCATTATCTTCATCGTCTTTGTCGTTAGTACCTTTGTCTTTATTATTATCCTCGTCGTTCTCGTCGTCCTCATCATCATCATCATCATTATCGTCATCTTTGCTACTACTATCGTCTTTGATAGGTAACATCAAGGATACAGGAAACATAGCTGCAAACTAAGGTGTTCTCTTTCAGACATTTAAGCTCATTAGGCTCCACCATTCCCGAGGCGATTCTACATATGCAAGATGGGCATCCTTCTCGGTGAACGAATCTCGGCCATGGCCGCGTATGAATCAGTCGCATACTACCAATGCATCTCGACTGCATACGGGTGGAACACTGCCATAGATTACATAAGAAACGAAAAGACACAAATGGCCATGACTTGATACCAAGTCTTTCCCATGTTCCATAAGTCCCTCAAGAGGTGTGTATACGTGTAACGGCAGTTTAAGCTTCCACAGCCCCAGGGATCCCAGCCCTCAGCCATCCATCCTACCTCCAGCACACCACCACCAATTGGCGCAAACCCGTTGATAAGAAGGCAAAGCTTTAAGCACCAAACGCAAACCGGACGGATGTCGTCAGCAGCGGGAAACTTCGTCCGTCATCTTGGCGTCGGCCGGCACCTGCTGTGCCACCAAGGCTTGAAGAAAAAAAGAAGAAAAAAAGGTTGTGAGTTTGCCTCCCGCGCCCGCATTGATTCAGTTCCCTCTACCCCTCTCCCGCAGTAAATCCCCGAGTGGTTGCAGAGGCCGCCCAGACATTCGGCAACCCAAAGTTGTCCCTGGTGTCACAATGAAAATGGAAGAGCTGCTTATTCTTGACGTGTTCAATTAAACATATACCTCCTGTTTCCTAACAAGGTGTTGCTGCCATGGCAACAACAGAACAGGTCGTGATCATGACGAAACTTTTTTGGTGTTTCCTGTCCAATTCGCATTAAGTCTAGAACGTTCAATTGTAGAAATCATCCAACACATCCCAAGTCTTGTTGCGCTAGAAACGAAAAACCCCCTTTCCAATCCAATTTGGATATCCTCTTGCAACGATGAAGGCGCTTAGAGGGCGGCAACGATACCGAACAGAGCGGCGACGGCAACACCACCGAGGGCAGCAGTAGCCTGGCCGGCGGCACCGGTAGCAGAGGCAGTAGCGCTGGCACCGGTGCCGGTGGCAGAGGGAGTACGGCTGCCAGAGAGGGTGGTGCTGGAAGCGGTGGCGTTGCGGGAGGCGGAAGCGGCAACGGAGGCAGCAGAAGAAGCCACGGAGGCAGCGGAAGAAGCGACAGAGGCGGCGGAGGTGATGGCAGCGGAGGCAGAGGCGCTGACGGAGGCGGCAGCGGAAGAGAGAGCGCCGGCAGCGGAGGAAGCGGCGGAGGCGGCAGAGCCGGTAGGCTTGGTGGAGCCGCTGGCGGTGGCCAGGAACTTCTGGCAAGCGGCGGCGGCGGCCTGCTGGGCCTTACCCAGGTCGGCGGAGCTGCAGGCGGAGAGCAAGCAGGGAGCGACGGCGGGGACGAGGGCCTCCTGCTTATCGGAGGCGCACTGGCAGGCGGTGTCGGTCAGGGCGCAGCCAACCTTGGGGATGGCATCGCGAAGGCAGGGGATCTATGGCAAAGTTGTTAGTCGGGATGCTGTTTACAAGATGATCGTTGTTGGGAGGAGCAACGTACAGCGCAGTCAGGCTGTCCGGAGAAGTCCTGGGCGGCAACGAGGCCGGCAGCGAGGAGGGCGAGAGAGAACTTCATTATGATTTGTGTTGGAAGACGTGATAGTCGAAAGGCGAGATTCGGCAGGTACGATGACGAAGTTGTACAGACGGACGGTCGACGTTGAGATTAGGGTGCGTGACGAGGGAGCAGTTGAGAGAATGAGGAACGGGAAGGGGGTGATAAATATGTGATTCCACCTCTCAAGCCACCACTTTCACGTACGGAGAACCCCTGCCGAGACCTGCCCATCTCCAAAGACTAAGACCAGGAGGGCTCGCTGGTCCAATTCCCAATTCTGCTGGGCTCGCAAAGCTTATCCCAGGTATGCGCGCCGACAGCCCGCGCCGTCATTGGGGGAAGTGGATGGTGGAGAGGGTGTGCAAGGTAACTCGTCACGCTTGTTTGGTTTAGCCAGGCGTTAGCTTTGCATTTCTGCTGGGGGTCGTCGCCAGCGGCACCACAGAGCTACCGAGCTAGACCTGGACGACTCGCAGTTCAACTGGTCCAGCCTGGGTGGTGGCTAGGAACATGCAACCTTGATTCTGGGTTGCCGACCAAGTCGAGACGGGCAACTGGGGAAAAAACTTCCATCCAAGGACATTAGGGTGACATCCAATTGACTCGACGGGCTCCTTGACTCCTTGAGGCACTTGGCTGATGGAACGCCACAGAAGTGTTTTCCTCCTTCTCGAGTCGCAAATAAAGAAGGCCGCGCTTCATATGTCATGTCTTGGGTATCGTTTAGAGCTGATCTGCAGGTCCCAGACAGGACGGACGGCTTCCTCGTCGGGAGGAACAAATAACAACGGGCAATTGGCATCGGCCGTGCGGTATGATTGGATGACAGGTGCTCGGGGAACGTGAAGGTGCCCAGCTGCTCAACGGACGCGTTGAAGAGGCTTGGTGGTGGCTTGCAGCTGTGCTGAGACACCCGTATCGACGCCTCACTTGAGCTAGAAGCTAGTACAAGTAAGTAATCTTTGCCACACCACAGCGGAAAATTACGTACGGATTGAACGTGCCGTTGCAGAGGGTGATTCGATTTCAGGTGTCCTCGCCGAGTCGCGGCGCCGTCACGGTAGCAGCAGTTGCTGTAAAGGTGGGAGATGGAAATGGAGATGCTCTGACTGCCGGCCGGGTTGGCATGACATGGCGCGTTGGAGGTGACAAGGGTGGCGGCACTGTCCACCTGGATGAGAAGGAGGAGAGAGCTGCACCGAGCGCCGACCTGTTCAAGAAGGAAGAAAGGGACCCACGACTAAACATCTGATTGAACCAATTTAAACAAAGTTTCGCGTTCGAGGTAATGACTTCCTTGTCAAACAAGAAGCACCAGCAATCTGCTGTGCAGCGCCGACCACCGGACAACCCGGCCTACAAGATGGAGACTTTAATCATACACAGAAAAGGTTAAAAAAAAAACAAAAAAACAATAAACCTTGGGAAGCCGCCTTATCATTCGGGTGTTTTTCTTCTCGTCTGTCTCACACAGCCTGAGGCGCAATCTTACTCAATTGAATTGTTGACCAAGGCCAGGAGAAACCCGATTTCTATGAATAACACCACCATTGCCAACAACCCGTGACCCAAGAGTCTCTGTCACCCCAGGAATGGTTCCTGCATCGCTCTGCCGATCGCTACCGCGCGCATTCTCCACCCGACACGAGCTCTGATCCTCGCCCGTTGGCTGGGAACTGCCACCCTGCAGGCGGGCGTTGCCTGTGTGTGCCTGGGCCCTTGGAAGGCCTTGTCACCTTGCGGCTCCCCGCAACAAACACAACCATCCCCGACATGACAGACGTTCCCCCCCGGCATGGACGCCCTTTTCTCCGTCTCCGTCCTCACTGCAATTTCAGCGAGCCAGACCCGAAGCTCCACAGTTCGCTCGCGCTCTCGCATGTGCGGGCGCCGTTGCGTTGGTTGGCTGGATCCAGGTCCTTCTCCAACGTTCCCCGGAAGCCTTCGGGCCTTCGTCTCCGGGAGACGTTCACGAACCGATGAGCTGTGAAGATGTAGGACCTAGGCCACCAGATATGACATTAAGAGCATGACCAATGCCACTTTCTGAAGATCAATCAATTCAGAAGCAAAAGGACATTTCAACAAAGTCCTAATCCACCTCCAACATTTCAGGAGCTTTCTCCAGAGGGAGGTTATATCCAGAATCAACGCCTCCCATGGACCCATCGTGCAAGCTCACCCGTTCTCAGGCGCGATTTTTTTTAGCTTTCGCTACCCATTCTCAACTGACATTTAGGATCATTTCCCAAGGTTCGACGTGAAACTTGACGCTAGGCTTGCGCTCTAAGTAACAAAAGTATTTGTAGGGCCTTGTAAATCCTCACTGAATGCTTGAGTGCCTGTGAGAGTTAGAATTAGAATCTCCATAAGAGAATGACAGTGCAAGCTTCTCACCAAATCAATCATTTTCTTACTCCTTACGAAGGGGAGAAATTTCGATTGCTTAAAGCATATAGCCTTTCTCATCTTCATAAGTGAAGTCAGCTGTTTTTTTTTTTATGTCATCACTCTCAAAGGCTAAACAGCCAGCCCTTCTCAACACACAGCTTGCTTAGGTATTCAATATAGATTTAGGTCACAGTCTGGAATTTGCTTCATAAAATACTCAATGTATATAACAATAATAGAAACAACAATCGTAACAAGGACGACAGGGACGATAGGGACGACAGGGACGACAGGGACGACAGGGACGACAGGGACGACAGGGGCGACGACAAGGACGACGACAAGGACGACGACGATACTAATAAGAAGGGTATTAGTGCGTAGATCTAGCTCTCTTTCAACTAACCAACTCACCAAAGCTTCTCTAAACCGTCTAATTTAAGTTGTTTAACACAGCTTGAAGCAGCCTGTTGTCATCCCTATTGAATCGAAGTCAGCAGAAGTTGTAGGAGATAGGGACCTCCAGCTAATAGTTTGGGCATCGGCATGGCATAAGCGAATGACTTGCCTAGCTGGGCGCAAGATTCCATTGATCACGCTGCCTCTGATCTCTATCACCGGGACTGATTGGAACATGTATTTTGCTGAAGACGGAGAAGACAAGGTCGTATGTCGACTTCCCTTTCTGCTGCCTAAAATTGTGACTCCTTGCTAAGCAGACTCAACATAACAGATTATCCATGGGCCTCTCAGCATCGGTAGCACTCGTGACAGAGCCGTCATTTACACGCTAAGCATATGCCTCAACCTCATAACGGAATGGATCACGGCCAACTTCAGCCGTTGGTTCTCAGAATTCATGGATACTTGCAACACGGATTGAGTTTTCTGAGTCAAAGAGAAAGAAATGAGTGAAGCTTGGTTTTGGGGTTCGATTGTGAAGGGTGGCTCTTGAGGTGGCAAACGTACGGTTTCGAGCATAGCACGTATCACATAGCTAATGGAACGCGTTCTAGAGTGGTGCTTGAACGGGGCGACTTGTGATTTATTGTGAAATTAACCACTACTGAAACCCCACGAAATTACACCTTCGTGTCTCTCCCCGTGAGTGGCATCGTAGATCAAGGAATCGGGCCTCGTCCACCTAACATCATTCTTGTACATGAGAAACCGGCAAAATGCATTCACAAAAGCCTCGGGCATACCGTGTCAAAGTCTTCTGTTCAACTCGCAGTTTTGCACTGCTCTCATTTTCCAAGGGACACGGCCAGACCAATCCATAGCCAACTTCTTTCCTATGCACTCTCCCGCAAGTTCATTTTTCCGCAGGTGTAACTTCGTAGCCTTCACTCTTAAGGTTGAGTCTGCCTGCGCTAATATAGCGCCAAGGGTCGATGTAGAACCTGACTCTGGTGCCCCCTTGCCTGTGGTCAAGACCATATACACGAGCGATCACGTAAATATCCGTGGGGATCAGCTCACGCCTCGAGTACTTGAGTGCCTGCGAGAGTTAGCGCCCAAAGCCTTGAATCAATGGAGACGAAAGGTACTTACCATATCCATTTGATGCTGGCTCATATGGAATGGCTCACTGACTTCTAGCACAGTTCCCTTTACCTCTATGTGGTATGTGATGTGCTTGTCTCTCCAATCTTTAGCAAAAGAAGAAAGACCAATGACAGAAAGCATGCGGCCCTCCTCGTCCGTGTACGTGAAATCTGCTGTCTTTGACTCGTCCCCAAGGAAATCCGGATATCCCTTCTCAACTCGCAACC
The DNA here is from genome assembly GCA_032988895.1 of Colletotrichum kahawae. NCBI lineage: Eukaryota > Fungi > Ascomycota > Sordariomycetes > Glomerellales > Glomerellaceae > Colletotrichum > Colletotrichum kahawae. Next base: position 1,485,054 of record VYYT01000001.1, on the reverse strand, counting down.
TGCTTGTCCAGTGTCGAGTAGTGTCCCAGTTCAGAATGCGCGTCTTGAAGTACTCGTTCATCTAAAACATCGTCAGCCATTAGCTTTCATCGTCTAGGAGTACTGCTTACCCAAGCTTCTCCAAGTACACCAACTTCCTTGAAGCGGTTGAGGCGGTCTCGATCAATAGTGGTATGTCCATTGAGCCTTGATGACCAAGCAGACGTAGTCTGGTCCAGCACATTGACAGACTGAAGAACCTTCTTTGCCGTTTTTGATGTCGCCGGCGAAATGGTGGCGACATTGACAGTTCTCGACTCAGTGGTACTCTCTTCATAAGTCTCCTCAGACCAAGGACACCGGATGCCGACCTCTTCCAGCAGATCTCTCATCTCGCTGAGCTTCGCTCCCAGAATGTCACGAAGCTGCGTAACATGCTCTGGCTTGGTGATTTGATATTGGTCGATGAAGAGCTTCGAAAGCTCCCGACTGACCCGTCTATCTTGGTTATCGAACGGATCGCGCAGGACATATATGTCAGTGAAGCCATCCTTCTGCTCGATGAAGATTTTGCCGTCTTCAGGCAAACCATGGATCTGGCCGACCGTCCTATGAACCACAATTCTCGAGACCTGCCACAGTCGATACACTGGAGTATTCTCGCTCGTGTAACTATCTGTGTTGTTTCCAAGCCTATTGAAAGATCAGTATCGCGGAAAGATAGCCCCCGAGTTTTGACGTACAAGGATGCGAATTGTGATCTCCTATGAAGAGATTGAGACCAGTCGTTTTTTAACACGGTTGGTTCGATAGTCCTGCTTGACTCCTTCACCGCAATGCTCAATAGCAGGCGGTCGATGTCTAGCCATTTGATCAATGGAAGAAGTTTGTCAATCTCTTTCAGAACATCAAAGTCGAGAAGTTCCATGCGTCCCAGAAAGGCACTCCTCAATGCACTTTGATCTGCAATGTACCAATCATCTGCGAGCGACCGAAGTTTGACTACCGATGGCTGGTCCGAAGAATGAGTATCTGAGATAACCGGAAAGATCTTCAGGTTTCTGACTCTTTCTCGCAGTCCGGCATCGTTTTCTGCATCAGCTGGTTTCCGTTGCTGAAGATACTCACTGAGAAGCAGAATCACGCTCTTCAGTGCTTCTGTATCTTCAGGTTGATCTGAATGTGTGAAGGTTTCCAGTTCTTGAATTACCTCACGCATCCCAGCATCTTTGATGCCCAGTCGACCTTGGAAGAGACCGTCACACTCAGGATATACCTCGCAAAGTGCTCGAGTACGTTTGAGTACAGCAGGACTCTTCCATACACAATCTTTGGGCGTTACCCATCCTTGGTCTGGATGAAAAACCAGACGTCTTGATTCGAAAGATTCCCTAATATCGTCAGCTAGCGAAATTTGGGACCAGAAAGATTCTTACACGGTTGAATTCAACATCATTGATCTGTTCTTGGCCAGATACTCATAAATGGGGTGGACCTTCTCCAAGGTTTTCTCGGGGGCTGTAATGCGTCGCAGTACTTCTAGCTCTCGAACGCGTGCCTCATCTTTGGCCTCGACAATAACCGAGAAGGCCGACAAAAAACGCCACTTCTCGCCGTTCGGCTCGGGAATTTGTACAAAATTGATGTGAGGGCACGCTTCAAGGAGGGGATCTGATGGAATAGCGGTTTCCTGCAAGCAACTCGCGAACTTGCCCATCTCGGCAAGGTACCATCAGCTTCTTGGCCGCTGGTATCAAAGTACGTCGATTGGCGTCGTAATGCGCCCAATTGTCCCTCATCAGCAAGAGCAGATCCATCACGCCGTGCGTGCTTAGCCACTTCCATTCTCTTGTGAGTCTGTCTTCGTTAGAATCCCGATGGTAAAATGTAAGTCTTGGCCCTGTTGCCAGCTGACAGAAGTCTTTCCCTGTCAGCCAATGATGAAAGGAGTCTGTCTCTGCCGAGGTTTCTGTCTCGCCACTTTCGGGAGCGGTGGCATTTGCAGCGACCTTGACGCCGGAGTTCTGCTGTATTTGCTTGACTAGTTTAAGGTAAGCAGGATGAATGACTTTCATACCAGCTTCGGGAGTATCCCGGTATTGTTTGATGATTTGCGATGACTTATCAGGGCCGATGAGATAGGTGTCTTGAGCACGTGCGACTTGTTCACATGAAGTCACCAGCCAAATGCGGCCGAAAGACTTGACTCCACTGATTTGTTTCCGGTGCAAGAACAGATAAACAGCCTCTTCGATGAGGCTTGTCGTGTTTGCTTCCCGTGGCTTCTGCTCTCGATGTAGTTTAAGAATTTTGTAGCAAATATCGGCAGCACCAATGCTCTTGATTTCCAAATCTCGGAAAAGACGAGCACGGTGTGTATTTTCGTTCGCCATTGGGTCAACAATTTGAAGGCCGAGACTGGAGGGTGCAGTCCATGCATCGTTTGCAGACACGCAATACAGGTTCTCGGAGAGCGCCGGGACAAACTCTCCATAGAGTGTCGGTATTATTGGCAGCGACCGCAACTTTCTCCTGTATGAGTAGACTCTGACCAAAATCTGTGCCGTCCGCTCATGCCATTCATGGGATTTCTCTCCCATATCAGAAATAGACGTCTGTTGTTCGACCCACTGAATGAAATGTTTCGCGAACATCTCGTCGTTCATCGTCGAAACCCCAAGGCGTCGAAGACTATTTGAAAGGCACGTGGCATCATGTGGAAGGTATTCGAAAGCAAGATGTCGTTCAGAGGAGAAGTCGAGAAGAGGCTCGCCTTCCAACCGGTACTCTTTTGGGATGAAGATTAGGTCTGCAGGTTTCACGGTGTTCCCCGATCTGTTGCGAAGGATTGGGTGCGCTCGGAGGTGATGAGTGAGCTTTTCGTCAAGTCTTTTCCAGAATGGGCCATAGGATACGTTGTATTCCAAGTAGCGTAGCCACGAGTAACGAAGACGTCCTTCAATCTTGTTGAACCGATCAACTGCCTGCAGAAAAGCTTCCGGAATGGCATCTCTTAGCTTATTATTCCAGGCATTGCCCGCTGAAAGACCCTCTCTGCTAGCAAGTAGAATGAAATCTCCCTGGATCAAGAACTAGAAGATTGTCAATTGCCTGGAGAAAAGGATGGCCAAGGTAATCTTACGGGGAAACCAAAGCAAGCGATAGCTAGAAACGAGAAGACATGCTGTGGATCGAATTCCGGCTGGCCGTACTTGTTCAGAGGAAACGCAAGCGTAATCTCCGATGCGGATATACCTGCTCGCTTCTCCTCGTTCGGCATATCGTTGACCATCGTTCGGGTGATGAGAAACTTCTTGTTGCGAAATGATTCTCCGTGTCGCTGGCAGTCAATGGTCTTGGTCTCACCTTGAAGTTTCTCCTCATGCTCGTTGTGCATCGCCAAGTATACGGTGGCCTCCTGTCCCTTGTATATGGAGATTGATCTCAAGCGACGCAGAAAAAGTAGTATTTCAGGCTTGATCTTGGCGAGCTCTTTCGAGATCTTGTCGTATTGCTCTGTGCCCTTGAGAAGCAGCGTCATCCGTGTCGCTGAGAGATCGTGCTCGTGGTACTTTGACGCTGGGAAGTCGGCTGGGAAAGGCAGCAGTGTTCCGACCATACCGTTGCGTTTGTCCAGCTTGAAGCTGTAGAAGCCGCTCTTGATGTGCACTACATCGGCGACTTTAAAGACAGCCTTGAACCCGATACCCTTCTCGCCGATGTAGCCTGTACGCACGTCCTTCTTGTTCTTCTTCGTGCTGCTCGCGATTCTGCAGAGGGCATCAACCTGCTCAATGGTGAAGCCCAACTCGTTGCATCCGGTCTGGAAAGTGCAGTCGCTATCATTCTTGTCCAGTCTCATACCGAAGCTGGGGTTGGTGCTTGCGCCGTATGCATTGTCGTCCGCATTCTGGATCAGCTCAAGGATGAAGTGCGTATCCTTGTTGTACAGCTGCTCGGACAGAACTGTCAAAGATCCGTCGAGTTGGTCAATCTCAAAATCATCGCTATCATTGTTCGCGTCTGCGCCGATGTGCTGTCTCAGTAGCTCCCGTTGCTTCAGGCGTTCTCGTGGCTCAAGCAGCTTCCGAAGCTGGGCGTCGGCTTGTGCTCGATTCTCAGGCCGGGCTTTCCATCCAGGAAGGACTGTTTTGGCGTCTTCTCCGTCCATTTTTAGCGAATCATTTGAATATCTCGGGTTCGATCGGCCAAGGGGGTTGGGGCGGAAAGAGTGGCCCTGAGGGAATGTCGGCAAAACACTGACTAGAGAAATTGGTGGAGCGGTTTGAAGAGGAAAGATCCGTGGAGGGGGACTTGAGGATTCAGGCAGGTGAGAAAAGAAGGAAAGGTGAGGGCAGGGTGGGAAAATAGGAGCCATAGGTCGCGAGCGGGAAAGTGAGGGTGAGAGGGAGGAAAGCAAAATCGAAAGCAGACGACCGGAGAGGCAGTAGAGGTGTGGAAGCAGGCAGGCGGTAAGAAAAGGTGAGAGGCGCTAATCACACTTGTAAGGAAAGAGGTCTTTGATGGCAAGTGCTTGTCAGAGCCCGCCTTCCCTTATTGCGAACATAGAAAGCGCCCATCGCATATTTCCCAGGCATAAGAAAGCATAGAGAGGTGATTCAAAACCTCTCCCACTTTGCTCAATGGCTAGGCCAGAAGATATTATCTCTATAATTAAAACCTACCGTCAAATAGATAATAGTATAGATGATAACAATAAGAAGGACGACGACGACGACGACGACGACAAGGACAACGATAATAGTAAGGATAATGCAGATCATAAGGACAACGATGACAAGGACAACAACGAGTACAACAATAACGATGATAACAGAAGCGAGGCTGACTATCAGTGAGCTTATACAGAATGTTGCTGCTGTAGTACAACGAGAATGAATGGCATCGATCGACAGCGGTCCTCAACCTCCACCGCTCCGGTCTCACACGTTCTTATTCTCTATCCTCGCCTTCCTCAAATCCTCCTCAATTACTAAACCCGCAAATGAGATCCATCGTAGAATGATACCCATGCAAATGGTTCCTACAACAACCTTGATTAACGCAACAACCACTCCGGTCTTACCCTTCATCTCCCGCAGCTCCTGAATCTCGGCATCCTTGCTCTCCGCAAGCTTCAAGTACGACTTCAAGTTGTTCTCACACTTCCTCTCAAACTCGCGCTTGGCTTTCTCAAGGTTCCTCTTCGCATCGGCCTCAAGCTGCTCTTGGAAACGGACGTTCCGCTGCTGCCATCGCTCCATGGTTTTGTTGTTCTCCGTCAGCCGCTCGCTCATTTTCTCGTACCGCATCTGCGCGATGCGTCTCTCCGCGTCGGACTCTTCCAGCTTCGCAGTCAGACGTCTGTTCTCCTTGTCGGCTTTTTGAATTCTCTCTACCAGGTCTCTGTTTTGGGCCTGGGCGGTTTCGACTTGGTTGCGGAGGTTTTGGATGACGGTCGAAATGGGGCTCTTGGTCGCCTCTCGGGGTGCTGTTGTTGCGAAAGCTCTGGCGGATCCCGAGGGACCCCAACGAGTAGGATGGAAGATGTTCGTTGCAGAGACGCGAGCAACGGCCAGGCCACTCTGTTCGTGCAATCGAGATGTAAGAGGGCTTCTGGCCGTGAGGCTGAAGAGCCTGTAAGCGCTGCAGCATGAATGCATCGACATGGTTTCTAGTTTTTTGATATAGAATGGTTTTTTGATTGAACTAGAAATGAGCAAGAAATCTTCAAAAAGAAAATTCAAGGCTTTTCATACACCCATGACGAAGTAAAACGGTTGCGCCAGAAAACAAGCTTGATGTCCAACCTGTATGGATACTTCACACCTTTAATGGTCATAGACGGCGCCAACGGGGCGAACTGTAAAGCACTGGCGAGAGGAGAGCTTCTAAGAATGTCTTGAAATCCATTTTAATTTCGTAATTATCACCCAGACACATGCCGTGCTAGGTATATCTTGCGACTTCTCGAGCAGCGCAGAACGACACATCACAAGACGTCATCACATTCTGAATTCAACACCCACCAACCATACACAATCAATCATATTCAGATCGGAAAAAAACCTCAAAATGTTTAGAGTCGTCACTAGCATCGCCCTCAGGGGCCCTGGGCATAAGATTCCTAATCCGAAATCCACCTTGCGTCAGGCCAAATACTTTCACACAACTCCTGCGCCTCAACCTCAGCCCAGGCACCACAAACCTGGACAGAATTCTGCAAAACCAGACACAAATGCAGTGAACGCCATGATCATCAAACAACGCTGTGGCTGGGGAGCTCTAGATGGCGCCTTGTTTATCGTGGGCTTAGTCGGAGGTTACCACCTGACGACATTCTGCATCGAGAAGATTATCAAAAAGGGCCAGCCACGAAACAACCGGAAATCGATGGGTTATGCCTGTATGGGAGAGGCAGTGAAGGAGGAAAAGAGCCATAAACCGAAAGCGGGTTCCTGCGGACGGGATACTGACTCCTCCGGCCCTTGCACATCGGGGTGCCAGGGAGAGTCGTGTGTTGGCTTGGCCTACCCTCACGGTATCAACAGGTGGATCTAGGCGCTCTGAAATGCAGATTTTCGAATGACCGGAGACGACCGGAGACGTGGAACCCCTTTGGCATAGATCCATACACTGCGAATAACACAGAAACTTTCTGATATCTTGTCTCCGACATTTTCATACCATGTGCCCTGCTCGACTTCGGAAGAAAGAAAAATAAGAAACTCTATCCACCGGAATCAGGAAAAAGTCAAACAAATCAATGGAGATTCTGTCACCGGATCTTATATGGCTGGTGACAAAGCTGAGTACCTGGTGAGTTTTACGCCTTCTTCTCACTACTTAAGGCACGAGTACGATCTTGAACTTGCCAACTCATGTATCCCCACCAAAGACGTAGGAGCCAGAACAATACCAACATTCACCGAGAATAAAGCCCCAAAACAAAAGCCATGTTTCGAAACCTCTTTCGCGGCTCCCAACGAGCCATCACCACCGTTACCCGCCTAAGCGCATCGCGCCAAACACCAATACTCTTTCGAGAAGCATTCATTCGGCAACCACGACAAAGTCAACCACCATACGCAGACTTCAGATTACTCGCCGGCTCCAGGCCATATTCCTCCCAAAGCAAACTCACAGTCAACAGCCGAACCGACGTCAACGGGTGGAACAAAGCCAACAACAAGAGCGACAACACCACCCAAAGAGGCATCATTTGCCGAGCAGCAGCAAAAGCTGAACGACAGAGGCATCTCGCGCTTACTTACCGAGTGCCAGAAAAAGCTGGCCGAGAGAATCAGCTGGCGCATGTTCATCGAGTGCCGCCAAGAAGTTACCGGAAACATCAGCCCCCGTTGCGAACCACAAGTCAGATGATACGGAGGAAAACAAATGCACGCGCGAAAATCAAGGCCTTGCGCGAAACAAGCGCGAAGTTGGACAAGATCGAACTGGGTTTTGAGAAAAAATCAGAAGCGGAGGAGATACATGTTCTTGGCGATCATGGTCATGGCTGTCGTCGGTGGAATCTTAGACCCGAAAAAGCCCAACAAGCCGGAGAAGGAGACGGCGGGAGAAATCCCAAAGGATACCAGCACTGCATGAATGATAGATTCAGATCTGGTCTCGTGATTGATGCTTAGGCCGCCTGTAGAAACGAGGAGACACATGTAACTACGCCGACAGAACCACTACTGAACCTATCTTAGACAGGGCTCGAAACAGTAAAACAATACTCCATTCATCCATTCATGTGCGGGAAAAGGGAGATGAGCTGCTTCCATAGTCCAAAATTGGTAAAAAGAACATCGCAAGGTTCCTGTTGGTGGGCAGGTGTAGGCAACCTCAACGTCCCAACTACGTCAAAAGAACCCCTATTTTTGCCGTGCTAGAGCGCAAACTCTTCCCAGGATCGCATTTATACTCTACTGCCGCCTTCCGTTATCATCTCTACCTATTTTAGTCTTCGACATCCCACCGAAACAATATTTCCATGTCTACTTCGCGGCTCCCAGAGAGCCATCGCTCATAGGGTCTGCGTCTATGTAAAACAACCAACTCCCCTCTCCCCTCCCATCATGCCGCATCTCTGCAGTCACCACCTCACCCAATGCCTTCCAGTCTCTCGCCAAACACCAACCATTCTCCTTCGGGCCACGCAACGCATCCCCCGAGTCGCCCAACACTAAAGAGTCACCCCTGAAAGTCACCAGGAAAGCCTACGAGAAAGCCTACGCAGCGCACAGGCGCGCGCTGCTATTAGGCAGCCAGAGGGTCGCGGATGCGGCCAAGGAGCATATTTCCAAAGTCGAAGCAGATATGGAGGAGATCGAAAAAGTGCACCGCGTCAACATGACCGCGAATAAAGGACACAACCAGTCGAAGCAGCGGCCGCTGACAATCGACGACGACTTCGGGGACCTGGGCTTGGATATACCAAACGAAAACATGTTCGTGGCGAGGTTCATCCTAGGATTTGTCCTGTTCAATGTTGTAATCTAGAAATTGACTCCTGTTCCGTTCCATCCTCGGCTGAAACCGGGTAAAGAGTCGAATACGCCGGACGAGAAGCCAGATACGAAAAGGTAGCAGAACTTCATTCCAAAGTTGGAATTCTTACTTGGTGTCTAACGAGTAGACGGTCCATTGAAGAAGAGGCATGCACGGGTAGGCTAGCAGCAACGCTATTCAACTCATCTCAGACGCTATATATGATAATCAGAACGTAATCTTCTCATCTGTCGATCCACAAATTTTGAAAAAGTAAGACAAGTTACTCATATACCTCATGCTCAAAACGGGAGAGAAAAAGCCTCGCAAGGTTCTACTCCTGCTTTCTCCGATAGTTAGATGTGCGCAACCTCAACGTCCCAACCAGATACATAATTCCTTCCTCAACCCCTGAACCCAAAGTATGAAATCCAAACCACAACAACATCACACATCATTAAAAAAAAAAAAACCCATATCCTGCCTTGACAATGTTTCCAAGTTTGTTCCGCGGCTCCCAGCGAGCCATCACCAAACCCATCACAAGCCGGGCCTCCATCTACAAACCCCAAATCCCGTCCCGCACCCCTACACCCAAATCACCAACCGCCTTCCAATATCTTCTCAGACGACAAAACTTCTCCTCCAGACCACCCAACACCTCCCACCAGTCACTCAGTGACAAAGACGCCCTGGAAGCCACTAAAAAAGCCTACGAAGCGCACCGCCTTTCCCTCAAAACAGAGAGCCAGAGGCTTCGGATAGAGAGCCAGCAGAGGCTGGAACTAGCCAAGGAGCACCTGCAAAAGGACATCCACAAATACCGGACGGAACTGGGCTACACCGCCGCCGGACGAGATACGACCCAGAGCGTCCTGGATTTCATCCGCCGCAAACCCTTGGTCGCAGTCGGCCTGCGCGAGCGGGCGCCGACGTGCAGGGAGTACGTCCAGAAACTGGAGGAGGCCGCCGCCGGGGAGAAGGGACGGAGGTCGTCCTGGAAGTGGGAGCAGATTCGTGAAGGTGGGATTTTTGTGCTGGTGTTTTTGGTGTTGGACAGCGTGCTGGATAGCGTGTTGGACAATTTTGGGATCCGTCACGCCCGCTCCCCTTCGGCAAAGCCAAGCGAGATAGACGAGAAGGGCGAGAAGGAGGAATCTTGTCGCGAGGCGGAAGTGGCGACGGGCTGAAGCAGCTTGCCGCGAACGAGGCTGGAGCTTCACGTCATGCCCAACGGAGGAGACGAAACAGTCAGTTGCGTATAATTAGAACCATCTCTATTCATATCTATCAATTCATCAAATCCCTCTCTCTCAACCATCGTCCCACAGTCGTCGACTCATAATAATAGGCCTCGCAGGGTCCCACGGGCCGTAAATCTCATTCTTGTACTTTTGCAACCCAATCAGCCACCAACTACACCCGCCCATCGTAATCGCCGCGATGAGCACACTGACAACCATGCCGATGCACGCGCTCTTCCACGGCCAGCAGCACCCCCCGGCGCCGTTGTGGTCCCCGAGGATAATGCCCACGCCCGCGCCGGCGCCGAGAACCAGAAAAACGGTCATGGCGTAGTGGTACCCCCAGCTGCGGTGGCGCGCGTAGCGCCGGAAGACGGGGAACAGGCCAAACACCTCGATGCTGAAGGGCGTCAGACTGAAGACCTGGCCGGTGGAGGGCAGGCGGCTGGCGAGCACGGTGGAGGCCATGAGGGCGGCGTTGGTCGACAGCGAGGCGGGGATGTTGACGCGCAGGCCGCCCGAGTAGTCGAAGAAGAAGATGTTGATGGCGAGCAGCCAGAAGGACATGGCCCAGATGCTGTCGCTGGAGGTGGAGCGCGTGAGGGACTTGAGGATGGGCGAGAGGCCGAGCAGCGTCGAGTAGATGAGGATGGCGCTCTTGATGGTGCCGAAGCGCTGGTGGACGCGGGAAGTGTCGTCGCCGGGCAGCGGGAAGGAGGCGCGGCGGGGCAGGGGCGGGTTGCTGCTGCTCGTCACCACTCCCTGGCTGTGGCGGCGGTACGAGGCGGGTTGGGAGGTGGCCGACGTGGAGGAGATGAGGGAGCTCGCGGAGGCGGAGTGCGAGTGCCGCGGCAGACGCTCGGCGCTCGGGGAGAGGTTCGTCACGGAGCTCGGGGCCGTAGTGGCCGTGGAAGACTCGTCGACCTGCGAGGGCGGACGGCGCGGCATGCTCCCTGTCCTGCGGCTGACCGTCTCCCTCCGCTTCGTTACCACGCTCGGCTCGACGACGCCGTTCACGCCGCGCTCGACGGCCATGCGCTCCTCGTCGGCCTCCCAGCGCTCCCACAGCAGCCAGCCCAGCAGCGTCGCCAGGCTGCCCCACGAGACGATGGACACGGGGGAGACGCGCTCCTGGAAGATGAGGACGAAGCAGACGATGAAGACAATGACGGAGCACACGTGCTGGACGATGACGGTGGAGTCGGCGACCAGGGGCCAGAAGTCGTAGGGCTGCAGGCGCGGGTTGCGCTGCAGGCTCTCGAGGAAGGTGGCCTGGTCGGTGTAGTTGTCCGGGTAGCTCTGCTTGACCCACATGAGCTTCTTCCAGGTGCGCTTGCGGCTGCGGCGGGAGCGGGAGCGGTGCTGGATGCCGGCGGCGAGGGGGTCGATGCTGTGGCGGCCGCCGGCGTTGTGACGGGGGCGGGCGCGGGCGGCGCGGGGGTCTGCGCCGACGCCGGCGTCCGGGAAGGACTGCACGGGGCGGCGAGGAGGGGAGGTCGCTAGGAAGGCATCTTCGGGGGCGAGGTGGGATCGGTTCTGGGGTTGGAGGTTCGTCGGGGTGACGCTGGAGCTGGTCGTGGAGGATGCGCCGTTGGTGGTGATGCCGTTGGTGGTGCCGTTGAGGCCGGCGGGGAGGGTGGAGGAGCGGGTTAGGGGCGGAGGGGCATGGTAGTCCGTCGGGGTTGTCGGGGACATTGAGGCGTGTGCCGCCGGACACGGCGTTGGGGAGAAGAGAAACACGAGATCAGTGCGAGCGCTCAATGGCCGTGAGATTCGGTGATGGGCGGGATTGCTGGCATCGAGGCGTCGGACCCTCTCAGCCTCGCGGTCGCGGATGGAGTGAAGTTGGAGCGAGGGCGCGCAAGGCTGGCTGGCCACTGTGATTAATTGAGCACCTCACCCAATTGAAAAAGAAAAAAGGGAGCGTGCACAGACGGGGAAAGGAGATTGGTGGGGACGGGACCGAGTCAGGCCAGATTGGCAGGGGTTTCCCGCCCGGGCCACTAACCGCATTGGGGACCTTTTTGGTTCGCTATTCGGTGGCCGAGAGGAGCGGCACCCGCCGTTCTTTTACTGAGACAGAGCCAATGCCAATCGTAGAGAACACTGCTCCCGCGTGCAACTCTGCAGCTCTCATCTTTGCCAGCAAGCTTAACTTTTGCCCGAGTCGGGAGTCGGGTATTACGGAAACGCACCTAAATCTAGGAATCGCGGATGCCTGCCTGCAACACATTGTTGGTGCTGATGTTGATGTTGTCTCATCCGCCTCGCCCATCTCATCTTTCAACACACACGGCTGCTCTGGTTTGACTCGGGATGGTGGTGATGCGCAATTGACGACGATAGAGGTTCGCCCGGGTCCGCGGGGTACCAAAGCTTCGGGAACTTCTTTTCTCGTCCTGTGCTATGCGAAACCCAAAAAGCTTGCGCGGACGACGCGAAAGTCAATCGATCGTCGTCGTCTTCGTGGTCGCAGTCGTCGTGGCCGTCCCATCTCCATCCTGACTTTCCGGGCAATGCAGGGCCAATGTCAAACCAAGATGATTGACAACTCAATCTACACTACCTTACCTTGGCATCCGTAAAGAATCTAATCCCAAGGGAACGCGTCTGCCATCGCGGCCCGCGGCCTCCCCCCAGATTCTCAGAGACAAGCAATCCAGACAAACACCACGAACCGCATAACAGCGAACCATCCGCCATGAATGATCACGGTGATCATGGTCCACTAGCACAGCCATCGTCGCCCGACTATCGTGTGCTGGAAGTGTTGCCCATTGGACCCTTTGCACGGAGTTCCACCCCGCCACTTTAGATTTCGCCATGTCAGCACCCTTCGCTTGACCCAAAGAGGGCACCGGCATCACCGTTCCCGCCATGCGCCCTAGAGGGCCCGCGGAATACGAATAACTTCCAGAAGAGCTCCTCTGGGGGCCCGAATATCTGTTTTAATCTGTAAAAGAAGAACAAGAAGACCGGCCCCGCAGTAGCTCAAAGCTTGTTTACGGCTGCTCCCTGAGTCCAGTCCCTGGGGCCTGGACTCTCCTTTTTCCCATATTGCGGAATACGCTACACGGCATCCCACTGGCTCTGTCTTCGCACAACGCCGTGCTGCGCATTGCTTTCGCGGGAAATTCCCACCAAACCCGCCCCCTCCCTTGACACTTTGCGCAGCAGCACACAACGGTCAAGGGAACACCGCCTCCGCCTCCGCGCGCCGTAGAGTAGTTACGGATACTACACCCAGCCTAACCGGCTGCCTGGTCGCGTGCTCGTCTACCATTCCCAGCTCTGCCTAGCACGCTCTCTTAGCACCTACCGCTCCTCTGGGCCCGCCGCGTTGACGAGGACGTCGAGGACAAGGTCGGCCGGTCCAGACCTCCCTCTCTTGCGCTGCCCTACAGGGACTAAGCCGGAAGAAGAACTCTGCAGCCTGCAGCCCGCGGACCAGCACTTGTGTCTCTTTTTCTCTGCCCTGGATGGGACTGCTTACTTTGGAACTCTCGCGGGCCAGCCGGATAGCCCTCGACGGATAACCTAGCAGCGAGGTCGTGGTTGTGGTTGTGTGCTGCCATTGACCCTCCTCTGCGGGAAAAGGCCCGAGTTCCTGACGTTTCGGGCGGGTTGCTAGTGCGAATAGCCTCAACCACATCTCAGCTCATCTTTTTTGTGGAGTTTGCCCGTTGCCCATCGTCGATCCCCTATTTTTCTTTTGGTCGGTTGTCTCCTTCTCCAGGCACAAGGCAACATGACATCAACGAAAGCGAGGGATCTGCGACGACGGAGGATGGAGTCGGCTCGACCTCCCTTGCCTCAAGTTTTGACCTGAAGCAGGTATTACCGGACGTGCTTGGCAAAGGTAAAGCATGCCATTCGGTCTCTTTTCTTCGTATCATTGGGAGAGGGGAGTTTCATTCCCACCGGTCAAAGTGGCATTTTCGATGGGCCGACATGGGCATGCACGCGGGTGGATTGGAAATGCTCGTTTGATGCTGCTTGAAACCGTTTTGACGTTCAGACAACCTCACATCGGGGCAAGAAGAAGCGGGCTCTGCTGTTTCTGCCGGGGTGGGGCCCTCGGCTGCGATGGAATGAAACTGTCACAGACTTGCAGGAAAAAGGGTCAAGGCCAGGCTCCAGTTGCCATGGATGGGAGTGACCATGGATATTTTTCCTTTTCTGGTCCCATCGTCAGTGGTCAATCGTCAATCATCAATGGTCAATGCGAGCGAGGTTTCCTCTGCTCAGTGCTCGGCGATTGCTTGTCATGTCGATCATGAAGGGGTCGTCCAGACGCTTCGATGTGGACTATGGATTAGGGATTCACGTCTGAAGTCGGCGGGGACCAACCTCGGACATTAGCAGAGCACGGAGGAAAGAGAGCGAGAGACACTCCAGATGCCTCACAAAATGGCGCGAAACCAGAAACCCACAAGATGTTTGTCGCCGGGGACATACCTGGGCTGCATTCGTCGGAATGTCCCGTGTCTTGAGCCCGTCTGAAGCCCATCGAACGCAGTCAGTAGTCGTCCTGGACACTGATCAGTGGATCCTTGGCGTCGATCCATCGCTTGGATGCAGCAGTTTTGTCTTTGGCGCCGGCTCGCACCAGGAGGTGGGAAAAGGGGCCGCCGCCGTCGATGGGCGGACAAGACAAGCTGCATGGTGTCATTGATAGGTGCCTTCGGCATCGGCATATCGAGAGAGGCACCTTTTGTTTGAAAGCCAGAAATGAAGCTGTGACATGCTCTAATGACGCCGTCGAGTTGCATCGGCCAGAGGCGATCGATCTGTTGCTTACGAGCAGGGCAGCGTGTAAGCTGAGGGAGCTGAAGAAGGCATGCGGTGTCAGTGTTCTGCCCTCTCCCCCGTGTGTCGAAGGCGGTGTCTTGTCTTGGCCCGTTGATTGACTGATCTTCTTCCTTCCCCCGCAAGTCAGCGGCGTTGCCTGTTTGCATTGAGTCGGGCGCAGCTGGCGCGCAATTTCCCTCTGTACGAGGCCACGGGGACGACGGCGCCAAGCATCGTGAGGGAGCTAGGCGTGGGCTGGCTGAAGTGGGCTGGACGGGTCGTGACTAAGCATCCCGGACGGGAAAGGGGACACTTTAGCTCTAGTGTAGGGACCGACACTCTGTATTCCACATGGCACCCAACGAGAATACAACACGGTCAAAAAGTGCCAATGGAACGCTAACACGGACAGCAACCGGGCAGGGAGCCTGGCCTCTCTCTCTCTCTTTTTCTCTCTCTGTCTCTGTCTCTCCCTCGTCCGTCCAAATGCGCCCTAATATGGCGTATTTTGTTAGAGCCAGACGCGGGCTGCCGCGTGCCGTGCGCAATTCTACGGCGTCCACATGGGACATGGACAGGCACGGTAATCGACCATTATCGTGGCTGGAAGAGTGCCCGTGCCGGTATGCCTCTTCTGAGTGGGCTTGTTAATTAACAAACGGACTGTTCCTCGCTGTTGTGATTTTTGCTCGTTTTTTTCTTTCTCCGATGCCAACGGCCTGGACGCGGCGATATTGTCTGCTCTATGGTCATGGGGCGATGGATGGCAATTGATCATTTACACAGTATTATCTTTGCTGAGGGAGGGGACACGCCCGACGGGCTGATGCTTGCAAGCGAGCCTCTCACACAGGGCAGCTCCCCACGTGCTCCCGCTCGCACATGTGGACGGGCGGAAATGGGGAAATGAAAGATGGGGAGGAGCAGGCGAGCGAAGGCACCGAGAGGAGAGGCCAAGCTGGTGTGAGGGAACACTTGGGAAAGCTTGATTTTGCTGGATCCTGTGGGAAAGGGGAGCTGTGGGCGCTGGGCGTTTTCGTGGCTGGCTGTCGTGCTACTGCTGCATGACTTGTTGTTGCTGCTGCTGCTGCTGTGGCATTCGATGGGTTTCCTGCTTTGGAATTGAGTTGATCTTCTGAGTTGTGCAAGGCATACTTTTGACTCAAGTTATCCTCGGGCCACATCTTCCCTGTCTGCCTTTGTTCCTCATGATCCGTCGTCTTCCATCATCGTCATCATCGTCTTTAATCAGAAAGCATCAGCTTGAATACCTGCAACTCGAGAGCCAAGAGCTCACCACCACATTGATCCATCACCCTCTACTGCACAGTACTAGCGAGAATCCCCAGAGGAGGTGGGCAGGCACATCCACGAATCACAATGGCGAATGAGACAATGTGCTGTCCGAATGGGGTCATCAGCTAGCCCTGCATCTGCAGACTGCAAGCCGCCCCCCCAGAGACCTGCCTGCCGTCTCTCTCACACAGGTCTGGTCTGTCTTGCGAGAGAGAGCTGTGTTGCGTTGTTGCTTTTCCATGCCCTCTCTCTCTCGTTTCCGCGTCTCTTGCATGACCAAACAGAACGCCATCTTATTTGGCATTTGCTTCTTTTCCTTCTCCCCGCTGGCAGCACGCCGCACTCCTTGTCCATTCAAAGCCGAGGAATACCTGTAATTAGCTGAAGCAGCGGAGCCAAAAGCTTGACCATTTCGTTCGGTCTTACCTCAGGCCCTGTCCTGCAAGCCCCCCCCCATCCCAAGCAGCACGCACATCTCTGGCCCACATCCATCCATCCTCCCACCTTGAACCTCACCTCATGCTGTGACAGCAAGCGTCGAGCCTTTCTTTCCCCTGGAACCCGTCCAGTCCAGAGGCGCCCTTCCTAATGCTAGCTATGTGTGTGAGCACTTCCATTCCTCTTCGTCCCTTCTTTTCTACCTACACTCGGTCGACCACAACCTTCAACAGACTCCCAATACGCCAATGGAAACCCGCCGAACTCACGCACGCATGGGACCCCTCGTCCGGCCTTCGGGCATGGGGATCTGTCGACCGGGATGTGCCACTTTCCCTTTCAGATGCTCTCAGGCTCTCTCTCGCGTCCCTTGGATCCCGCGGCCCTTTCTTTTGCACCGGGCCTGCACTCTGCAAAAGAGGTGCCTGACCCAAATCCCCCCCCGCCGTACATGGTGCAGCCCGTCGTGCGCTCCCCCGTACCCCAACTGGTGGATAGCCGACTCGTCTATCCATCCAGGGGACTTCACCAACCATCCTTGGTGACACGGCGAGCAAGGCACACAGCTAAAAGCGTGCCCTTTGGGTTTGGGACAATGTGGTAGTAGTGCCAAGGCAGGCAGGCCCAGCTCACCCCGCGCCCACCAACCCATCGCCGCCAACGCGCGACCAACCTCTCTCTCACTCTCTCTCCCCGTCGTCTCGTTCGATCCTAAATCGGGACACACAAAGATTTTTGGAAACATGTCGCGGGAGACGGGGGGAGGGGCCCAAAGGGATCTTCATCGCTTTTTAAACATGGGTGCCGAGAAAACCGCTTCCCCGAAAAGAAGACGGCCAACAGAATCAATTTGTGAGGCTTGCTTGTACAACGGTAGTACATACACACTGCGCTCCGGCATAACACAAGCGCCAGGGATCGCCCGAGCCTGACTGAACAGAGATCGGCTACACGGCAGGCTATTCTCTCTACTCTCGTTCTCGTTAGGTTCAGAGTCGGCTCAATCAATTGGCCGCTGGCTGCGCAGTGGCCTTCTTTGCTTCCTCCCCTTGCCATGTCGGAATGCTGCTGTGTCCCAGCAAGGGCGCTAGCTGTGTTGGATTCGCTGCTGGGCTTGGCTGCCTCGAAAGTTTAAAGGCCAAGCGATCCAGGTGCAGCTTGACGCATGTCGTGACATGAACAGGACAGGACCAGAGCCAGGGAACAGGCCCGCACAGGGTCGGGACACCTTGCTTACCTTACTCTGTGTGTGGCCCATCCCCCAAGGAAGCCAAGCAGAAACAGCATGTGGGAGACCATGTTCGAATCGCAACGCCGCCGTCGACCAGGGCGCAACCGCAGTCGTCCACAAAACAGGGTCCAGAGCATCCCTGCATCCCTGGCCGAGCCTAGATCCCTGGGCCCTGACCCTGCCGCCGTCCTCCTCCTCCGTCCCTCTCTCCCAAGGGCCCCTGGACGCCCGCTTTTGGGGGGAGGAGAGGAGAGAGAGAGGAGGGACCTGGGCTGGACTTGTCTGTGAGAGCAGCATCCAAGACGGAGTCGAGCAGAGAAAGTGAACGGAGAATACCTCGACCTAGGTAGCAGCAGACCGACCGTCTTCGGGCAAGCCAGGCCATGTCAAATCAATCCCAATGCGTAAACAAGGTACCTCTACGTTATTACATAGTTTCCAGTGCCGCCCTCTCTTTCACCAATCTCTTTCTCTCGATCTGAGTCTTGACATAATAAACACCCGCCGCCCCCAGTGCCCATCATTCCTACAGCTGATTACGGATAGATCCCATTCCAGACTAATCTGTTCTCGCGCTTCTTTCCCTCTCGGCCGGTCTCTTTTGTCTATATTACCACCAAGCCTCCGCCTCTCGCCTTGGCACGTCAAAAAAGAACTCCACGAACACCCTTCCTCTCACTCGCACATCACACACACACATCTGTGCCCACCACCTCCCGCATCCGGCCGGCCTCTCTCGCACTCTACTAGTCGCCCCGTCCCATCTTCTTCATTCCTCGCGCATCTTGCATCGGCGAGCCACACCTCAGAGCCGTTACTTGTTTTGTTTCACTCGCCTTCGAGGTTTCCCGCCCTCCATCACGGACCGTCCGTCTTCCTCTTGCTTTGAGCCGTAACCTCTTTTTTGGCTCTACGCTGCGCTCGGGTTCGCCCTTGTGCCTGAACCTGACTCTCGGCCGCCTACACCCTGGTCCTCTCTTTTTTTCCCTCTAATAAATCGGGTGCCCAGACCTGACATCCCACCCACGGCTGTTCATCCCCCGCATCAACACCCACCACTACCACCACATTTACTCTTCGACCACATACAACAACAACCTTGACAAAGAGGTGCTACTTGCCACCCGCATATCCTTACAATATAAACTTGCCGTCTATGCACCTTGGCTAGGAGGTATTGGTGGAATAAGAGCTACTACGGAGGCTCAAGACAACTTACACCAACGGTCACACGATCAATCCACGACAACTTTACGACATACACACCGGTTACATTAGCTTATACAACAACTGGTCACTATTCTCAGCTTCGACCGGATACCCGAAGCATATTAGTAGAGAACATCGACGACACCGTCTGATACGAATCATCCATCACTTCACCAACACACAAACAACCACAATGAAGCCCTCAACACTCCTCTACGCCCTGGGCCTCGCCGAGATGGCCACAGCAATGCCCGTCCCCATGACCATTTCCGATATGGTCTCCCAGATCAAGGGCGAGGCCCGCCGCTGGACACACATCACCCGCGTCTCCATGCACCGCATGCGCCCCGTCGCCATCGTCCAGGAGCAGGAGCAGTCCGACGACAGCAAGGTCGAGGTCGTGTTCGACAACCACCCCGTCTCCCCCTCAAGAGCCATCCCGCCATCACTCGTCCTCGCGGCGCCGAGGCCGCTCAAGACCGACTACCTCCAGGCCCTGTCGAAGCACCCCCAATCAGCAGCAGCAAAGGACAGGGTCGTCGACGTGGACGGCACGGGGCCCCCCGAGACCATCAAGCCGATGACGCTCAAGGACGGCCTGACGGAGCTGATGCCCTCGAGGGTACCCTGCTGGAAGCACGTGCAGGTACCGAAGCCGACGATTGCCATCTTTGAGCAGCACCCCGACCTGATCGTCTTGGGCGCCGTCATCGCTTTGGTGTTGGTTCTCTTGGTGCTGGAGACGGTCGGCACGACGTTCCATGGGTGAGTTCTCTCCTGTTTGCAAGTATACTTTAAAAAAAATAAACATGAAACTAATAATAAACAGGGTCCGCAGCCACTACACTCTCCCCCAAGGAGAAATCCGTCTGGAAGGAGACGAGAAGCCCTGCAAGGCCCCGTCATTCCGCTCAGACGTGCCCCCGTACCACGATGAGGAGGACCTCGAGAGGCAATCATGATTTGTACCACCAAGGAAAAAAGAAAGGAACCAGGAAAAAAAAGGGGGCGGTTTCAGGCTACCACGACCTATTAATGTGATTCTAGACATTTGCGATACCATTTTATTTTACTACTGAGCGCGGCGCTGGTTTTATGGAATTGAAACGAAATTCATCATCGTGTTAAGCCTTGGGGTTTTCTTGGCGTGCTGTGAAGTGATGAGCTGGGTGCGACGTGGGAAAGAACACAGGACTGCTTGGCCAAACTACGAGGCGACGAAGACGATGCAGGCGATGAGTTGATGATGGTCTGTGATGGAGATCTGAACAACACCGGTACCATCGCTATATGACAACAGCACATCGACGACTCTGTCGCCGTACTCAACACACCTACGCAACGCGAGATGGTATCGACCACGTCTTGATCATGGACATTTCACACTTTACATCATTCAGAAAAGCGAACCGGGAGGAACAGTTGTAGGCGACGGACTGCGGTTGGGGGTTTTCGTCGCGGCCTTGACGTGGTCAACCGTACTGATGCACGAGTCCGGATTCCTCACAGGCCTACACGGCTTCTGGAAGAGAAAACAGCTACACGGAAGACATCTCAATTGGTCGCATCGGTAGGAGACAGACACTAATTACACACGAATCACCACGGAACCCTCACGGTCGGAAAGGGCAAAGGTCTGCCTTCTTGGTTGCCGACCAGACCGAAACCTCTGGGCCGCCGCCAACCTACCAGGAAACCAACCACAAGCCGAATCGCGAAAGGCCACGACGAGAACGCTGCTTCCTCACTAAAAATGCAGTTTCGCCATCCGCTTTTCCCGCGGACGTCCCCCATACATGCAGTTCTCGGGCCCTGCCGGATGATGCGTGGGTGGGCGGGCATATGTGCCGAACGTCCCTAACCCCCGGGTGATCGGCAACTTTGGAGTCGCAGATCATGGATCAAGCCAAACGTGCCGTGAAGCTTATGTTCTTTTTGTCATCCCAAATGTTGAAATGTGTTTCCGGAGAGTTTGTATTTGTGCGTAAATGTTCGACGTTCCTTGAAGTGTCAATTGCGGCAATCCGTGGCATCGAGTTCGGCTTCGTACCGTCAGCAATCCGTTTAAAGTCGTGATGGACGCTTTCAATAAAGTAGCATGCACATGAGAGCGCTCAGAATGAGTCTAGAATACCCAAAAGACAAGGATGATGAGGGCGGCGGTGATGGCGGTTGGTATGGCTTTGCCTTGGGCCTAGCTCTCGTAGACAGACTCTGGAAGTAGATCTGCGCAGGCACAATCCGACATGAAGATCCATTAGAGATGCGCTTCGCGCGAGAAGTCATTGTGGTTTCCAGATGACTTCCGGCCCTATTTGTGTTGTTTTATATATGCGTCGCAGCCAGGGGTCTGCTGAAGACTCAGCCGCAGCTGAGATGTAAACGCATGACAGCACGGCAGAGGTTAACTGCAACGTTCTGTGGTGTTAACACCGCAGGTATATCAGACTCAGGCCTGCATTCGGTCCGTTCACAAACAGCACGATCAGGTCGATTCTTCTTAGTTGCTGATCTAGAGCCAACAGACCACAAATGCTGGTTTCAGTTCGCTTGTAATAGCAGGAAGCGTGCTGTTCAAGGCAGCTTCAGATTGTCTTTTTTGTTGTTCTTGATCTTTGTCTCTGGTGGGAATTGATATGGCATTGGATAAGGAGAAGTCACAGCTGTATCGGTCAAGTCAAGGGCGTTTCTTAGGAGTCATGAACACAAACGTCTTTGGAAGGTACCTTACCTAGTTTGAAGTAAGAAAAGAATGCTGCTAAAGATTGGGCTTTCTTGTTGTAGATTTCTGACTTTGACTGGTATTAGGGTATTTATAAGTAACAGTCAGCTAGCATTCATTACAGCTGCCATAAAAGACTGGTTGTATCCTGTCTTCGTTTCTAGCTAACATAGTGACTTGAGGTTAGGCATGATTTCTTCACACAATCAGAATAAACCTATCTGAGGCGGATCTTCTATACAATGAGGTGCAAGAAAAAGCTGCAGGATGTCAGGAATTCACAGACTTTCCCGTCGCTCTCACGTCTCATTCATTGAGCAATGCCTGCACGAAACAGGCAGTAAAAGACGGATAGATTCTGAAATCTCCCGTCACTGGCGCTACCAACATCAAAGATGGCCAGGAGGTTCGACAAGTTCTGGCACTTGAACGTAGAAACACTCAGCCTACCTTAATAGAATCTGCCAAGGGGTCTCAAGTTTACACCTTTGGGGCTTCCCTTTAATGCCAAGCAACGAGATCGACGTCGGCCAGACTGAAGATACCTGAAGCAGATGCAGCCACACTGTCTTGTCCCGATCATAATGGGCAATTAGTTAATTGATGTATGAAGCCCTAGTCTTGTCTATAAATATTCGCCATTCGAAGTGAAGATCGATTCCAACAAGAGTGGGTTCGCAAAGGGCGTGCCATATTACCTAGTTGCAGTTGCAAACAGAACCCCCTCAACTCGGTAACATACCTTGCCTCTTCATAGATTTCTGTAGCACCATTGCCACCTCTCACGTTCTCTCTGGTGGTTGTTACTAGTGTTCAATTATTCAGGCGTAAGACGATCGTATTTATCGTTGCTCACACGCGGCGGTCATCAATAGTCCGTCACCAACGATGCCGTAAGGGTTCCTAGAATCGGGCGCATGCTCTGCATCCCAATCAGGGAGACACTCCCATCATACTTACAGGATAGCATTTACATTCGCATTGCCACTTTTTCGTACACCGTTTGCGTTACAGAACAAAATCGTAAATGCACAGATCTATCGCAAGCCAGCCAAGACCTCGCCGTCGTCTCACGGAGCATTGAATAAACGCTTCAGTTTCTCATAACGAGGCGCATTATTAAGTCATGGTCATATGTCAAAATGCCAAGCACATGAATGTGCGCTTGCTAAATCCTAGCAGGTTGTATCAGCGCTACGTGCATGTCCAACTGCCGATCGAGGCTCACCATACCCCATATGCACCCCAACATCTACAACATCACCCTGAATCTTTACATAGCAGACACAGGGAAAGCAGAAGCCGTCAGTGTCCCTGAACCAAAACGTAAATAACGACAGTGCAGCTACGCCGCGTAACCCGAGCGAAATACGGCCTCCCCGTAGATACCAAGCCGACAGCCGTGATAGCCTTATTACCGACCACCTCCTATTTAAGAGACAATCCAGATTCTCATGCGGTGGAACCCTTCCCCCAGTCGTGCCAATTCAGCTGCAAAAGGCCATTCCAACCACCGGAGATTTTCTGCACATCGTCATCGTATGTCGACATGGAGCGTTGCCGCTTTGCCGATTTGCGAGTCCGATCTAGCCGCTGAGGGGCAAGGGATCCTATATATAGTCCCATTTAGTCTAAACCTTCTAGAAGGATTGGCCGCAGGGATTCTCCATCGGGGAAGCCAATCCCATCACTCCTATTTGAATTGATGTCATCTTTTTTTTTTTTTTTTTGGTCTTCCCCCGTCCCCCTTCCGTTGTGGTTCGGCGACCGAGGGGATGCGGGTGCGACGGCCTCGGTTCCGACGTCGAAAATGACTCGTTCCACTTTATGTTTGTGTCTTCGACGGTGCCGTCTACCGGGAAAACGGTAGACGGCAAGAAGGTTGGAATTCTCACAGGGCGGGTGTTCGGATGATGCGGGTTGCTCCATTGGAAGTTCATGGTCTGGGTAGGCGGGATCTCGAGTGGTGGATTCCGGCTTCAACTAGATCCTCTTTTGGCTGCTGAAGATAATATGGGTATTTCATAAGAGAGCATTCAGAATGACGTTGTCAGAGGCCGGATGAGACAAGAGAATGCAAAGTTGGCTCACTGGTATGCCTCGCCGAAGCCCTCTGCCAATCCCCGATTCGTCCGCTGATGCCCAGCTCAAGGACGATTCCAGGACCCAAGGGGTTCCTTCGCTCTAATACAATTTTCCAGTCAATCAAAAAGCCCATCTCACTCCCACTTGGCCCGTCCTATGGTCTATCAGGCCAATGACAGTTCTCCATCTTGCGCCTGGTCATCAGAGGCACCTCGTCGTGGGTTGCTGCTGGCCACCTTAAAGCCAAAGAAGGTGTGAATGATGCTCCGTTGATTCCAAGCCCACCCAACTCAACCCCCTGTCGTCCGTCCAAGCCCTCAAGGTATTCATCACGAATGTTTCCGTGACGATAAAACGACGAAGATTGGCCACTTTTTGGATCCCTTTCCCTTGCGCTTGAACAGTCTCCGAACAAGGTCGAAAGAAGGTTGCTGGGACTCGGTCGACGCCCCCGAAAAGCTCAAGGTGGGCTTGTTGTCCATCGCAGAACTATAAGAGCCTCAAAAAGAGTGCCTAGAGGTTGCCGTGTCGGAACGGTCGCGGCGGCTCTTGCGAGGAGGGAGAGAGCGATGGACTGCCCGACCGACCGACTTGATCCAGTCCCGGCCCCGATGACGGATCTCCTTATCCTGGAAAACCTGGTCCTGCAATTTCTTCTTCTCGGCAACAATGTACTGAACAAGTTTGTCCACGAGAACCTCCGTAGCGTGCAGTCCCAGGTCCGCCTCCAAAACTGCCGCAGTCATGTACTTCAGAAAGCGATAAAAACGAGGTCCTTGGCCCTTGGTAGGCCGCAGCTCACACGAGCTGTGCAGAAACCGGCTCCATACTGCGCTATAACGGTCGCCAAAAGGTTGCGACATCTCGCGGGCGCTGGATCTCCAGTAATGGTATCTCCACATGAGACAGGTTTCGCCGTTGGGCTTGGGGAGACCAAACAAACGAACCAAATCGTCCGCCAGGCAGGCAAGTTGCCATCGAAAGCAGATGACTGCGATGGTATCAAAGTGCGAGTTGAGCTTCTTCCCATCGACCACTGACGTGAGATGCCCACATAATGCAACATCGGTGCCGTTATCCCAATCCCCAGGGCACGTCTGGAGAAACAAGCCGGTCAAGATCTTCAACCGCTGTTGCCTGTCGCTGCGAACAAGCTCGCCTTCGATCTTATCCTCGATGGACAAGCCAACTGTCGAGCTCGTGAGCTGTTGCTCAGTGCCGTAGGGGCTGCTATGGCTTGGTTCCGTATAGGCCTTTGGGTTTGGGCTGCCGGCATAGGAAACGGTCTTAAAAAGAATCCCTAAAAGGGGCGGCGACAGCCATCATAGCCGCGTCTTTGTCGACGTGTGGAATAGTTTTAGGGCTAGACATGGCTAGGAGCTTGAGGTGAATATGTAAGATAAATGGGCGAAGATAAACGGACGAAGGTAAACGGACGAAGACGAATGTGCAAAGACAAATGGACGAAGACGAAAATATGAGTAGTCTGCACCCTTTCTCCGGTGGCAACACGGCTGACATCAAGCTCCCAAACTGCCACATAGGTGCGCATCTCCAAATCCGGGTTGCTCACTTTTGTTATTCCTCAGATTGTCGATCAAGGTGTCTATCCGTGCATACCTCTGCGCAACACACCAGAAGGGTTGTCGGCATAATGGCCAACCCTGCTTGAGAGCATCACATTATGATAGGGACGACGACGAAGACGACGACGACAATAGGGACAGAGACAACAGGGGTGATAGGGACGACGGGTATAATAGAATTGGTAAGATGAAATATAATTTAGGTAGTTCTCCGCCTGGTTTGTCAGAAGTTTCCGCCCGGATAGTAAGACTCCTACTGAATGCTTCTCAACGTTGAGAAATTCAGAGTTTGAGTGGTTTCTAGTAAGTGCTAATAGAAGGAAGTATATGTTTCGTAGTATGGATTGCTGGGAATGATCTGCGACAAGCGGGAAATCTTTTAAGAGGCCGTCATATTCGCTATAAAAGCTCTACGAAGACCAGAGATGACTCATTTTAGAGGCGGCCAAATGAAAGCGTTTCGGCGCATATGTTACTTTCATCTGCTCTGGAGACAATGTAGACTCGTCTATGCTTGGGAGGTTTACTCTCCGATCATCGGCGGGACCAGGACCAACGAGGAAGACGAGGTGAATCTTTTTGCCGTCTTCGCGCGGCTCTTGAGCTGATGCATTCAATAACAAATACCCAAGAGCTGGCATAGGAGAGACGAATTCTTATTTTACATGAATTTTGACGTATAGGACATCAAGACTTGCTTCAATCATACCCGTCACGAGATTGACCGAGCTCAAGATACAGCTGGCATGGGCTAATTATGGCCCCAAGGACAGTGAGAGGCGTTCCACTGCTCCTTAAAAAGTGTCAATCGCAGGTCGCCGAAGACTTACCAGTCATAAGGCCCGTAAATGAGAAGCTGCTCGTGAGAACCTTTCGTGTTGTAGTAATTTAGGATCTTGAGCTTCATGCAAAGATGAGAAGGGGAAGCCGGATCAGACAAAACTTGCGCCGCCACGAGAGCAACGCAAGGCACGGGAACGAGACTGCTGAAAGCCCTTGCGGTTATTTATCCGCATTAAATAAGCTGCTGACAGAGACGCTGAACATGGATAGATAGATGCGTGGATTTCTCAGATGTTTGAGATTCATGTTGTACATGCCCTAGCCTTCGAGGACGTTGTCTGCTTCGGGATACTAAATCGACATTAAATCCAAGCTCAAACGCACACGATTGTGTGAGAAAATGCTCGGTCAAGGCAGAAAGCATCAGCTTCAAAGCCATCTAGTATGCAGCCTTAGCAGTCGAACGCAGGTGAACTCATGATTAAAAGCAGCATCATGAGATCCTATCATACAGATCTCTTGCAGTTCTTGCACAGAAGGACCTTTAAGCTGCCTATATTCTGGGTGTGTAATTCTTGGCGCGAAGGTGTATGCAGTTGCGTGTTATTGACATTGTCCGTCTCATGCGCTTCAACCTGAGTTCATCTTCACAAGCCGTCCGTGAGATGTACCTTTATCATGGCTCGAGTGACATCTCGCATGTGAGAGATGAGATGAGATGAGATGGCAGCTGGGCCCAAGCCTCAATGCGGGGTGCCTCACATGCGGATACGTAAGAACACATGTGAAAACGCGGGGGCGGGGTTAGGGTCTGCATGTGGCTTCATATGTTTTTTTGTTTATATGTATTTTTTACGGTTCAGTTCTAACAAAACGGATCGCTCAAGGGACCGCATTGTTTCCTTTTTGTCATAGGTAACAGGATATCGTTACGTAGTTTACACGGGATCGGGGGGGTAGTTTGCCATATTTAAACACATTTTTTGAGGGTTTGGGGTTTCATTTCACGGGCTTTTAGGCCTTGTAGGGCTTGGGGCCGATCATGAGCTCGGGGCGGACGAGCTTGTCGAAGTCCTCCTCGGTGAGGGCCTGGAGCTCGAGGGCGCTCTGCTTGAGGGTGAGGCCCTTCTTGTGGGCGTTCTTGGCGACCTTGGAGGCCATGTCGTAGCCGATCTTGGGGTTGAGGGTGGTGACCAGCATGAGACTATGGTGTTGTTAGCAAACGTCGAAACATTTAACGACTAACGTGTGAAACTCACGATTCCTTCATGATGCTGGCAATCTTCTCCTCGTTGGCCTGGAGGCCGACGACGAGGTTCTTCTCAAAGGAGCGCATGCCGTCAGAGAGGATGCGGACACTGTGGAGGAGGTTGCGGATGACCAAAGGCTTGTAGACGTTGAGCTCGAACTGGCCGTTCATGCCGCCGATGGTGGTGGCGACGTGGTTACCCATGACCTGGGCGCAGACCATGGTGAGGGCCTCGCACTGGGTGGGGTTGACCTTGCCGGGCATGATGGAAGAACCGGGCTCGTTCTCGGGCAGGTTGAGCTCGCCGAGACCGCAACGGGGGCCGCTGCCGAGGTAGCGGATGTCCTGGGCGATCTTGGACAGGGAAGCGGCGAGGGTGTTGAGGGAGCCGTGGGCCTGGACGATGGCGTCGTGGGCGGCGAGGGCCTCGAACTTGTTGGGGGCGGTCTTGAACTCGGTGCCGGTCATCTTGGAGACCTCCTCGGCGATGGCCTCAGCGAAGCCCTCGAAGGTGTTGATGCCGGTGCCGACGGCGGTGCCGCCCTGGGCGAGCAGGCGCAGGTCGGGCAGGGAGGACTCGACGCGCTTGATGCCGAAGTCGAGTTGGGCGACGTAGCCGGAGAACTCCTGGCCGAGGGTCAGGGGAGTGGCGTCCTGCAAGTGGGTGCGGCCGATCTTGATGATGTTCTTGGCCTCAAAGTCGTCGACCTTCTTCTGCAGGGCGTCGCGCAGGCTCTTGAGGGAGGGGATGAGCTCCTGCTCGATCTCGAGGACGGCGGCGATGTGCATGACGGTGGGGAAGGTGTCGTTGGAGGAGGCGGAGCGGTTGACGTGGTCGTTGGGGTGGACGGGCTTCTTGGAGCCCATGGTGCCACCGAGGATCTCAATGGCGCGGTTGGAGATGACCTCGTTGGCGTTCATGTTGGACTGGGTGCCGGAGCCAGTCTGCCAGACGACGAGGGGGAAGTGGTCGAGGAGCTTGCCGTCGGCGACCTCCTTGGCGGCCTGCTGGATGGCCTGGCCGACCTTCTCGTCGAGGCCGAAGCGCATGTTGACGGTAGCAGCAGCGCCCTTGAGGATACCAAAGGCCTTGACAATGGGAGGGGGCATGCGGTCCTGAGGCTGGTTGATCTTGAAGTTCTCGAGAGAACGCTCGGTCTGGGCGCCCCAGTACTTGTCCGAAGGGACCTGGATCTCGCCAAAGGCGTCGCTCTCGGTACGGGTGGCGGCCATTCTGGTGACAGTGGTGTGCAGACTTCTCTGGAGAGAGAAAGGGCTGGTGAATTGTGTTGATCGGGAGGCCGTCGCGGGGTAAATAGCTGCGGGGGAAGCGGTTCGGGTCGAGCATGTGGAGAGGCTCTTTGCGCATGTCCTCGGCCTAACGGTAAGCCGTGAGCTCGCCAGGCCGGAAGCGGCGCGTCGAGCTGGTGCCGAGCGAAGCATGACGGATCTTCCTTTTGGGGTGTTGGTGGCTGCGTGTAGGTTTTCCTTTGCACAAACAAAAAAAACGGCGGTGAAACTCGAAACCTAGGGTTTCTAGACCGAGTCAATTGCAGGATTATGATCTCGAAGGACAGACGAGACGAATGCGCTGAAAGCAAAATGCTGGATTTCTAGAAATCTAGAGTAACAAAAAAGGAAGGAAAAAGAAGTTTGTTTTTTCCCTCAGCAGCAAAAGTCGACCACCTGTCTCCGAATTGGCTCCGTTGGGGGGAGCTCTAACAGCGTGGAGCCCCAGATGGCCCGTGCCCTCCGGCTTATCCCGATATCCCGAGCGTGAAGCACCGCAGCAACGTGCCGATGGCAGTTGCGAGATGCCCGAGCAGCTCCGGTCCGCCGTGAAGTGTCTTACATAACCGGGCTGACCTAAGGCACCCGGTTGAATGTTCTTCACCCACCTCGGACGATGAGATGGAATGGAGCTTGACTCTTGATGAGACAGGCAGTCTCAACAGTGATGCATGAAATGTCACCACCACAAGAGCACGGCCACAATGACCTGTTCTCACTATCCACATGCCGGCAACGTGACAGCATGAGCAGCCACTTCTTGGCATCCACAGCTTCAGCCCCCTCCGGATGTGTCCTTCCATCGTCGCCGTTGCGCAGCGGACGGTTCATGATAGGACGGAAAGCTGCGCGCGACGGGGACGACGGCCCCGCTCCGCTGCAGCATGTCATCACCAAACATTGACTCTCCAGGGCTCCGGTGCACTGAAGCTCGTTAAGCTCTCCCTTCGCCGCCCGCGGGGACGGGTTCGGGTCGCTTGATCCTGGGGCCCTTTGGGGAAGTAAGTAAGGTAGCTTCCCGTCTTCTTAGTGCTGCACACCGGGCATACCGGCGTCCACAGCCTCTCGCTCAACCCCACCCATGTCTCCAACCCGCCCCCGGCCCTGAAGGGGACCGACCGACTGGGGGAGACGTCGCCGACGGTAGGGGCAGTAGGGGCAGTGTAGACAGGACTGTTGAGGCCCCCAAGACTTGAGGCCATCGCGGCCATTGGTTCCCCTCGCAACCACACGCCTGATTAGCGCCTGACGGGCTGCTATGCAGAGACGGAGGTTATCGATCAGCAGATCCAACAGACTCACACCTGCACTCACCGCACCAGGCTGTCACCATGCAGCCCCTTCACGGTCTTACTCGTCCATGGTTTACGGGTACCTTGAACTGATCTCACGACCGGCAAGGGGCCCAATGCAGCTAGGGCCACGAGCCTCATGAGCACGCTGCTGCATGGTACGGTAACCGTTTCCCCTCTTCTCCTGGTCAGAAAAAGAGGCGATGAAGCCATGCGACTGGCTGAGTTTCATCTTCAGCCCAGCTCGCTTCGCTGGCGCCGTTGTCTTTACTTGTTGGTCTAAAAAGTACAATTGCCCGCCTTCGACTTTTTCTTATTCCCCATCCTCAAGCCCACCACCCGCTCGTTCTTCTCCTTTTTTTCTCATCCCACATCTTCAGATACCCCTCTCGCAGGAAGAAAACGGGTGAGAAAAAGGTATATCAGACCAGCCGTGTGCTTCTCAATTGACGACAAGAGCACGCGACACTCGTTACTTATTAGTTTTATTTTATCTGATAAGAGCTCCTCCAACTCGGGTCGCCCTACGCCCTGTCCCACCTTTTGACAGCAGCAGCAGCCCCTCATTCCACCACGTTTCGTTTCAACTCGAGCTGTGAACCCCACCTCGTCTGGTCTTTGCCCCAAGAACCCGTCAGCTTTCACCTCATCTCTACAGCGACAAACCCGGTTCGAGTGCCACAACCTCCAAGCAATCACCATGTCTCTTCGGGTCGACGACAGCAGCCGCCGCACCCGTTCACGGTCTCCGGGCCGTCGCGAGCGCAGCCGCAGCCCTGCCCCTCCCGCCATGGTCGAGCCCCCGCGGGAGCCTACCTACGCTTACGCCGAAGATGATCTCGACGACAGGTACGCCCGGGACAGAGGAAGCGCCCGCGTCGTCACCGCCGAGCCTGGGGCTCCCTCCGGGACCATGTCGGGTGCCATCCCCTACCCCGAAGACGGCACAAGTGAGGCCTTGTTCCCTGGCACCCGCTCGCTTTACGACTACGACGGCGACCGCACCTCATCCTACCGTCCTCCTCCGTCTCCGAGAGAAAGCTCCTACCGCAGCTCTCGCGACAGATTTGACGAGCCGCAGATCCGCCCAGTGTCACCGCGCGAGGATGACAAGCTGAACTACCTGCCCGCCAAGTACAGCAGCCACACCCGCAACCGCAGCCGCAGCAACAGCAAGTACGGCAGCGACGAGTACCCGCCTGCCCAGCCGCCTCGTCCAGACACGAGGGAACTTTACCCCCCGCCCAAGCCTCCTCGCCCTGTGTCCCCCGGCGGCTACGCTTACGCCCAGCCTCAGCCCTACCAATATGCCAACGCGGACGGCAAGACTGAGAAGGAGAGGAAGAAGGAGGAAAAGAAGAAGGCCCTGGAGGAAAACCTTACCTACGGATATGACCAGTATGCGCAGAAGCCCAGTTTGGCTCCTGAGCCGCCGCGTCACTCTGGCCGCGCCCCGAGCCCAGGCCCTCAAATCTCGGCCGGCGCTGCTGCGTACTACGGGGCTGACCCCAAGATCTCGTCAAACGTCTTGACCGTTGAGCCAGGCAGCCGCAGGCGTGACAAGTCGCCTCAGCCGCCCACCCACCGCATGTCCAACCTGTCTGTCAACACCGGCCACCACTCCCTGAACATGAACCTCTCCTTGGCAAACGCCCCGGGCTCCCCGCTGCTCGAGTCGTACCACGGCACATACCAAGACATGTCTCCCATGCCGTCGCCCATGCTCCTCGCCTCCTCCCACCCACACGACCTGGAGCCCATCTCCCCACTCGGCTCTGACGACGAGGGCAGACGGCGTCGGAGGGCGCGGTTCCACGACATTGAGGACGACGCCTCCAGAATCGCAAAGGCCCTGCGCAGCGACCGCAAGAACCCCGACACCGAGCCCCTGATTGAGATCCTGCCCGGCCTGACCCACGACCAGGTCATGAATCTGCGCAAGGAGTACAAGGCCCTCGTCAAGACGGGCCCGGAGCGCAAGGGCGTCAACGTGGCCAAGCACATCCGCTCCCGCCTCAAGGACGCGGACCCCAACCTCATGAAGGCCTGCTACTCCACCGCCCTCGGCCAGTGGGAGAGCGAGGCGTACTGGGCCAATTTCTGGTACCAGGGCGACAAGACCCGGCGCGAGCTGCTCATCGAGGCGCTCATGGGCCGCACGAACCACGAGATCCGCCTCATCAAGGATGGCTTCAACGACAAAAAGTACGACAACAGCCTGACCAAGTGCATGAAGACGGAGCTCAAGGAGGACAAGTTCAAAAAGGCCGTGCTGATGGTGCTCGAGGAGCGCAGGATGGAGGAGTACGACCCCTACGGCCGCCGCCTCGCCATCGACTACCACCAGGTCGAGGACGACGTGGCGGACCTGCGCAAGGCAGTCAAGTCGGAAAAGGGCGGTGAGACGCTCATGATCAGCATCGTCGTACAGCGCAGCGACTCGCATCTGCGCGAGGTTCTCAAGTTGTACGAGAGGACGTACCAGTCCAACTTTGCGCGCGACGCGCTCAAGAAGAGCGGCAACCTTGTCGTAAGTAACTCCTGACACTCAAGCAACCCAAGATGTGATTTCTGACAAATATTCTAGGGCGAACTGCTGGCTCACATCCTCAACGGCGTCATCAACAAACCCGTGCGAGACGCCTTGCTCGTCCACCACGCCCTGACCGCAAGCCGCAAAGATGACCTGCGCCGCGAGCTGCTCATCTCCCGGCTGGTCCGCTTCCACTGGGACCGCCACCACATGGAGGCCGTCAAGCGGGCGTACCGCGAGAGGTACGGGCGTGACATGCAGGATTCCGTCAGAGAGGCCACGAGCGGCGAGTGGGGTCTTTTCTGCAGGGAACTGTGCATTTACCGCATGCCCGACGACGAGAAGGTCTTTGAGCGACGATGATTGTCATTTTCTTTTTCGTCTGTTATGAAGAGATGGATGAAAGATGTAATGAGACCATGCGATATGGGAAGGCTATTTGAATGAGATATCTTTAAGATGTAACCTTGTGCTGAAAAGACTTTTTATTGACCATGATGATATCGCCAACCCAACTAAGTAGGCCGTGGCCGTCTCTTATCAAAGTGGACGTTCTTCCTGTTCCCGTCGTCCCTCCGTGAAACGGCCATTTCATGGTGTTCCCCGTACGCATACGAATGATCAGACCGATCGTCAATCTCCCCGATGAGCTCATCGTCCTGATCCGACCGCCGTTCATAGCTCCCCGCTCGGGAGTACTGTGGTCTCCTCTCATAATAGCTCCCGTCGTCGTCCACCAAGGCACCACGCATCATGGCTCCCCTCCTGTAATCAACGTCCCTCGTCTGCCTGCCTTCTCTATATCTACCGCCGCCGCTTCTGCTCGGCCCATACCGCGTCGGCGTGACATGACGATAAGCCGGCACCGACTTCTCACGCCTGGGATAGTCTTCAGACTCCCTAAAGATGAGCGTCCGCTGACGGCCCCTTCTGGACTGATGCGCATCGCATTCATCTCTTCCTCCCCGCCGCCGGCTCCGATCTCGGGATTTGCTTCGTCGATGGCGCGTGTCTCTGCTCTTCGATCGCGTAGTGGCTGCTGCGTATGATCGTGATCCTATGCAAACATGTTTTCTCCCATCGGATGCGTGACGGTGCGCGTCGTCGTCGACTTTGTACCCCCATCTCTTCGGATCCTGCTGCATCGTCACCCTCTGTCAACATGCTCATTGTATAAACAGAGGGATGAAGGGGGAAAACATAACATACCTCACCAGGACACCTCGAAAACCCGACAACGTCCCCACCCCACTCACCACCGCCCCTTTTCATAACAGGATAACACTTCCCCCAAAACCCCTTCTTCTTCTTCTTCTGCTTCTTCCCCTTCCTCCTCTTTAAATCCTTCCTCCCACTACATCCTCCAAACCCACACCCTCTCCCAACGCTACACCCACCACCACCACCACCACCGCCCACCCCAGCACAGCAATCCATCGTCTCGTAGCAACACTCGCTCTCCCAATCCGAACAACAGTCCCCGCACTCAGAGCACCCCCCCTCCCCGTCTTCCTCCAAGTCAGTCTCAGACTCGGATTCCGAATCCGAAGACGAGTCCAGATCGTAGCGGTAACCCCCTCCCCCTCCGCCCTCCTCATACACCACCCCGTCTTCGTCCATCACGGGCCCCATCATGCTGCTGCTGCGCGCTTGTTCAGACTGGAGAGCGACGACGGCTTCGTCTACGATTTGGCGGATCTCTCGACTGCTTGCTGAGCCCATCACTACTCCAAAAGAGAGAGAGAGAAAGTGACGGTTGAACTTGCGAGGAAAAGGGTAGAGTTAAATACAAACCTAATCCAAGGAGAAGGGGGGGGGGGGGCACAAGAGGAAAACGCCGATCTTGTGTTTGTTCACCCTCGGCCGTCCTTTCCCCTCCACCTTCACTGGCTACGTGCAGTCGGGTAATTGTCCGAGGTCACCCAAGTCCTACCACCACATATGCAGTCGTCACGTCTAACACGGCGGTGAAGAGTATGAAAATGGATGGAACACCAGGAGTGCTCCCTTATCCTATCTGTTCGTCAATGACTGTGAAATATGTAATTTGGCAACACAAACCAATGCAAACCCGATGCTAGACTCCCTTTCAGTACGTATACAGCAATAACACCATGCACGCCCCAACTCAGCCCATTTGCCCGAGTGCCCTCGTGGGCTATGGCTCAACGCCAAAACGAACCCACGCCGGTCCCATTTACACATTATGCGTCTAGCATGCATTTTCTTCACACAAAAACGTACACACCTCTCCTTGCCTCCCATTTACAAGAAGCCCTTCGTCATACTAGGAGCCCGGCTAAGGCTGCTCTTGCGCTTGGGCACCGAAATCATCGAGGCGGTCTCGTCATCAATACTAAACCCCGTACGCCACGCCCCGCGAACGCTTCCCATCTGAGAAGCGGCGCCCTTCTCCATCCTCAGAGCCTTGATGTTCTCAATCTCGCGCTCGAGACGAAGAGACTTCTCCTTCTCCTCGCGAAGCTCCCTCTCCGCACGGCGAGTCGACAGCTGGATTTCAGACTCGGAGGACTGGAGCTCCTCAATTGTCTGCAGAAGCTTCTCGACCTTGTCGCGCATGCGGGACACGTCGTCCTGCAGTTGCGTGTTCTGCTTGTCCTTGCGATCGATCTGGCCCTGGAGGTCCTTGACGATTCGGTCGACGTTGCGGACCGATCGCTGAGATTTGGTTCGTTCATTCTCTTGATCCTCAAGCTGGGATTCGAGCTGTGGATTGTTAGCAATTTGAAGCGGCTGGTTGTGTCTTTGATAAATATGCTTACCTCTTGAATTCGCTTGTGGAGGAACTTGATATCGTGGCTTGCACTGGAGTAGCCCTTGGTTTCGAGATCAACAAGCCTGATTTGGATCTCGTTCAATGACTTCTCAAGGGAAGCCTTGTCCTTCTGAAGCTGAGAGCTGTTCTCGCGCTCAACCATTGCCTCCTTCTGCATCTCAGAAGCCAAGGACTCGGCGCGTCTCATCTTCTCTACCGCAGCCGCCGCGATGTCCTCCTGCTGAGCCAAGCTTGACTTCAGCTCCAACATCTCCTTATCAAGGTTCGCGGCGTCACGCAGAGACGGGCTGTCGCCGTTGGTGAGATCTTCAAGGCCAGCCTTGGCTTCTTCGAGGCGAGCCTCAATGTTCCGCTTCTCGCGCACGAGGGTGTCGCGCTCAGAGGTGATGTCGTCAACGGACGCGCGGAGGGATCGGACCTGCGAAAGAAGCGTGACGATCTTGCCTTGGGCTTCGCTGTGGGCATTGACGGCCTCGTCACGCGAGGACACGACGTCAGCTAGAGTCGACTCGAGGCGTGCTTTTTCCTTGGACCAGGTCGAGCTGTTCAGAACTTCGTCGTCCCACTTAGAGCGGAGCTCATCGAGTTCTTCGCGCAGGCGAGCAATCTCAGCCTGCTTAAAGAGCTTCTCTTCCCGGGCCAGATCCAATTCCTTGGTCAAGGTGGCGAACTCAGCCTGGTACTTCTTGCGGGTCTGCTCCATGCTCAGTTCCTTGTCCTCGATGTCATTTGCTCTCTGGTTCCTGTAGTCTTCGAGCTCGTGCTGGAGACGCTTCTTCGCTTGAGTAGTGGTTTCCAGATCGGTTGACATATCCTCCAACTTCTCCTCGAGCCGCTGGTTCTGGCGCTGGAGGTCCTCAAGAGCAGCGTCCATTCTTTCTCTCTCGGACATGATCTCAGCGTACGTCTCCTCTGCTTCCTTAGCCTGAGTCCTTGCAAACTGCTCCGCCCGGCTAGCTTTGAGTACCGCAATCTCCGCTGCCTCGAGTTTACTGAAGTACTCGTCAGCTCGGCTCTTGTACAGGTGCAAGCTGGATGTAACGTCAGCGAGCTTAGAAGTCTCGGTGTCGAGGCGAATCTGCAAATCGGAGAACTCCTGCAAAAGCTGGCTGCGGCTGTCCGCCTCCTGTTCACGAGCCATCGACATCTCCTCCAGCTCAGACCTGGTGTCGCGAAGCTCAACTTCAATGGCAGCGCGATCGTGGCGCATCTTCTCAAAGTGGTTCTTCACGTCCGAAAGTTCTGAAATAGCATCCCTATGGCTATGCAGGAGAGATCTGCGCGCCTCTTCTTGGCTGTTGAGTGCGTCAAGAATCTCCTCGTGAGATCGGGTCTGGATGTCGCGCAGAGAGAGCTCGCCGGTTCTGACACTCCGCTCCAAAGCCGACACCTTCTTAGCAGAGTCATCCAGCATGTCGTGCAGGCGATTGTTAACCTTCTCGAGCTTCTGCATGCGAAGCAACGAGTTGTTCTGGTCGAAATCCTCTGGCGGCGAAGACGTGTTATTGACCTGGCCCTGGAGGGTCTCGTTCTGCATTTTGGCAATCTCGAGCTGGTTTCGTAGCTCCTCGATCTCAGCCTTGAGGTCCATGCGATTGTTGAAGCTGATGATGTCGGCAGTCTTGTCGGAACGAGCTGAGTCAAAGGGCTCTGGCTCGAATCGTCGAGTGGGGGTGGAAGTATTGGAGAGCTGGCGGTTCTGCATTTTTGACCGTCTGAAGGTAGGCGAGCCATTGAAAGGGGCCTCGTTAGGACTAATCTCCTCCAGTTTCGGTCTCATAAGAGAGTCAAATCCTCTACTAGACCGCAACTCAGCCAGCTGTGCCTCGGCATTCGTGCGGGCAGCAGTCTGCACTCTGAGGTTCTGCTGAAGATCCTCAACCTTTCTAACCAGATCGAAGTTTTTAATAAGCATGCCCTCGTTTGCGCCGTCCGCTTGAGGCGGGATCACAACCTCGGGATCGACCGTCTTGAGCACGCTGAGCATTTGAGCCCTCAACTCCTGCAGCTCCTGCTCCCTAGCCTCCATGGTTGCTTGCAGAGTGCGGACATTGGCCTGCGCTTGGGTACGCTGGTGGCGTTCCGATTCAATGGTCCGGTTCGCTTCAGCCAGTTGTACCGTGAGTGTCGACGTCGTCTTCTCGGCGTTCCTCGAGGTCTTAGCTTCCCGGGCCACCTCATGGTTCAGGTCTTCCACGTCCAGTTGCAACTTCTCAACCTTCTTCTCGAGACCGGCAACGGTGAGTTGTGCGTCGCCAAACTGCTTGTTCAGTACAGCGTTCTGCTCCTCCAGGCGATTCTTCTCCTTCTGAAGACCCAGAACTTGGCCTCTCGAAGCCTCGCTGGCCCTCGAGCTTGAGCGTGCAATTTCAAGTCCCTTTTGTTGCAATTTGTTGAGAAGGGCGCGGTTGTCGTTCTCGGATGCCTTGAGACGGCCCTTGACGGTGACTAATTCACGCTCGAGTCGGTCCTTTTCTTGATCGTTTTTCAGGCCGAACTCTCCGGATTCGAGTATTAACTTGTTCAGATCCTCGATTTGGTGGTTCAGATTGGCACATTCATCATCGAACCACTTCAGGCGTTCGTGAGCAGCATCCAAATCTTTGCGTAGACTCTCTTCCCTTTCACGGGCAGCGCGAGCAGCAGCCCTTTCTCCTTCTACCTCTGCTTGCACGCGAGCTTCCTCGGCCTGAGTCTTGGCGATACGGAGGCGTCTGATTTCCTGACGCGCCTCGTCACGTTCCTTCTCGGCTGTTTCGCGGGCCTCCTTGGTCCGACGCAAATGGTCCTGTTGCACGTAGAGCTCCTTTTCGATAGTGATCTTGGACTCCTTCAAGTCGTCATATTCTTCTTGGAGAGCGTTGAACTTATGCTCGCTAAGTAGCAAGACATCATCGCGAGATTGACGTTCTCTGCTGAGTTCCTTCTGGACGTTGAAGAGTTCATCCTTGAGATCCTTGATCTGCGCCTCCAGGACCTGACGATTCTCGTCGGCTTGCGCGTCTTCGGAGAGTCGAGCTTCGAGAAGCTTCTTCGCATCCTCAGCCTCTCTCTCAAGCTGAGATTGCTGTGACTTGATGGCGGTGAGCTCGGCCTGAACGTCACGCAGCTTGGAAGAGGCAGTCTCCTTTTCCGCAGCAAGGGTCTTCCTCTGGTCCTCAAATGTGCGTCGCTCCATCTCGTACTTCTTGTTGTCTCCTCGAAGAAGGGCCAACTCGCTCTCCTTCTTGGTGATAAGATCTTCGTAATCTGTTGAGGTCTTGGAGAGCTCAGACAACTGCTGCTGGACTTGGCGATTTTCGAGGGCAAGCTGCGATTCTCTTGACTTTGATGTTTGTAGTTCTTTCTGCGCTGTTCGCAACTTGACTTCGAGATCCTGATCGACCTTCAGAAGCTTATCCTCCAAGTCTCGCGCTTTGCGATCCTTGAGGCTGAGCTGGCTTTGGAGCATTTTGATCTCACCCTCCAGGCGTTTCTCCTGCTCGCTGCGCTCGGATTGCTTCCTGGAAATCTCCTCGATAGAGCGCTCCAGCTCCTCTGTCTGTGCAGAAAGGTCTGACTTCTCCTGCTCGAGTCTCGCAATGAGAAGAGCGGCTTGTTCTAGCTGAGCGCGGTACTTCTCGACATCCTGCTCGGCTCGCTTCTTGGCTTCCAGTAAGTCATCAAGCTGATCTTCTAGTCTCTCTTGGTCATCAATAGCGCCAGAGAGCTTCTCCTCCAGCTCGGTTTCCCGGAGTTGCAAGCGCTTGAAAATCTCCTCCTTGTCCAGGGCAAGAGCACGTTCGCTCTCTAGAGTCTGTTGGATACGGACCATCTCGTTGTGAACGTTCCGTCTCTCCTCTTCG
This sequence comes from Colletotrichum kahawae, assembly GCA_032988895.1. NCBI lineage: Eukaryota > Fungi > Ascomycota > Sordariomycetes > Glomerellales > Glomerellaceae > Colletotrichum > Colletotrichum kahawae. The sequence goes on along the minus strand of VYYT01000001.1, from coordinate 1,446,188 downwards.
AGCCTTTGGCGGTCGTTGGCTTCTTGGTGCATCTTCTCTTGCAACTGGCGGATCATTGTGTCTCTCTTTTTTACTTCGGTTGCGCTTCTCGTAGCACCGAGCAGAGGCTTCATCTTTGCCATGAGCTGCCACCAAGGGTTCTCCATGAGGCCGAGATAGACGTTGAAGTTTTTCTGGATAATCCGAGTGGCTTCCGTGCGGAACAGCCTCTTGTACGCACTGCGACGCTGGATATAGCCCCGAGCAACTGACTGAAATCGTGCCATAATCTCGGTGATTAGAGCGTCGCGTTGCTCTTCTAGCTCGGCCAAGACACCTGCTCTGAAGAAGACCTTCGTAAGACCCACCCGATACAGGGCCTTGTCAAGGCCAAGCTTGTCAAGCATCATGGCAGCTACAGCCTGGCCCTCTTGATAGCCCTTGGGCATGTCTCTGCAGAGAACCTCGTAACGCTGACGGAATTCGGCAAAGGGCAATCTGTTGGGGAAACCAGTTCGAGCAATGCGGATACCCTCAAGAACACCATTGCATCGCAGCTGGTCGAGAACAAGCAACTTATTGAACTGCTTGGGCTTCTTCTTGTGGTTGGGTAGAATGCAACGCACGAAGTGAGGGTGGGTAGAGTGCAGTTGGGCCATGAGACTGTGAAGCTGCTCTTTGTGGCGCTGGGCGACGGTGCGGAATAGCCCCTTCTTGACTCTGTTGCGGCTAGCCCCGAAGTCATCATCCGCGTCGGCACAGTCAGCGAACAAGTCGGCGATGTGCTTGTTGGTGGAAGAAGCAAGGAGGCGAGTGATGTTATCATTTAGCGGATCTTTGTTCTTCTCCAGCCAACCATCGGTAGAATATTCGACTTCGGCGGCGTAATGCGTCAGGATAAAACCCTGTCCAAGTCTCGAGTTCCGGTATTTGTTGGACTTCTTGTCCCACAATGAGTTGAGCTTCTCGGTAAAAGACTTATCCGTAGCCTTTGGCATCACACAGTCTTCGTCCAGACAAGAAAAGATACCAATGGGGTTGGAGAGCTCGATCAGATCGATTGTCGGTTGCAAATCGCGTCCAAAGTCGATGAACTGCCACTCAATTTGTTCTCTGGCATATTCTTCCTGCTCAAGCACAAACATGTGATGGTTGAAGAATTGTTGGAGCTTCTCGTTGGTATAGTTGATGCAAAGCTGCTCGAAGCTGTTCTGCTCAAAGATCTCGAAACCGGCGATATCCAGCACGCCGATAAAGCGGGAATCGTCCTGGCCCATGCCCGTTCTATCCAGCTGACGATTGATGCGTGTGACAAGGTCGCCAAAACCTCTTTCATAGATACCCTTGGACAGGGCATCCAATCCGAGACGCACCTGTTCTGGGGTCTGGACCTTCTCAACCCATTCGCGGCCAGCCTTGACTCTGGGGTGGAGAAGGCCTTGCAGGAACGGCTCAAGAGGGACTCCAAGAAGCTTGCAAACCTTGGCGGCCTGCTCCTTGGCATCAGGCGCTAATCTGGCTTGGTCCGCGGCACGGCTTTCCTTCACAACGGTGACGTTTCCGAGATGGAGTACAGCTGCGATGGTACGAAGAATGGAACTCTGGTCCTTGTCCGAGAAGCCCATGATATGGAAGGCCTCCATCAAAGAGTCCCATTCGTCGCGGTCAGAGATTCCGACAATTGTGTCATGGCCGGCACGGGTATATGCGAAGTCCTCGACGTCAAGACCGTCAAGCAGAAACTCAGATTTCAACTTCCTGTCAGCACCCTTGAGCAGCTGGTAAAAGACATGGTAGTTTCTCTCGTGGCTGTTGATTCTCACAACGCGAGACTTCTCCAGGAGGTACCAGTCAATAAATGCGCCCGAAATGGCACCGGCCTTGTTGAACTCGATTCGGATGAACTTTCCGAATCGCGAGGAGTTGTTGTTTCGCACTGTTTGGGCGTTTCCGAAGGCTTCGAGGATCGGGTTGGCACGCAGGATTTGTTGCGAGAGATTTGACTGTTGTGACTTGTTCTTGACCGGTGATTCGGAATGCGCAACTGCTGCAAGGTACTGGATGACCTTCTTCGTGTTCTCTGTTTTACCCGCACCGGACTCACCGGTGACGAGAATGCTTTGGTTCTCACCTTCGTCCACCAGATTTCGGAAAGCCTGGTCCGCCATGGCGTAGATGTGAGGCTTGGTATCTTCCCTACTCCTCCCCTTGTACATGTTGATGTACTCGTTCGTGTATATGGGCAGCGGGCAGTAGGGGTTGACTGTGACCAAAAAGAGGCCGGAGTAGGTGTAGATCAGGTCGGCCTGGTATCTCATATGCAGGTTGTGGACGACGGATGCCTCGTTCAGATGTGTCAACTCGGCCATATCGTTTGCCTTGTCGAACTTGGCGGGATTGACCTTGTCAACACTCTCGGCGTCGACTTCTCGTTGCTGCGACCCGGGTGTCAGTTGCCACTAAAGCACATGAGTGCGGTCTACTTACGGTGCCATCATCGCACTGGACGAGTATCCTGTTGTCTGCCAAGTCTTCAACAACCCAGCCTCTAACAAAGGCGACCTGAGGGTCTTTAAGCCACACGTATCGCTTTCCCGAGAAGTCGTTTTCGCCCTCTATGCCCCTGACTGTATCAGAGCCCCGGCGCATCTCCTCCGTCTTGATGAAGGAGGGCGCAAAGGTGCCAGAGCCGCTGTTCCTCGAGTCGGAACGGTTGTGACGGATGTGACCCGCGCCTGGAAGGAATACAGGCGCAGACGCAGGCGAAGGCGCGGGTGCAGGCGCATTTGCAGGTGCAGGTGCGGTCGCAGGCGCCGCGGGGGCTGCCGAGGCTTGAGAGAGGTTCCTGACGTGCGATGTGGGAGTAGATACGGCAGATAGCGGGGATGGTGAGGAGAAGACTGCGGATTTCGGCCGGCCGTTGCTTGGACCCGGCGATGTCCTCGCGAAAGGATTATTGCGTGGTTGCGCCATATTTGCAGCGCTCGGGAGTAGCAATTGGTAAGAAGAGAGAAGCCCTCAGGGCTCGGGGTGGCGTGTCGATTTCGTGTCGTTCGTCGCAAAAACGTCGCTCGTGGGTAATCCGGCTCATGGAGTAAACATTAAGACAGTAACAAAGCGGCGAAGTGCAACAAAGGCGACAAACTCTCAAAGAAAACAAGACGAAAGAAGTCGCCGGGTCGCAACCTCGGGGGACCTATAGTCTTTGGTGAAAAGACAAAATCAAGGCAAGCTCGAGGAGGCTGGGAGGTGGAGGAAGAAGAGCGACGTAAGGATGGATATTGTTGACTTTAGACCATCTGAGCAGGGATTCAGGAGGACGGTTGCTTGGGGTACGCCTGCGAAGTAAACAATGGGGGGGATGATGGGGGGACAGGCGTCAGGCTGGGTGTGACGCGAGACCGTCTCAAGTCAGTCTAGCCCGAAAGGGGATAGCACGAATCGAAGGCCTCTCTTCCCTGCACGGTCGTGATTTTTGTTCCGTTTGCTTGGGTGCAGGTGCCAAGTGCCTTTTTTTCTTATTTTTTTTACTGTCCTTGGAGGAGCCCGGGGGGGGGGAGAATATTTCGAAAACTTGAGTCGTCCAACTCCAACGCACCAACCCCCGTTTGTCGCATTGCGGGCCATCAAAGACACTTCGTTCCACAGCCCTCGCCCACGTCGCTTCCCAAGGATCCTTTTCCTCTTCAGCGGGACGGGAAGAAACACCACGATATCTGCATCGGTTTTACCCCCTCTCCATTTTGGTCTGCCTGACGCCTTCGGACTTGTCTGCATCCGGACATTGTCTCGTCTTGTTTCGCACCAGTGCGCAGTGTCTGCAGTCCAAATTGCATGACGGTTGCTATTCCGCGCTCGCTCAAGCGCCCGTGAAATATTCTTGCCATCTTGGCAGCCAACCAACGACCAGCAACCGGCCTTGACCGCCCTGGGACCTTCTCCGTCTCTCTCCCTGCGAACTGCTATGCGCTTTCTGTTCTTGACCACAGACTCAATCTACCTATCCAGATTCATCCCACCTGCTGTCGCCTCCACAAGACAGCTTTCGCCGCCGACTCAATAGAGCTTGTGGCTTGCACTTGGCGATAGCAAACACCAGGCTCTGATTACGGGTCGCGCCTTCTCCCACCATCGTGCTGAGGCATCGTCGCTCTTTTGACTTTCCTTTCAGGCAGCCATTCCCGTCAGAGGCAAACTCAGTCCCGGTCAGAGTCACAGTCGCGCCTTCCTCCGCCTTTCGACCATGAACAATTACTATCCATATGGGTACTCACCGTACCCGGGGCAGCCTCCTCCCCAACCCTACGCGTATCCGACGGCACCTCCCTTTCCCGCGCAACCCTATCCCCCGCCCGCCCCGACCAACGCGTTCGATACTCAACCCCATTTTCGCGATACCTACGACCACTCGCAGCATATGATACCCGGATTGGGCTACGGTCAACCAACCCAGGCATTCGGCTGGCAGCAACCGATACAGCCACCTCAAGCACCCGAGGCAGCATCGCCAGCGCAAGCGCCGCCCCAGTACCAGCTCCAGCAGCAGCAGCAGCAGCAGTGGCCTTCGCGCGACGAACCCAAGCTCATTCCCGCTGCGCAGTACTACCGACCGAAAAGTGTGACCATGGAGGCATCAAAGGCTCGAGCTCTGGCATCCACTCGAGGGGCCCCGCAGCCCGCCCCCAAGCAATCGCATAACAGCACTAACAGCACTGAAGAGGGGGAGCTTAGCGAGGGCGAATTCGACGATGTGTACGAGCCCGCAGACACCATCATGGACACCAGCCCTCGTCGGCCGGCTGTTGCCTCTTCTTCAGCGACGACCGCCAAGAGCCGTACCGGGAACAGAAATGCTGCCCCTACTTGGCACCAAGGTCCGGAGCACAAGAGGGCGCAAAGCCCTACTGCTCTCGATGCAGCTGGTGAGCAGACCTCACATCACCGAAACTCTTGCGCAATATCTGACTGTAAAATAGCTCGGGATCGATCAGGCTCCTACTCACCCTATCTATCTCCCCGCGAAATGAATCCTCCCGTCAACATCAACAACGGACATCGCCAAATATCCCAGCAAGCGCAGCTGTCCAACGGACAAGCAGTCCAGTCGAGATCATCTGCAACTGCTCCATTACGTCTTGAGGATGCCCGGAAGCAGGCCCGAGCAGCCATCCTGAATCTTTGGCCCATGAACGTTCGCTACCAGCAGTATATCGACGAAGGCATTGATGCAACAGTCGTCAGGAACTTGTTCTCTGAGCTTGGTTTAGATGCCAGCACCCCCAGCCAAGGTGGCGGTCCAGGGGCTTCTGCTCCCCCAGCAACAAACACTTCGCACTCACCTTCCCAGGCAAGCTTCAAGGCTCCTGGAGGACAAGCATCCATCGCAGCTGTGAAGCCTGGTGTACAGGAACAAGCACTAGCTTCATCAGCCAAGTCGGCTGGGGAGGAGAGAAAGGACCGGATTGCTCGTCTCTTAGCCGCAAAGAATGCAAAGGCTGCCCCTTCATCATCCACCGCAGTCAGTGCTGAAGCAAAGACTGCACAAGCTTCTGGAGTAATCGACAAGGAAACCGTCCAGCAGCAAAAAATGGACGCCCTCCAAAAGTCCCACGAGGCACGCGCTCAGAAAGATGCTGTGCGCAAGAACAGTCTACAAACTGTACAGTCTGCAAACACGTCACCGGCTGCTACTCGACCTTCCTCGGCAACAAATGGCACTTCGACTATCCCTGCAGCAGCCCAGTCTCCTCAGTCTAGCTTGCCCCAAGGTCAATTTCCTTTGCCTCCAGCCGCGCCTGCAACCACGATTCCCGGCCTGTTTATGTCGACGCCTCAAGCCGTAGCAAGCAACCAGCGGAAACGACCAGTTGCTGCTGACTTTGTTGCAAGCTCACAGGCAAACAAGCGCCCCTTTGGCCACCAACGCCAAGACAAGCCTTTGGTAATCGACGTTAGCGACGCCTCGGACGACGAAGATGTTGAGATGGAGATCAATTCTCCTACGGATGAGTCTTCTGGTTTCCAACAGACGAATACTCCATTGCATAAGACAGCATCGTTCCGCAACTTCCCACCACTGACAGACGGGCGACCCCAGGTCAGCCCTGTGCCCAGCAACGTGACGACACCTCAGTCAGGAATTATCGCAGCCCAGCCGAAAGCAGGTCATCTCGAAAATATGGATAAAAAGATAGAGGCTATGAAGCGCAAGATTGCATTGGCCGAGGCTAAGGCCAAGCTGAAGGCTGCTATGAGTGGCCAAGCATCTGGTCCTAAATCTAACGGACAAACGCCAGACGCTACTGCGGACTCGGATGGAAGCAAACCTGCCATCAGACGAGTGCAATCCATGGGTGCGTCCAGTGCATCTGATCAGCCCCACCCCAACGCCCCGTCTTCGCCGGTGGTTGCCGAAGCGGGCAGCTCGATGCGTCTGCCTAAGCCGTCCGAGAGGAGGGCCGAGGCTGCTTCCGTTCGCGCCCAGAAGTTCAGAGAAGTCAGCACCAGTCTCCCACTCGTTGAGGGCAGGTTGCAGGCCAAGAAGAGTAAATTGCGTCTTCTGCAGTCTCAAATTGCCCGGTTACAAAAGGAGATTGAAGAAGAGGGCGCTGAGAAGGAGAAGTTGACTCAAGAGATGGAACAGCTCAACCAAGACTCTGACGAGTCCGGCGACCCCAAAAGCCAGCCCAAGAGCAACTCTGGTTAGTAAAAGCTATGAATTCGTTGGCGAGTACTCGGGAAACATTCATTAATCTATATCCAGTGGATCCTGTTGTTACGCAGACCCTTGTCGGGCCTCAGTCCGATGTGCAGGCTGATGTTCCTGCCGCTGACACCGCAGTCCTGGCTTCGAGTGCCAACCAAGCGGCCACTTCGGCCCTTTCCAGCCCCCAAGCCCCCAAGCCCCAGCCCCCTGTTGCGCAAAGCATTGAAGATTCTTCCATCGCGGCACAAGCCGATGTTGCTGCCACTGGTAAAGCTGCGACGAACCCCCCTGATGCCCCTGATGCCACAGTCCAGGCAGTGCCCGCGCCCATTGAGGCACCCGTCAATCCGGTGACAAGCACCAATGCAGTCCAGGAGTCGCGGCCGGTCTCAAGTTCGAGTGATGGTCCTTCTGATGTCGTCATGAGCGAATCATCAGATTCGAGTTCCCAACATGAAGAACACATTCAAAATGGAGACCAAGAGTGCTCGTCGGACGCCTATGAGCCATCCGAGGCAGCTGCCCCTCCAAATGACGCCAAGTCTCCATCAATGAGCCCAGTGCCCGCAGGCAGCACCGTCTCGCTGGCTAATAGTGATGCTGACCCACAGGAGCCAAGTTCACGAGCCTCACAAATCCCTGAACAGATCTCGTTGGGTGTCAACGAATCAACTCCGGAGCAGGGAGTCGAAGCTACGAGAGAAGTACATTTCGTTTCGCGCCATCAAAACTCGGCGGTTTCTAACCAAGATCACAGGCCCCTCAACCCACACAGAGCGCTGATGAGATGCCCTCCGGAGATGTCTTCACCCCTTACGAGAGCCCACTCCAATACTTCCGTGCTTATCGATACCATCCCAAGTTTGCTGAGACAGTCGCTGGTGGACTTCGGTCTCTCACGTATAGCAACAGGATCGATCCGGACCAGCCCGTCTGCCCAGACCAACTGGCCAGCCGGGAATGCCCCCGAGGTGCTGACTGCATTTACCAGCACTTCGAGGCCATGAAGTTGCCGGGTAGGTCGCCATCGCCCCGCAAGGATAACTGACCTCGTCACATGTCTCGAAGCATGTTGAACGCTGACGGTCGCCCCCAACGTTTTA